>CM065392.1:31690000-32220000 GCA_033060915.1 Euryodendron excelsum | reverse complement strand
CCAAAGTAGATGCAGACATAAATTTGCATGTGGCCATACCTATTCCTTCACCACCAACACAAGCTAGTTTCATGGGCTACAACATATAATAATACATTGTAAATCCCTTGTTGATTCAAGGCATCATAAAGTAATTATTAAAGCACTATGCATACCTGAGAGTATGAGGTGGCAGGAGGTTTAGAACTTCCAACAACTGGTCCCTTAGGATGTGGAGTCTACAAAGTCAAATAGTGCATTTGTAAGGCAAGAAAATCAAATGATATTAAACCTTTATGTTACTTAAAACCATTATACCTACCTGAAAAGGGATATTAAGTGGGGGTTGGGATGATGATGTCTTCTTTCTAGCTACTAACACAAAAGAGGAAGTGCACATGGAGTTTGAACCTTTCCTAGATCTTTGATGAGGTAGAGAACCACCTTTGGAAGTCGATGATGCATTGTGCTTCTTTCTTGACACCTAATATACATAAATCATGGTTAATTAAAAGGCAATTTGATTAAACTGCAGATCATCATATTTTTACCTTTTCAGATGAATGCTCAGTTTGAGTTGGGACTGAAGCTGAAACTGAAGTTGTAAGTTGAGATTGACCTTGTCCTAACGTTGAACCACTTTTGGTCTTCTTGTTGATCTTTGACTCGGGGTGCATTAGTCCCTTACATGAGCTCTTACTATGGCCTCTCTGCAAACATTTTGCACAAACTATGTACTTGTGTTTCCTTGACACCCTATAAGGATTAAATGGTTCATCTACATCTCTCCTCCTCAATTTTTTTGGTCTTCTAGCTTGCCTTCTATAAAAGGGAGGAGCCATAGTTGGCAAACCAGTGTCAACCCAATCATATTGACCTGGTACAGAATGTATTATAGAAATGTATGCCAACATGTATGTATCCTTACTGAAATAAGGGTATATATAATCCTCAGGCTTCTCTCTGTGTACATAGATGCAACTGACTGCATGCCTGCAAGGAATGCCACTGAGGTCCCACATCCTACAAACACAATTAGCTCATGCTCACATCAACCATTAACTCCTTCCGAATGGTCTTCTACATAGGGCCAGCCTTCCATTCTGGATTATTCCTCAAGCTATCTAAGTATTTGTGTGCCAAGTATGCTGAGTTAACCAAATGGTTATTATGGTCTCGCCCACAACTGTACACTGCATTGATTGTTTTGATCTGAAAGCATACACTCTCTATCCACACCCCAACTTGCAGACTGTAGTAATCCTAGAGTTCTCATTCCTAATGTACTTTATGTTATAGTCATTCTAAACATTCCACTCTTTCATTATCTACCTAAATATCTAAAGGGTTGTAAACTTCATCTCCACTTTTAATTCAGGTTTAACCATATAAATTTCTTCATTAAACTCGAGGTACTCAACACCCCTGTCATCATCTAATGAATCATAAACACTATACAGGTCCTTATTTGCTGGGTCAGAATACCAACCCCTGTCATCATCCCATTGTGCATTTTGCTGCATTGCCTTACCCTTATTTTTCAAATCATCTTTTGCGATAAAAATATCATTATCATTAACCCCCTCTAACCCCTCATTCAATCAACTAGGATCATCACTATCGTTATTACATCCCTTATCCCCCTCTATGTCTGCATTATCATGCTCTACGTCATCATCATGAACTGGATCACTCTCATCTCTGTCATCAGTAGTATTTTTTAAGTTTGCATCATGTTACTCTCTGTTTGGGAAGACATCTGTGTTTGCATCATTCTTTGATATGTTCTTAAATTGTTAGTCTCTGTTGTCATCACATTTTCCAAGTCCATCACTATCACCGCCTATAGTATTCTCTCTCATAGTCCAACACAATATCAAAAGATTAATTTGTGGTCTGGGGGGAACCAAATGTTTCCCTTTTGGAGACACAACTTGCAGTAGCTCTTGCCCCCTGTCCACATATAATTCACTGAAAAGAAACCCATCATATGTAGCTAACATTTGAAAAATATGGTTATCATTTTTAATTAATATAAGTCCTTCATCTATACTTTTTCTCGGCATAGTATAATACATTACACTAGCGCTAGGGAGTCCAATGTCTCTGAATAAATCTAACAGCTCAAAATAAGACATTTTGTCAATGTCAAGGTTTTGAAAATAGTGTACTTTCCCTAATTTATTTATCTTTTTTGATAGTATACTAAAGTACCCATCATAGTTAACCTTAATGATGACTTTCTATGCCATAACTGCAATACAAAATCATATAATGTGCAATAATGAACAGTAATACTAGAGATCCAAAGCAGATGATATATAATACACGATCAAATAATAATAAAGTATTATTTTATCACTTTAATAACAAAGTATTAATAGATTCTCCATTCAAGAAAAAAAAAAAAAAAATTGAGTTAAAGTACATGGTGGGGTACCACTATTTCCATTATTCTAACACTGATGTTTATGGGAACCACCATTGACATTTACACACAGTTGTGAAGGTTATTATGTAAAGCAACAAAAAAGTCCTCTTTTTGGTCAGTGTACTAGGACAGCAACATATTACACAACTAAAACCCATAGACAAAACGTACATACATCCAAACAAATCTACAATCCAATAGAATATTGTTTCAATTGTTGTTAATTTCAAACATTATTTGAAAGTTTGAACAGATTTTGCATACATGCATTCTACAATTTCTCAAATAAATCAAAGACAAAACATGCACAAACCCAATGTATGCTTTTTTCTTCAAAACGATGTTGTCCCTGGGTGGCAATGACTGGGTCTTTGGTGAAATTGTTTCAAAACCCTAGTTTCTCTTTAGAGAGAGAGAGAGAGAGTGAGTGAGTGAAAGTAAGCGTTGGACTGAATACAGTCCACTCTTTGCCTTTGACAGCATACAAATATAACAGGGTTAAAATTGTCGTTTTATCTATTCCGTAATGTTCGTCCACATTTGCAGCTTGGTAGCCATCACAGGGGGATTTAGTGTCACAAATTGAACCTTAGGGAGGCTATCTGTTTCAGAGTATAACTCTTAGGGAGTACAGTGTAATTTATCCAAAAATCTTCACAAATAATGACTACGTTTTCTTTCATATGGTATGAGTTGTGAATGGACAATCAATTTTCCTGCCTAGCCATGAATCTGCTAATCAAAAAATGCTAAGTTTACAGAAATTTTGATTGCACAGCCTGTCTACCCAAAACCATATACCTTCTTGTCACTACAATTAGGCCCATCCTTTTTGTTGGTCCCATAAATATATATTTATATATAATAGTTAAAGAGGCGCGTACAAGGCACGGGTAGTTTTAAAGAAGCAACCACCTAGAGTAGAAAATGTTATTTTTTTAAAATTTTTTTTAATAAAATGATGTGACAGTAACATTTTTATTAATAAGAATTATCATGATCAGTATTTTATTTTTTAGTGAATGACTCTCATTTAACTATATTATTTTGGTAATAAATTTTGTATGAATTTTTTTGTTTGTATAGCATTACCTCAAATTAAAATACATCAAAAGAAAAATCAATTAATATTATTGATTTCTATTTGATTTTGCCATGTGAATGTTTTTCTCATAAAAATCTCTTTATTTACAACAAATAAATATTATTGATGTAATAAAATTTCATATGTCATAATATAATAAAAAATTTTGGTTCTCAAATATGACATGCCACAATTTCGTGAGTCATCAATTTTAACACTCAACTTATTTTGTCCAATTATTAAACACAAATTTGCTAAGTTTAAATTTTAGCCAGTGGTAGGGAGGAATTATTTATGTTATGTAGGGTTAAAATGGTTAAATAATGTGCACATCTAATCAATGAAAAAGCGTCAGCAAAGATGCATAATTTAAAATCAATTTAGGAGCAAAACGGTCCGAAAGCAAAATCAGAGACGCCTCCTCCTGTGTGCCATGACTCTTTTATATATAGAGTAAGAAATATATATACACACACAAAAGAATAACAAAAAATAAACACTACATTGACTACAAAACAAAATGCTTTCCTTACTTCAATCATTTATTTTTTGAGAGCTCTCTAGAATGTAACAGGTCAGATGGGCTTGCTTCATGAATTTTTTAATCAATAAAAGCACACTCATACGCTTCGTTTAGAACTCAAATATTAGGCGAGAAAAAAAAAAGGTGAAAAAAATAAAATAAAAAAATAATAATTTCTTTTTATTTTTCATTACGTCTGTTTGTTTCTGTCACTTTTCTAATAAAAAAATTCAAATTCCAAATAAAGCATGAAGATAACTAAACACCATGGTTGAACCATCAAAACGTGAAACATATTAAATCCCTATCTCCATCAGCTTTTGAATTTCTGCAACCATACACACTGCTACGTTAATTGCATATCTTATTAAAAATGAAAATTACAATCACATCTATATAAACCTACGAAAGAAGGCTGGCATAGCCAGAAATCATTTGTAACAAAATCACAAATGCAGAAACGACAATTCCACTAAAATTGAGAATGATAATAATAAAGAATACAAACAAACATTTGCTGGAAATTTAGTACCTAAACAAAAACTGCCATATCATCTCAGGTCATGACATTTTTCTAGCAAATATTGGAAGAGAAAGGTCCTGATTGTAAAAGCTGGTGATGTTCGGCCAAGTAATGCTGCTGCTGCTTCAAACAATTTGTATATTAATTATTTCTACAAAGGGCATAGGGGATTGGTTTCACTATTCATACACAGAAAAGGAAAAAAAACAGAGGAGGATTAGAGAAGAAAAGGTTGATTCGTTGAAGAGTGGAGGCCCTGGAGGTGGAGGGTGAGACCGTGAGAGAGAAAGAGAGACTGCGAGAGACGGAGAAAGACGGAGAGAGACTGAGAGAGAGAGAGAGAGATAATACCTGCTTTCGTCGGACGTCGGTGCCGGAGTGGAAATCGGAGGGTCAGAGATTGATGAAGATTGAAGACTCACGCCTCACGGATCGTTGAAGAGAGCTCAGCCCATCAGCCGCTTAGGTTTCTCATTTCTGTTTGCAAACACTTAAAAAAAAAGAGGGCATTTTACGCATGTCGAAACCCGGCCGGTTCCAATGACCAGCGAACGGGTCAACCGGTTCAACCGCTAGGTCTAGCGATTTTTGTCAAATAGAGCGATTTTTCAATCAAAACCGTTTAAAGGCTTAATTGGGACCGTTTAGAGGCCCGGGTCACAGTTCAACCGGTTCGACCGGCTGGTTTGAGTTTTAAAAGCAAAATGCTTCCCTTACTTCAATCATTTATTTTTTGAGTTAATTATATGAACACCCTCTCAATTATAACTTAGTATCACTTTACTCTCTTCAACTAAAAAAGTAAATATTTTGACCTCTCGACTATGAAATTGTATACTTTACCCCTTCCGTTAGGTTACTATTTAAGAAAGTAACAAAAAACATTCATGTAATTGAAAAATAGACCAAAATAACCTTACACTATGATAAATGCCTATATATATGCATACATACATATATATATGTATGTATATATTTATATATAGCTTCTACATGTAAATGAGATTATAAATATTTTCTAGGGCAATTTTGACCAAAAAAACCTAATTTATCAACACAATTTTATCCAAAAACTCATTTATCTTGAAGTAGGGACATTTTGATCTATTTTTCAAATTACTTTCTCAAACGACAACCTAACGAAAGAGATGAATTGATACAATTTCATAATTGAATGGGTAAAAATATTCATTTTTTTAAGTGAAAGAGATTAAAGTGAGACTGAATCATAATTGATATAATGTCCATGTAATTAACCCATATATTTTTTTTAAGCTAGCAAGTATGATTAGGAAAATTATTTAATATTCTTGGAGCGCCACTTGTCCTTGCTCCTCTATTCACATTAGGTTGAATCTCCCACTTGTTAAGTGCGAGTATTTGACCGCAACTAACAGGTAAACCTCACTATAATGTGAATGGTGAAGCAAGTATAACATGTTGCTCCAGAAGCATTGAATAATTTTTCGTAGGATTGCTATCTTGAAAATTTGGCAAAGCATTGCTTTTTTAATAGGGTAAAACTGTTGTTGCCTCGTTATTGAAAAACAATTGGTGTTAGCATCCTCCATATAAGATGCCATATTAGCATCACATTAGCATGAAAGTAGAGGGTTAGCATCACACAATCGAAAAACAGGCAATAATACATAACACAAAGGGCCAAAAGGTACTTGAACCCTACTGCATAAAGGCTGTGTCTAGCTCCTTGTGTCTAGACAAGTTCTGCTATGCAATGTACCAAAGGAACTTGAACCCCTAAGAGACCAACAAGGCACCACCTGCCCTACAAGGGCTGGTATTCAATCCAAGTCAGGATCCAATATAATGGAAAGATGGCATGCATCTCTAGAGCCTCTCCCTCTTGCAAAGAATATTATGTAGAAATAAATAAATAAATAAATAAATAATAGTTACCTCTCACCTTCAGGATGCCCCATGGAAATGTAAAACATTCGTTTGTTTTTCATAGTATTTCTAGAGCATCCTCTGGTCTGGACTGGAGGCATTATCAGAAAATGGAAATGAAATCATCACTCACAACATAGGTCGCAGGAATGATGGTTTGCTCGTTCAATCTTTGTACTTATCCATCATAAATAGATTACTAAGTTCAAATGCTAGTAATAGCAAAACAAATTAATCAAATGCCACATAAAACACAATTGAGACATCTACTGCTGTATGTTGCAGACAAAAAAAGTAGTAAAAACTGTAGTGCTCAAAGTTCCCAAAGGTATCCGAGAATGTAAGAATAAGCTATCAATGCTTGTTTCCTTAACAGCTATGGAAATTTGTTCCTCATTGTCTCAATGTGTTGTCAGCCGCACAAATAACCATATAATTTAGCCAGTGATTCAAAGACCCAGATCCTTGATGGGTTACATTTTTCACTATGGCACATTAATATACATGTATTTGTTACTATCTATTACATAACAGATACATAAGCTCACCTAGAAGAAGATGATGCAAATGCGGGTTTAGTTTGCCTTTGGCTTACTTTCATGTACAAGCCCTGCAAAAGCAGCACAGATTTTAGACATATTCCAGAATATATATAAGAATAAGTATACATCGAAATTTGTTCATTAAACATTCAATTTTTTTCTCCTTTTCCTCTCTCCCAAAAAAGATGATACTGTATAAACCATATTTGCGTATAGAATTGCACAACTCAAGCTGAATTTTAAACCCAACACCGGGATTCATGCATTTGGAAAGATAGTGTATAATTGCTTTGATCCGTGAGACAACATGTTTCATCCAATTCTGCCAGTTTCAGACCTTTATAGGATCTTAATATTTGCAACCTATTGGAAATAGGAAACCTTACCAAAGCTAAATACTGGATTCACAAAGTCCTATGCCTGTGTCAGCGCATAATAAAAAGATCAGCTTGATTCCTACTGGACTGGGTTGGAATAAATCTAAACAGATTGAACAATAATCCTAGTCTGTTGGCTTTAAATACCAATGGGTCATGAACAATTCTGGTGCTAAAAAATATATTTTAATCCACTCCATTAACAGCCCCTTTTCATTTTTACATTTAGATATAAAATCCAATCTGGGTACTCTATTTACCAGCTGCTAACCTGGGAACCTCTCGTGGTTTCTTGCTGTAAAGGTCCTAATTGTCCAACATTGAAATCTAAGTTAAGCTGTCAAATGAGTATTTATACAAGGTTGAACTTGTGTAACAGGTTGAGAATAGTACATTTGTTGTGTGAATAGTGGCTCCAGTAGTCATGCTGATGTTCTGATCAGGAACCAACTCAAAATTCATATGCTGCAGAAAGATTGCAAGAGCAACAATGGCTTCCAGCATGGCAAACTGATCACCCACACATTTACGAGGTCCTCCACTAAATGGGATAAATCTGCGATAGTTAACTTCCCAAATTAGGATATTGCACAGGGTCATACAATCAGCAAGAAGCACAATTTCTTGAAACAGGAAGATCCCCCCCACTTATCAGGTACGCATGGTCCCCAAAATAAAGGAAAGACAGATATTAAGGTGAAACAACTACCTGAAATCAGTATTTGTTTCATTAGGCACCGGACCGTCCAAGTCAAATCTTTCCGGCACAAACTCTTCCGCTCTCTCCCAGACCTAGTACATTGCCGAGATAGGAGAAGGAAACATTTAAACATAGCAATCACATGCATGGCTGACAAGAAAATGAAGAACACGATGGAAACTGTAAACTTTGGTTACCACTTCAAACCTAGATGACCAAAAGCTTAGAATCTCAGACTTTACATAACAAATATAATCTCAGACAAGGAGAAGTGTTGGACTTCAAAATATCTATCCCCCCATCTCACTAAGCAATCGAACTTTTATATAAGTCATAACATGATTCTATACAATGGACTAATGTTTAACATCACTTAACAAAGAGTCCACTTAAAAGTTCTAAGGACATGCTGATTCAAATAGATTCACCTTAATGAGCTGGACTCAAAACAATATCAGGTAATGAATTTTAGGTGGCTTTCATAGGGGATAGCACATAAAAAGATGGATGTTCAAAGCCTCCACTTTAAAACATATAAATACAGGGAATGAGAGAGAGAGAGAGAGTAGTAATGCAAGCTCAGTTTATGAGGCAAATTCAGTTCTTTTTGTCTTAACTTTTCCGAGATATAACATGTAAATTTGAGAGTGAAAAAAGGAACCAATTTTGGGAAACATTAGATGCTGAATAAGAGAATAGCAGCCCCTCTTTTAATTGTTCTTTGCCCAAAACCACACAAAAATAACCCATCAATCTGTAAGAAACATAGAAATGAAGGCATACCTGGGCAGAATGATGGATATTATAAACTGAAATCATTATGTCTTGACCAGCATTAACCTTGTAATTTCCAGGAAGCACATCAGGAACTTCAGCTCTTCGTAGTAGGACCTAATAAAATTGAGTCTCCCCACGAAATATGTGAGACCCTGTTTTCCTAAGTATCATATTTAACTTAAATGCATACTTAGTAGAACATGATTTTCATTAACTAAGAAGCTTGATTAGCATGTTTTAATTGAAGCATGTCATGTGAGGAATACTTTATTTTAAGCATGATTAATTAGCTTAATCCATAATTAATTAGCATAATTAATCTCCATGGTTAGCTTAAGATTAATGATGATTAATTAACCTAAGAGTGTTTAATTATGATAATGATATGGATGAGTGAGAAGCGATGAAGCACGGAGGTACAAGTTAGGAGTGTAACTTAAGGACACCTAGGTATGTGCTTGTGAAGACCATGTGAGGTGTGCGCTTGGTGTAGAGATTGAGGAGCTTGTTAGAAATCTGATTTTCTATAGAGAAAGTGAAAGAAACAAAGAGAGAAAGGGGAAGAAAAGAAGAAGAAGAAGAAAGGGAGGGGAAACTTGGGAGGAGACAAGAAAAAGGTGAGAAAGTTGTATGATTACCTTTAATTTGTGGTTTGATATGAGAACTAGATGAATTTACTTAGTTGTGTTCAATTTATGTTGAAGTTATTTGGGTGATGCTATATGTAATTAGAAATGTAACATATTATCCATGGGAGGTTATATTGATTGAGGGTTTAAAATCAAGTAAAAGAAGAAGTTGAAGTTGTTTAGAGCAATTTTCGGATGTTACAGTCTGCACTGTCACACTTTGGAAAAATGATCATATCTCCAGAAAACTCGAAACTTTGCACCGCTCGAAACGTTGAAAAGTAGACTCATAGATCTTTCTATGCGGTGCGAAACGTTGGAAAGTAGACTCGTAGATCTTTCTAATGATATAAGGCTTGTACTCTAGTTCATTGTACCCAAAACTGTTGTCTCCACACTGATTTTTAGAAATTTAGTTCATCTTTCTTTGGACATAATTTGTTCATCCGAAATACATTTTAAGCCTACTTTCATATGAAACTGATCTAGAACGTAAACTCATTATTTTGAGGTCAATGTGATTCAAAGTGTTAAGCAATTAATGTTACAACTTCAGGTTTTGCACTCATATCACCTTAGGGTACCTTTGTGTTGTCTTTAGTGTTTATCTCAAGCATTTATATATAATATTGCAATTTTATAAGAATGGTGTTGTGGTGTATGATAGGTTCAAAAGAAGTTAAAAGTACTCCAGTTCCACCTAAAGAGTAACTCAACTATTGCTCAACTCAGCGGATTGAGGTGGGATTAATCTTAAGATATTTTTCCTCCTATTGAATTGAATATCTTGTATTTTATTATCATTGGTGTTGGCGTATAAGTATGTGGAGATATTGCATACAACATATTTGGTGAGCATAACTTGCATTGCATTGCACTAATGAGGTTAAGTCATAGTGGACAAACCTAAAGAGTGTTATGGTGGACATTCTTAGATAACTTGCCAATCATGAATTAGGCATTGTTATCAAAACGGTGTGAATATATGGTGACATCAAACATTACATTACATGAGACATTTATCATTAATGATGGTGACAAGTGTAAAATTATATATTATCGAAAGGTGGATTATCTATTAGTGATTAGTTCGGTGTTTATGTAATATTCATTTTTTATGAGTTTGATTATCTTAGTGAGCGAGATGATAAGAAGCTCACGTCCACATAGGTTATTTTGCAGGTATAAATGATGATGTCCAATACATTGTTGCAGAGTTGATGAGCATTGAGGAGCTCTACTGGTTTTGGGCTGTAGATCTTCTAAATGATGTACATTTTTAGTGATAAGTGTTTTGAAGTTTATTTACATTTTCACATTGTAAATATTCATTGGTGTGGTTCAGTAGTTATTTTTATGGATGTATGTTTAGCAAAGGATGGTTGTAGGATTAACGATGTTGTCAATCTCTTTATGAAATTCATATTTGTGGGATTGTTACTAAGTGACGTTCGCAGCTTAGAGACCTATGCGGTCCACTCACCTTAGAATGTGTTATTGACATCCAATTAGGTGTGGACGTGACAAAATAGATCAGCAAAAGAAAAAAAAAAAGTGAATTTACTAAAATCCAAGGAAAAGTTGCTACTTACGGGAGGATGTGGGTACAGACGAAGTGACTCATTTATGCAACGAGTCAGGAACTTGAGATCCTTAATGTCTTCATAGGTTGGAGGCCTGCCCTGTAGAACTCTGTCGACTTCTTCTTGTGCTTTCTTTAAAGAGGACGGATCCTGCATGAAAACATTTAGAAACAAAAGAGTAATTTTAAGTCGGGTGATCAATAAACCAATTTACAGGATCTTATTCAAATCCATCAAAAACTTGAAATAGCAAATTGAAAACCACATATATCCACAAAGTAGCCTGCTAAAGACTTTCCGAACTTTGAAAAGAAGATCAGAAGAGACAAAATGTAATGAGACAGGTCAAAGACATAGTCCAATCTTCACAACACAGTAGAACAGCAGAAACAGATTTGATTAGCAATAAAAGAATAAAAATGAGTTCAGACGAGGCATAACTACTGACAACAATGATTCAACATAAAATTTACTTATAAAAAAATGATATTAACATAACGTTATATTCTATATGCCTGCATGCAAGAGTTCTTATTGGCACATTAGCAATCATCTCAACCCCCCAATGCACACACATGCAACGAGCATCATTGATGATGTACGCTGTGAGTTGAATGTAAATTTGTAAATGCAAACCATACATAGGGTTCATATTGCCAATACGCAACAGCAAGTTTTTCCATCCCAAGTTATTGATAATCCAAGAACAATGGTACACTTAAATTGTGCTCTCACAAATGCAAGATAAAAGCACACAATGTTAGGCCACTTGCTTTTGTACAGAGGCCAACCTTGCCATCTGAACCAGTTGCCAGGATTGGCTTCGTCTGTACCAGTTGACCCAGCACCTAGCTCCAATAAAACCCAAGACCAAGATAACCTAATGCAGATGGTTTAAGGCACATTAGATTAGACTTTTTCTTACACTTGTACTCAACTCAACAAAGCCTTGAGGACATCCGTTTTGTTGTTTGACTCTATCTAGAGCATATCCTCCCTTCATTACAGCAATTCTGTTGTAAATCCACAGGCGGCCGTTGAATTGACAAGGCAAGAAGAGAAAACTCCCAAATTTCCTTAAAGATGAATAATAGAGTCATATTTGTCTTTTCCTCTGGAAGTCTATATCTTATATACATACAACAGACTAAAATTTCTAGGGCTACCTCTCCCAACATCAAATTTACTCGCCATTATCTTATATATATTGATCAGGTTATATAATTTGACAACTTTTCAGTTTGCACTCCTTTTGAGGTCTATGACTACTTAAGATTTTGAGCTAGTGACACTGAATGAAGGTAGATTATGAAACTGTGATAAAGCACTCGACAAAAATGACCAAGTAGCTTGGCTGGAAAGAAAAATAATTAACCAAATAAACCACTTTCTTCTTTGTCATTTGACAAACTATTATTAGATCTTGAACCAATGCAGTTCAGATTGGCAAACCAATTCTCAAAATTAGCAGAATATTCTATAAAAGAACAGAAACGGGAAATGTTGAAGATAAGCATGAAAATATCTATGATACCTTACTTAGAAGATATGCTGTCCAAGTCAACACGGAACCAGTGGTTTCATGGCCAGCAACCAGCATTGACAAGAGGTCATCTCGTAATTGTATGCTTGAAACCTGGAACATAGTGGCAAATTGTAGAAACAAAGAACAGATATTTTCAGAAGTTCAAAGCAAAAGACCTACCAAGCAACAAAACTGTAAATTGAAAGAAAAAGTTCAAAAGCAAAATTATTCTCAACCCATCCTTTGAAAATGATGGCCAGCATGATATGGAAATAGACATTCTTTCACTAAAAGATCAGAAATTATAAATATAAACACCTAGATTTGAAATATCCAACCGTGGAACAATAAATGTACGTGCATGAAAAGTATCATGGATTATAGAACAAAACATTGAATGTCAATGTAAATATGCACAAGCCCATTAAATGGAAGAACGATATATGCAATCAAGCAATCTAATTATAGCCATAGCAAAAATCAGATGCCATAAATATACTGATGTCATAAGTATAGGCTTAACTATCAAATGGGGCAAGAGATGGAATGCTAAAAATGGAGGCTCACAAAAAGAAATAAAAGCCTGCCTTCCCTCCCTTCCATTTTTGTGTACTTCGGGGTGTCAAATCTGGGATCAAACAAAAATCTTGCGCTTGAATGGTAGAAGTTCACTAATTGAGAAACAAGCAATCAGAAACAAAGTAGATATCCATCAAAGAAGTATGAGAGAGTCTTTACTGTGCAGGATTGCACAGATACAAAGACATACACACCCTCTATATTTCAGAGATAGTCCAGTGAAGGTGGAGAGAAACTCAGTAGAGAGAAAATGTACAGGAAAGGAAGTTTTAAGTAATATAGAATAACATTGATTTTAATGGGAAAAAGTCCAGTGGTCAGGTAGTACCACTTTCTCAGTGCTCATCCCTATTAAATTGGGACAATGGATTATTTTATTACATCAGCAACATGAATTCGTAATTAATGACGAGACTTTTAATGCAATAAATAACACATGGCAAAATCTGATATGCATGAGTACCGAAGAATTCTGTACTACTGGACTTTTTTCTGAGTTTAACCCATCCAATATGTTCCCATAACCAGAATTCGGAGAATGTTGAAAGATTTAGAGGATGACTAAATTACTGAAAAAGTGAAATGTGAAATATCACCTGATTAGTCCATCATAAAACTACCCTGCCTCCATAGAAGATTCCTACAAAGTCAAACTGACATTGACAACTCCCCTGTCACTCACAAAAGTGCTTATAAGCCTTCCCCTCCAACCCCATCCCCTCCAACCCCATTATGTTAGGCTCAATACTTTGGCTCGAGTTTGAGTAATTGACTTGTTTTCCACGACTTTAAGCCTTAAAAGAGTTACTGGTGATGTTTGCAAACAGATGATCATATAAACAAAATATAGAGACCGTAATCAAAATATCAATCTCGGTATTTCTCTGTGTGGCTCTACTACTGTTGCAAAGACCTTCGTTGTAAAACCCTCTATTCTCTTACCATATTGATGTGGCTGCAAGCATAGGTGCTCAGGCATGCCTAGAATCTAAATTATAAGCAATACTTTGCCTCTCTCTTAATTTTTAAGATCAAAGAATACATATAACCCCAGAGGACAGAATGGCTGTGCAACTCCTTCAAGCATATGAGAGACCAACTATTCTCATCTTGCAATAAGAATGAAGCAGAAATCCATACATAATATGATTCCACTCTTCCTAGAGTTTACTGTGGACATTTGTAGAACAAGGCTCAAGATTCCTTCAATGAAACATTGTATGTTAATTTAGAAGAAAAAAATATGCATATAAATATTGTATCATAATTAGAGTATACATACAACGACTGAAAGATCTGACTGCATAAAGCCCTAAAATTGTTCACACTGAAATTACTAAATGCATTCTTTTCAATTAACATTATAACTAGTAAGAGAAGACTAATTCCTACTTCGTGAGGAAATCACATCACTTCTATGTGTTCCAGACAATGTACTACTCAATAGTAATCATGTATTAAAACCATAACATAAGACTAACCCTCACACCGTGAGGAAACTATGTCACTTCTATGTCTTCCAGATTAAAAACTACAGATTTTGAAACTTATTGTTTCAAAGTGGCAAAAACTTTCGCAAACTTCCCACAGCGAAAACATACTCATTCCATTGAATAGAAAGAGTAACCTCGCATAATAATGAATATTTTGTACAATTCAGCACTTCACCATTCTGCAAAATAATCAAGGCATCTAACATCTTCTCAAAAATGAAAAATAAAAAGGAAGATATTATTAAAAAGAAGTACAAGATCGGCAACAAAATCAGCTCATATAATCTATGCAGCGCTGACATAGGACATCTGACATCTGGGTACAAAGCATATTTGGTCTACATTAAACTTATTAGATATGTACAATTTGAATTTTTAGGTAATGTTATTAATGTTAAAAGCAAAAAGTCATAGTTCATAAATAAGAACCGGAAAGCATTTGCAGACCTCCTCTCTGCTAGCAAGCAAGAACCGAAGGATGCTTGGATCTGTCTCGTTTACATACTCCTCTTCGTTAATTCTTTCACCCTCAGATTCTACAATCTCTTTGCACTTGGCAATGAGTTCTTCAACTGTTTTTCTTATCAATGTAACTGCTTTTTCAGCTTTTATTTGTCTTGGGATTATTTTACAAAATGCTTTAATCTGCATTGAACCCAAAAACCTGGTCACAATTATCAAATAAAGTAGAACAGGCAAAAGCAAGAAAGGGGTACAAGTAAGAACCTGCCTTCCAATATGGTAAAATATCAGTGGAACGGGCCTCTGCTTCTTTCAAGGCATTGTAAACAGCACCAATAACCGGACTATCAGCAGTAAGGGAGTCAAAATTGTAGTTGAAAATAGCTAGACCAATAACATCAAGAGTTAATTGAGAAAAGTTTTCTTCCATGTTCACAGCAGAGCCATCGAGTGCATTAGTTTTGAGCTTCTCCACCAATCTCTCAGCACATTTGCAAAATACCCTATCAACAATTACCGACAAGTACTTCTTATGAAGCGATGGAACTACTGCCCTGCGCCTCACCTATAACAAATTAGACTATACGCTCAAAAGGCTGGGATCTAAGTTACATGGAACATAATGAACTTCATGGTGACTGTCACTGATTGAAGGTTTATAAACAGAGAAATAACAACATTAGGCATTACTGTGAATGGATTCCAAAACACCAAAGCTGCTAATGTCTTCAAACCGGATTAATTAATCTAGAACTTGACATGGAAATCAATCTGGTGTTATCATATTTCAATAAAAATTAAATTCGCAACACAACCTAAAATGCTGCAGTTACCCAACATTAAAACCAAACAGAGCCACATTCTTGCATGAAATCCAAGCAACTTACAACAACTTTCAATTTCGAATTTTGTGGGAAAAATTGCAAATTTAGGCTAAATCATGTCCTCATTAAAGGTGAATTCACAAACGAACACAATAAATATAGCAATTACTCCACATAGATTAAACAGAATTATAAGCAAACCCAGCCACATTATCTCATGTAGTCCAATTCCAAATTATAACAACTTAATAGAAATAATTCAGTACCAAAACCGAGAATTCAACGCATTACCGTCCAAAGCTGCCCTTCGGCAATAGCAAAGCCCGAGCCAAACAAGAATTCAGAGACCTCAGAAACAAGTCCCTTGGCATACTTGCCATAATTTCTGAGCACATGCTTAGCAATTGCAGGGTCACTGACCACCACGAAATTCCTCGGCCCCGCGGCGAGCCGGTAAATGGGTCCGCATTCGGTCATCCACTTGAACAACGGGAGGAAAAGAGCCCCACCCAGAAGGTCAGAAACATCATCTAGCTTGGCACTGGCAATGGGTATGTTGGAATCGTCTTTGCCAAGGGGTAGGGACCGAGTTAGGGAGGTGAGCCAGTCCGGGCTGACCCACGAGCTGGATTTGGTGGTGGTAGTGGGTTTGCTATTTGGGGTGGAGGGCTTCTCTATGGAGGATCTGATGGAGAGAGAATGAGGAAGGGTTGTTGCTCTGTAGGGAGTGGTGGGTTTGTACAGGCGGTATTGGTGGTGGATGGGATTTGTGCGGAGAGAGAGAGGAGAGAGAGGGAGTGAGGAAGGCATGTTGATCGGGATGAATGAATCAAAAGGGATGTCTTTTAGTTCTTTCCCCTTCGACTGTCTACTCTCTCATTCCCAGTCCATTGGTACAGCAGGCTTAAGTTTGTGCTCAGTGCAAGAGTCTGGATTTTGTTTTAGATCATATGCTTTCACCCTGTTTGGAAGGGAAGGGAAGGGAATGGGAAGAAAGAGGAGAGTAAAGAGAAAACTAAAAAAAATCTTTCTTTTCTATTTGGTTTTGTACAGCAAGGGAAAGAAAAGAATAAAGGAAAAGAGAGAGAATTAGTTATTATTATTATTATTATTATTGCTTATTTTTCTTTTATTTTCTCATATTTCCCTCAAATTCCAAACGTGATTGTAAGTTTGAGATTTGAGAAGGAATTGAGAAAAATCTTTAAAAAAAAAAATTATTTTCACTTTTTTTATTTTTTTTCCTCTTCTTTTTAATATTTATTATATTATTTTTTTTATCTTTTCTTTGAATATCAAATGAGAAAAAATTATTTTTTTATTTTGTTTTCAATTAAAAAATGAAAAAAGTAAAAATAATCACTTTCTCATACAAATTTTTTCTCACTACATTATCCTTTCTTTCTCTCTCTGTTCCACTAATTCCAAACAAGCTCTTTATGGGAGGCAAGTATGGAAAGAATTACAAGAAAAGTGATAAAAATTTTATGACAATATAATTTTTTTAAAAAAATTTATGTCCTTCGTCAATGGCATCTTGGTTATTAGAAGTTATATTGGTAGGTGGTTTTTTCAGAGTGGTAAGTCTTAATTCGGACGCCTCATTCTATATACAATTTATGTATATTTTGTGTTTTTATATAACTACTAAAAAAATTTCAAATAAAAAACATATGTGCCACTTTTGCTTCAGGTATAGTATTACTAGATCTTGGAACAAATATTAAGGACAAGTAATGTTTGCACTAATTGATACCGTTAGAATTACTGGATGAGGAGAAATTAGATAGGGTATTAGTCAAATGCCCCGTTTGGTTTAGATATAATATAGGGGAATAAAGATAGATTACATCCAAATAGACAAAAATTACCCCTACATCATCTATTCTAATATATAAAAAGAGAACCCCAATTGGTGTCTTTGAAGCTGAAAGACTTTTCCTTTTCCCAAATTATCCAAATTAATTCAATTATTTACTATTCAAAAAGGTTTACCTTCATTTTTTTTAAAAGGACAAAAATTAAAATGCACACTCTTCTAATCACTTTAGTTCGCGCAATCACTTCAGTTTAAATATTTTTTTCCTTTTATTTTTTTTAAGCCTCACATTTTCAGAGAGAGAAACAAGATATTTACCGTATTCACTTGCCAAACATTGATAAGATTGGTAATAATTAAATATTGCACACCTATCATGCGTGCTCACCCTCTAGTCTATATAACTCAAACAAATCTTATGTTCATTGGATTGTCAAAAAACTACCCAAAGGAGAAAGGCACATTAGTCATTTTAACCATTTATCTCAACAATAAAATAGTGCTGGTATTATTAATAACACCCTATGTTTTTGGAACTATTGTTTCTGTTAAAAACAAGAAGCAGTGAGAAAGTTTCAAACTCTCCCAATGTGAGATAGTCAACCCAACACGAAATTCCTCTCTACGGTCCCAGGCCAGAGAGGCCCGCCCAAGTGAACCTAAGAATTGGTTTTTTTTTTTTTTTTCTAAGAAACCAAACTCAACCTAACCTGTTAGAAAAGGAAAGTGATGGGAAGGTTTATAAATTAACACACACACCCAAACTCTCTTAACGTGGGAGAGCCTTAGTCTAGACCTTATTCATGCTCCAAACATGATACAAAATTTTGATAGGGACTAACTCTCCTATCCCAAAAAATTATGTGGCTTTACTTTATGTTTGTTGGGATGTGATTAGGAGAATAAGCAATACCATGAAATAATGAACGGAATTCATATTAAATTCTTGAATGAAATATCTTATGATATGCTTTATTAAAGTGACCAATGAGTCAATGACCATTAAACTAATGAGGCTAATCCGTAGCATCTGAAAAACTAATACCACTCCCGATATTAGTTATCCCATGAAATTATAGTATTAATAGTGACCAGACTAATATCACATAGTACTTTTTAGTTTTTGCACCATATATGGGGCTCTCGGGATTGACAATCCAATCCCACCGAACGAATATCTCCATATCTCCAAACAAAGAAAGCAATCTTTTTCTCTCTCCCTTTTTATTTCTTATTTGGTTGTTGCTATTTGCTGCTTAGAATTTTACCAACTAAGCTGGAGTTATTTCTGAGTTAGCCAAAGAACTATAGAAGCATTTAGCTTTTGCAATTAAGGACGTAAGTATCAAGTAATTGTTAGCCATTAAACATTCTGCAATTCTGAATCATCTATATTGATTTCCCTTGCATCAAGGAATAATATGCTACTGCCAAAGTTTGAAGACATGAGGATTGCTGCATATGTGAAAGAAAAGTGTGTTACCTGATCAAAAGGGGAAAAAGAAGTGCAAAGTTTAATGCATAGATATAGTAGCCTGGTAATTACTTAGTTTGTATGGAACGAGAAACTACATAGGCTTTAAAATTAGTTAAATTACGTGTAAATTAACTCAAACACTCGGTTATAAAAAAAAAACAACACACACACACATATAGATATATAATGAACACCCAACTTTTTCCATAAATGTGAAGAGACTCGAAAAGAAAGAAAAAAGCATAATACAAATATATGTATATATCTATATATAAGTACTTTTTTTCTTGGTTATAGGGTGTCTAGATTTTTAAATAACTATTCGCTTGAACTCGTGTAGAGACTCATCCCCAGAGGAGGTAGCTATCCACCTCAATTTTTAAAATTTTTTTATTTTTATTTATTGTTTTAAAAATATTTTTTAATTTGTCCCCTCTAAAAATTATAAATTGCCCCTTGAATACTTATTTTGCTTTAAAATGAGCCCCAAGTAAAAATTCGCGTGCGAAGGTCCTCTCAGTTACAATACCAAATAATTATGATCCGATCCAAGTCAAGAGTCAAGACTATCTTAATCTAGACATAAAAGGGGCACGAACGAGGCGTCTCCAAAATTTGTTCAATGACACCTTTAATTTGAACCAGGCGGCTTGAATTACTCAACTTTACCTATTATATTCAAATTCAATTAAATTAACTTCTGAGTTTATTATCTAATGACAACTAGTCATTATTTAAAGTTATACTGCTTGTAATCAATGTAGAAGTCAAAAACTGTGCAATGATTCAGTTTATGCGAGGGAAGAGAATTTATATAAGTGCATATGGGAGCCTCAAAGCACATCACCAAACAAAGACTTTATCCACCATGCATGATGCATCTACATTTATATACACTGTAACACACAGTCATATAAATATGTATATGTGAAAATGTGGGATTCCAAATTTTATAATTTTCCTAATTATCATTACTGCATAAGGTTCCTCGGTGTCTGGGGAAATGAAAAAAAGAAAAGAAAAATAAAGTCATATTTGCATGAACTTCTGCAGCAATTTTTAATTGTAGGCCTTTAACTATCTTAGGAAGAGAAATAAAAAATATATAAAATAGTATAAAACAGAAGATGGAAAAGAAAAGAATAAAAGAATATAAATGCATGTAAAAGCTTTTCATTATGCTACATTTCCTCTCACAATTATAAAGAATATAACTGATGCCAAAATACATAGACTCAGTTTTTTTTTTTTTTCCTCACTCTTGTTTTGGGTAGTTAGTTATATTCCTTCAGATCATTTTGCTAGACTCTACGAAAGTCTTCTTCTTGACAACGAAAGAATTAGGTATTGGTTCAATTGTGACCCATTTTTATTGAAACCGTATCTCCAGACCCGATCTTCATCTTGAAGAAGAAGTGTGAGAAAGCCATAATCAGAATGAAGTGGCATTCTTAGTGTCAAATGGGGTTCGGAGGTGATGTTAGAAAAAAGGTTCGAGTTGCCGATGCAAAATTGATGTGCGTTTAGGGAAGAGAACTCACTAGCAGATTCACTACAACAAATGTCATCTCGAGTGACTCTTTAAGCATTCTATGGCATAAGCTTTACATTGTTATGGTGTGTATACTATATGTTTTACTATATATTCTTTTGGGTAATGCAATTCAACTAAATAATTTATACAGAATTTACCACCAAAATAATTTGATTGTATGAGAGTCATTTAGTTTACAAGAAAATACTTATTATGATGGCTTCTAATTACAAAAATATTATTGCCACATCATTTTACTAAAACTTTCTGTACATTTTTTTTTTTAGGTGAAAGGATAGAATTTTTATATATATTTTTTGCTGTCTTGTGTAATTCCATTTCTATTTTTTTTCCCAATAACCCAACGTTCAGCCATGAAAGTGATAAGCAAAGTAACAGGATGCTACGTAACAATTAATCTTTGAGTCCATCTTTTAGGTATGAGTGCAATCACTATTTCTATTGCACCAAGCTCTTTCTGCTGCTGGCAAAAATTGAAGCACGACTTGATTTCAGGTGGGTCTTACACACCTGTTTACTGTTTTGTATCACTTGGTTCTATCTCTCTACTTTTTTTTTTGGAATTATTTTCTTTTAGCCCGTTATGAATATGATTAGTCTGAATTAGTTACAAATTTAATGACATCAAACTTTTCCTTTTTGCATAAAGTGATGCTTTATAAATAGAAAAATTCTTATAAAATTTATCACTGAAAAGATGTGGTTGGATAAAAACTATTTAATTTAGAACAAACACCCATAATATTTTTTCTAATTACAATAATGCCACTATTATATCATTTTGGAGGAATTTTCTTTATAGATTTTGTGGTAGGATAGTATTTTCCGTTTGGATATGCTTCCTTTCGTTTCATTTCTTTTCTGGATTAGATTTCCCTTTAAAGATGCCTTCAAGTTGATGGTTGGTAGTATATGCTTACAGATTTGAAGTAAGAAGAGATACTTGTAAGATTAGTTTAGGAACCCAAATAAAAAGTAAGTAAATATATTTGTAGAGTTTATTCTAGAAACTTGAAACTCAACTTTCACCACCGTAGAATAAAACATATCTTCACTGTAAGTTGAGGAGATGCAGTAGTAAATAAAAAATAGTAAACGATATTTGTAAATATTATTCTAGAACTCAACTTTTACTGTAGGATCAAATAAATTGTTCCCATAACTTGAGGGGAGTAGTAAATAAAAAGTAATAAGAGATATTTGCAAATATTATTCTAGGAACTCAACTTCCACCGTAAGATAAAATAAATCTTCAACTTAAGTTGAGGAGATAGAGTAGTATATATAGGGGTTGAGACCTGATTTATAATTATCAAGCAAATCAAACAACTTCTCTCTTTGAGTTCTTTTAGCTTTCTCAATTGTGAGCGTGAGTTAATTAGCTTTACATATATATCATGGTCAACTAGTCGTAGCATTTTATCTGACAGACCACTAGTTTGTAATAAGTGTAGATTTTTTAATTTTACCGAAATTAAAATTAACACTACTTATTTCTGTGATGATTTAAGTATGTCTGAGTTGTAACTAATATTGAATTTTGAATTTAGGCGGAAAACAAAAATTATATGAAATGCCTTGTACCTGCATGCAAGTTTCCTTGCTTGTCCGGTCCGATGATCTAAATCAGCTAGACGCATTGAAGTATTAACATCTTGATAGTGGTCAACGATATCACCGCTAGCTCCCCGCCTCCCCCCTCATCTCGGCCACCAATGGTTACTCCCAACATCTGTTAAGAGTTCAAATTATTTTATATTATAAACCTAACCGTCACTGCTACACCCTCCTTCTATGTCACGGCTTTCTCAACGCGAGTGAAGTAGCTTATATGTTCACAAGTAGTTTATTTTCATTACTACGTACCATTTGGTTTGGAGATAGCTGATAGGATATAGGAGAATAAGGATGGACGGAAAAAAATGACGTAACCGATTGTAAAAAAATTACTGACACCTTAGTCAATTTAATTTTTTATCCCATAATAAAAATGTATTGATACTAACTAATGGCAACTTTATGGATTAGATAATAACCCTCTATAATATACTATTATTTTTCTTCTGTTTTTTTGATAAAAAGTAATTGCGGGAAGCGGAAGAGGTTGAGGGGTTTGAACCCTTACTGAATGAGCGAGTGCTATAGTAAATTAATATTTTGAATTAAACAATTAGTCCAAACCTTATTCATGCCCCAAATTTGATGCAAAAACTTTTATGAAAACTAATTCTCTCATCCCACCCATTTAGTGGGATTGGGTAGGGGTGAATATTAGGAGGGATTAAGGTAGGAGTAGACATTCGACCAGCTGGGTTATGTTCGGCTAGACCTAACCATATATATAGTTACAAAAGGTGCATTGGCTTAAGTCCAAACCGCCTAACATCGGGCATAAAATTAAATTCAAAGTCTGCCTAAAGTAAAAATTATGTGCCCAATGTCCGCCCAATTAACTTAACTTTTTTAATAAAATACCGATTTTACAAATTATACCATAATAATTTTGTATTCGAAGTATTGAGTAAAAATAATAGTTCAAATCTTGTAACTAGGTTTTATTAAATATACTTTTTCTTTAAAAATAAAGTTAGCTAATATAAAATTTAAATACATCTATCATATAAAAAATATATATAAATACTTGTATAAATATTCTTCAGATCGGCCCAGTGTTCAAAAAAAATTTCTAAGCCGATTGACATAATGGTGCTTCAAAGAATTCTCAAACCCGGCTCTATGGTTTAATCTATAATTCCAAGCCTTATAAATAATATGCAGGCTTGAGTGAACCTAACGAACCATCGGGCCAATAGCTATCCTTAGATTCGAGGGATAAGTAATGCCATATGCCATGCCATACCATGCAATTAAATTTGAGAATAAAATATTATAGAGAGAGATTTAACTATGAACATTGAATTGAAAGGGATAATTCAGACCATCTGGGTAGCTAGTATCCCATGGGCCCAAGGTCGGCCCATGGGATAATTATGCCCAATGCCCATGGGCTGCTTAAGCCCGGCCTGAGTCTGACCAAGGCCTTGCCTGGCCCAAGCTCGAGCACCCTATGAGTGGGCCTAAGGCCCCCTTCTGAAAGTCCGAACTCGGCCCGCAAGCCAGAGCCCAAAGACCAAGCCCAGCTCGAAAGCCTGAGCCCAAGCCTGCCCGTGAGCTTGTGAACACCCCCCCAACAGTTTTTTCCCTTTCAAATTTAATTTGAAATTTTTTTAAACACTCTCCACTCGTACCCGTGACCGCTAATTTTTAAATTTATTTTTCTTAAGTACGTTCATTAATTTTATAAATATAATTGTATAAATAATTTACCTTAGTAATTCTTATTAATTATACAATAATAAATGTAAGTGTAAATTTTTTTACATAAGTTCAAAGAAATTAAATATATATAAGCTTACAAATACATTTTTAATTCATAGAATCATAGTGTATAATTTATTATAACTAAATTTATTAGTTTTAAAAATATAATACTACAAAAAAAAAAAAAGTTGGGCCAAAGAGGCCTAGCCCAAAGACTCGCCAAAAAAGTCTGTCAAAGCTTGAGGCCTGAGGCCTAAGTCAGCGGCCCGATCTGAGGCCCAAGCCTGAGCCCAAGCTCGTCCCTAGGGCGGTGGGCCCCTTAGGGCTTCCCTTCCACATTTTGACCCAGCCCCCCTCGAAAAATAACGAGAGCTCGCAAAGCTTGACCCAATTGACATCTCTAGGCAACTTCTTATAGCTGAAAGTCCTACATCAAGAAGGATTTTGTTAGAACTTCATAAAAAGCGCTTTCAAGAGAAGATTGTGTGCTGGTGAATTATTATTTTGTAAATATAAAAAGGACTTTTAGATTGTATTTATAGATTAGATTTTGTAAATAATACAATACAAGATGGTATAATGGCCAGTTTGTAACAAAAATTAAGGACATTACCGGAAAGGTAAAAAAAAAAAATACTTAAATGAGAAACTAATTTTGCACTAAGTGAATTGGAAGTAGATTCGAAAGCCACACAGATGATTTCTTTGAAATGGAGTTTTGTAAGTCATGATTTCTAGTGAAAGCATTTCTAATAACTTCACCAAATATTAAAAAAAATAAAAAAGGATTTTGGTGACCAAGAAGAACTTTGAAAAGCCTCACCAAATATTATGTTAGTTTTTGCAAGCATGTATGTAGGTAGCAAGTTGTTAGCCATTACATCTTGCAATTTTGAATCATATTTCCCTCTGCATGAAGAAAGAATATACTTCTGCCAAAGTTTCAAGACATGAAGATTGCTTTGTATGTGGAAAGAATTGTATTACCTGTTCAAAAGGGGGAAAAGAAGAGCAAGGTTTAATGCATAGATATAGTGGTGGAGTTAGGCACATGCTTTAAGTTCTATGTTATAATGTTATCTAATTTGTGAAAAAAATATTTAATACAACACGTCATTCTGCTGAAACGGTATCACAAGCCAATCAGACTTATTTTTTCTTAAATACCTAAAATTAGAAACATATTTTTTCCTTATTACCTCACTAATTGGTATTAATTTAATAGACTTGTGATCGTCAACAGCATATAATGTTACATTGAATATTTTTTTTAATTTTTGAGTAAAGCTTGCTTGATCCACACTGTACTTTCTAAATTGATTTGACAGATTCCTTGATTGTTACCAAATGTAGGAGTGTAGGAGCATATTTATACCTTCAAATAGAAATAATAAAAAAAAAAGGAGAAAAGAAAAGAAATTGAACACCCAACTTTTTCCATAAATGTCAAGGGACTCAAAAAGAAAGAAAGAAAGAATATATATAAATATATATATATATATATATATATTCTTTTCAAACTGATTTAATCTTATGGATAAACAACTATTTTGTCTCTCTAACTTTGCTTTAGATTTCAATGTCATCCTTGAACTTTGATTTCTTCTATTTAAGGTCTCAAACTTTCAAAATAAAGTCAATGTGTTTCAACTTTCAAATAAATAAGAAAATTAAATATAAATTATACTTTGGCTTGCTAAACTATGGCTTAATATTACTTTACCCCATTCAACTAAAAATAGTTACATTTTCAGCATCATAAAATTTAAAATTAGGAATTTATTTGGTCAAAATTTTATATTAATCTCTCAAGCAAAGAGAAAAATATAATTTTATGGCTACGGAATATTATAAATCATCTCAAAATGCCTAAAAAAAAGGCCAAAATGATCCATGAAAATTTTCTTTTGTGCACCACAAATTATTAGCCCTGAAAATGTCAATGAAATTTTTTAAACTACACGTGTTAACTTGAGACAAATTTGTTTTTTATATTGTATCAAATTAGAAATGCTAGAAATGTTCAATTTGAACTTTTTGTCAATAGTATTAATATAAACTTAAAACTTTTAATTTAGTAGGTAAAAAGAAACAAAATCACATTTGACAGGGTTATAGTGTAATTAATTTTTAATTTTTTTAAATTATTTAAAAATATTAGACCACATTAATTTCTTTTAAAAGTTAAAAGATTTAAATGAAAGAAATCAAAATTTAAAGATGACATTAAATTTGAGACAAAGTTAAAGAAACAATATGTTTACCTTATTTAGGGGCAATGGAAATTGGCCAACACACAGCCAACCAAATCTAAGAAAGCAGGCTCTCTGTGGATAGTACACAAATCTTGCCCTTTCAGGTCTTATAAAGTGGGCCATGCCAATTCAAAGTGAAGGGTCAAGACCAGGAGGTGCCTCCCAATATGTTCAACCACACCCATTGAACCACCGACTCTGGGTTTGGTGGGTTGGGCCCAGGGTCTATTTCTGTGGGGCCTACGGGCTCTTATCACAAAAAAATTACACCCATTAAACCAGCCCGCTTATCACTAAAAAAATATCTTGCAAATATGTTTCCAAACATATTTTGTTTGCTGTACAAAATATAAAAAAAAAAAGAAGTAAAATTTACAATTATCAATAATTTATATAATCAAAGAAAGCATACTTACTGCGTATCACCATTTGCCAAAAAAAAAAAAAAAAACACAGCTGGAATTATTGAACTTTACCTATTAGATACAAATTCAATTCAATTAATTTTTGATTATTTAAGGACAACTATTTATTATTTAACTAAAATCCTTCTCGGACCAAACAACTAGAATGAATAAGGGAGTCTCAAAGCATATATATCAAAGGCTTTATCCACCATGCATCTGCATATGCACATATGTGTGTGTATTGCTGACAGATTCATTATTCCAAATTCCGTATTTACCCAAGTATCATTATTGCATGAGGTTCCACAATATACGGAAAGTGATAAAAAGAAATAAGTAAATAAATGGATCGAAATGGTGTTGATCCCATTATTGTTTTCCTAGCAGCATAATTAAGGAGATATGGGTGAGCTGCAGCATATACATCCATGTACATATATACCTATATATAGATATAAGATGGTAGATATGTTTATATTTATATGTGGAGTTTATAATGCAAAACAGAAGAAGATGTAAAAGAAAAGAAGAAATGAATGTAAAAGCTTTTCATTATGCTACACTTCAAATTGTAGACTTCTGCTTCTTCTTTTTATTTATTTATTTATTTTTTTTCCCTCTCGTTTTGGGTTGTTATAATTCCTTCAGATTAATTTCCTAGACTTCAGGAAATTCGTCTTGTTGGGCTCACAAGATGAAACATACATGAGAAAAGTATCAAAATCCGTGTCCATGTAGCGCCTTGGATTTGATTCGTTGATGAGCTTAGGAGATGGCCGAACCACATTCTTGAAAGGAACACTGTGCAAAGAAGCCACAGAAATGCGAGATTTCGTAGAATTTACTATAGCTCTATGCAGTACACTCTTGTACCTCCGATTGCTCAGTATCTGGCACAAATCCAAATCAAATAGATACAACGTTTGTTCAAATAATGAAAGAAGATCTACATTTCTTTACTATAATACAATAAGATGTTAATTAAAATTTTAACTTATCTTGATAAGCTTACCTCAAGGTGATCGCCAACATTGACAACGAAAGAGTTAGGTATTGGTTCAATTGTAACCCATTTTTCTTGAAATTGTATCTGCAAACCCTCCAAATCTTGAAGAAGAAGTGTGAGTGAGCCATAATCAGAGTGAGGTGGCATTCCTAGTGTCAAATGGGGTTCGGGGCATGGCTGTTAGCAGTTGACAACCATTAGCTGGCTTCCATCTTTGAGTTCTTCCAAAATATTATCATCATCTCCTGTCGTGTTCTTGGTAGTTGTTAGTCCAAGGCTTTCCAAGATAGGTTCCATTAGCTTTAGGAACAAGTATCTGTTTTCATTCGCGTAGGTAACCGCTAATTTTCTGTTTAAGTACTAACAAACCAATCAATTTCCTGTTTAGGGCTTGAAGCTGGCGTACATGCATAGAGAGAGAGAGAGAGAGAGAGAGAGAGAGAGAGAGAGAGAGTGTGTGTGTGTGTGTGTGTGCGTGTGTGTGTAATTAACTATTGTTGATGGATGAACTCTCACCTAAAGTCCAAAGGAGAAGAAGGCCAATAAGGAAACATTTCTGATGAGGGATGGCACATTAGCTTCAAGAAGTCTCTCCAGCAAAAGACACCATCTTTTGTTAGGTTAAAGCTAGTTCCATATCGAACAGGCGAGTACATATCCGGGCTCATGTACTTCTCTCTCTCCTCCAAAGGGAGCTCAAAAAATCTTTGGCTGACATCCATCATACTGCTTATAGCTTCACTAGGAATGCCATGGTTTACTAGCTGCACCAATCCATGAAATTAAGCTCATCAATATCAAAACTCAGTATAATATATGGATATGATTTCAATTCTTTTAGCTTTGATGAGGCAAATGTAAATCCTTCTCACAATCCTTCTCAAGCATTTGCGAGGGACTTAAGCAATTGGGACCGATTGGAACCTTGCAATTCAGCAAAATCAATGACAGGCAACTTTAGATTTTCTTTGCATTGATATGGTTCCCCAATATTCGATATATTAGGTCGGTCAGAATCAGGCAATATGTGCTTCTTTGGAAGTTTTGCAATGCCAGTTTCAGACAAATGCTTCACACCTTTCTGATATTCGCTTTCCAATGAATCATCCTCCTTCCTAGTCTCAGCTGTCATAACCATTGAGGGATATATATATATATATATATAAGAACAAGTACCTGTAAAAACAACACACATGCTACATGTTACATATATACACACTATACACAAGAAAGAGAGAGGGTGAGGATAGGGGATAATGTAACTTACCTTGTGGTTCTATGAAGAACTACGACAGATAAAGACTGATATATCAAGAATGGGATAAAGTGGGCATTTTGATAAGGAAGTGGTGTTGTTATAGGAGAAAACCAAGGGACTATAAAACAGTAGCCAGTTTTCAGAAACCGGGATTTCTGAATCCCAAGTCCCAGTTTCAAATATAAGCAAAACCATTGACAATGTGCAGTCCGATCACAAGTTGTGGTAGGGACAGAATTCCTACAAAAAATTTCAACTGTAATCCTTTGTTCTCTTTCCTAGGACCTACAAAGTACAACCCTCCTCTCTCTCTCTCTCTCTCTCTCTCTCTCTCTCTCTCTCTCATGCACATATAGGTGGGATCTTTCTGCTTCTCTTTCTCCCATAAATGTAGGATATACCAAGGCTGACTTTGCAAACCACCTCATCTTGAGAGTGGTCTCTTAATTTCCAATCATGGGTCATTATCATTTTTGGTTTTTTATTGCATAGTTTTTGATTAATTCTCTGTATTAACTTTTCTTACAAGCTAATGCATTGCATATAAGCATCTGAATTGAAACCATAAGGTGATATATATCCTTGTCATGCCATTTTCGACCGCCACGAATAATCTATTGACAAAAGTACAAGTTAAGCTATTTCAATTAACTTAAAAGAGGTATAGGTCAATATCACGGCAATCACAATACTCAATTTTTTGGGGCTTTGCTAGCGTTAGGTGGCTGTGCAAATTACTCATCGCCTGACGCTGGTACCTTAGTTGGACCCTTATGTGTTTTGTGAGCCCCAAACATTTCTCCTTTTTTGTTTTGGGAAACAACAATCATAATACTCCTAGTTAGTTAGCCGTTTGAGTGCATTGTTTCTATTAACATAAAATTTTGCAATTCCTGTGGTAGTTTGTCATTTTATCTAAAGTACATAAGCAAAATTGGTGTATTAATCAATAAGATAAAAGGTGAATGCCATAATTGAAAATTTTGTAGGTAAAATAATGTTCTTTTGACACGTGAAGGTAGAAAATTACAAGAGGAAGAACATCTCAACTCAGAAATGAAATTATAAAATCCTTCAAATAGGATCTACAGTTACAATATTGTTCTATGTTTTTTTGTAGTCTCATAAGGAACATACAACATGTTTTTTCAAGTGACGTTGGCTACTACTTTCAATATTTAGTTCTTTTAGTTTATTGCAAAAAAAAAAAAAAAAAAAAACTAAGACATAATACATGTTTGGATTCTGAAAATTGTGATTTGCTGTTATTATTTTTATATTAAAATTATTAATATAAAAATATTTATTTAATATGTGACTTATAGACGAGTAGATGAAGGAGAGGGGGAAAGTGGTCAATAATGGTAGGGGAGGGTGGAAAGAGTGGGTGGTTGACAGTGTGGAGGAGAAGGGAGGAAGGTTATTGTTTTGAAAACAAAAATGAAAAACAAAGTAACACACATTTTTTCTGCGTTAACTTTTTTCCCAAATTTTGAAAAATATTTTCAAATTAATAGAAGTAAAACTATTTAAAAATGATCACCAAACATATTTTATTTCTAGCTTTCAAAAATGTCAAAGAAAGAAAAGAAAAGAGAGAACGTAAACATTACCAAATAACCCAAAATCCTATTGGATTTTTTTTTTCCCGCATGCATCAGCATTTCTGTATTTTGGGTATTTTCGGGCCAGTGCATCTGTCAAATTAATCAACCAACCAATGAATTAATCTTCCTTTACACATCTTCATGTTTTTGTGACGTGAAAAATATTATATGGTACTAAATATTTTTTGATATGGAAATTTTAAAAATTGTATATTCATTTGGGTTCACACTTTGATGAACTCCGACAAAAGTTTTTGAGTGGCAGATAATTTTTAAATAGTGGGTCTAAAGGTTTAATATATTCATGAAAAAAATCCTTAAATACTAGGATTTCTCAGACTTCTTCCTCAAACTAGGATTAAAGTGAGAATCACAAGGGCACGTGAGGTGTCGCGATCGAGTAAAATAAAAAAAAATAAATAAATAAATAAATTTGAGGACACATCTTTGGAACATAACACCACAAATATGCATTTGTAATATGTACATACAATATATACAGAACATAGGAGGATATTAAAACAGATGCTTACTTTCAGTGGCAGACTCAAAATTTTGTTTGGGAGGGGGAAAATTTTTTTTTTGTTGATAAGAGGATTAAGGAAAATATTTTAATTATTGGAGATCAATACACTATATAATATTTTAAATATTCAAAAATTTACGAAGGGAAATTTAGACATTTTGGGGTGTAATATATTGTATTATATATGAAATATCTAAAAATTCATAGGATATAAAGGAAATTTTCAAAACTTGGAGGGCCCTGGCCCCTCCCCCCCCTCACCCGCCCTCCGTCTGCCACTGAGTAAGATCATTAATTCGAAGATAATGCAACGGATACGATAATATTCAAATAAATAAAAATAAATGACAAATTACAACAATCTTGTTCGTTGTTTCATAAGCACTATCAACCGGATGTAGTCTTCAAACACCACACCACGTGCAAGCTCAAGATGAGCCTTTCAATCTCTAATCCAGTCAACTGGTCGCTTTTCGGGCCCATAAGGGCCCGTTGGAGCCATAAGCACTATCATTCCAAGCAACTTTCCAGATCGGGCAGTTTTGGAAACCAATGCCATCCAAATAGCTTCCCGAGATCGGGCGGTCTCGGGGACCAACACCTCATCAAGTTCTAGACGGTTCACTTCTAGCGCCTGCTAGCCCGCCAATATAGAATGTTCGTCATTTGGTAGTTCTCTGAGACCAAGCGTTCTCAGAGACCAACACCACCCTCACAGGTAGCTTTCTGGGACCAAGCGTTCTCAAGAACCAACACCTATAGGTAGCTTTCTAAGACCAAGTGTTCTTAGAGACCAACATCGTACAGGTAGTTTTCCGAGACTAGACGGTCTCGGGAACCTACACCTAGGTCAACATCGGCGCCTGCTAGCTCGACTCGGTGAAAAATGACCAAACTTGCCCCTTGCGCCTCAAGGCACGTCTTGAGAAAGTTCAAAACCCTTTAAGATGGTAAGTCCACCCTTTCAAAATGTTACTAAACGGTTAGGCGTACTTTACACGCCATCGGTCCCATTCCGACTAATTCCAGTCAAAATGACCGTTTTGCCCCTAAACGCCCCAACACTGCACAAACCCCATCGAACGGTAAAGGACTCTCTCAAAACCATCCTTGAATGACCCAACACGCTTAACATGACACTTTGATCCATTCCTGACCATTTTCAACCTGACTCCGGTCAAAATGACTATTTTGCCCCTAGCAACCTGAATGCGCCCCAAAACAACACCGGTTCTAGGTTACTAAATAGTGGGTCTGGCCATACGCCTCTGTTTAACCTAAGGAAGACCTTACGACGTTAAACACCCGTGACTCGATAAAAGTTCCCTAGAACATCTCGCAAACGCTCCGCCAAAATTGTCTTTTCTCTATATTCCTTGGTTATAACGCACCATCAAATAACTTGAGTAACGCATAAACTAGGGAACTCCCAAAAGCTCATTCATAGGTCTTTCCATCGATATGGCTCGATCGGATAGATCGCTTCCCGAAGGTTCTCATCGTATGGTTCGAAAACTGTAACTTTCAGCAACCCCTGGAGCATCTCGCAAACGCTCCGCTGGGATTGACTTTCCGCCCCGATTCCCTGATTAAAACGCATCGTCAAACAACTTGAGAAACGCATAAATCAGAGAATTTCCGAAAGTATTTCCAGAGTACTTTCCATCAGTATGGTCCGATCGAAGAGATCGTTTCCCGAGGGTCTTGATCATGCGATACGAAAACAACTACTTTTGAAACCCCGCGGAGCGTATCACAGATGCTCCGTAGAAATGCCATTTTATGCACATTTCCCGATATGATATCTCACACTTTCGAACACCATTCTAACTCCCCGAAAACACGAAAGTTTGCGAGAAATCCTAGGAGAACATCGTAGGTGCAACCAATTCCCTCAAAACCTTCCCGGTTGGCTTAGTTATCAAGACAAAGTTTATATGAACACTCCCGGTGACGGAGCGTATGCTACAAGCACCTAGATTTTGATCAGATCAACCAAAATTTGATCAACAGTCGAGATTGAGTCAGTCCAATGGGTGCCACGTGGCGTTTTGCCAGTGGAATAGTACCGGCGTATGTAGCACATGCGCCTGTGTAAATTTTACACAAGCGCAAGTCCTGCATACGCCAGTGTCCGAAAGTTTTGCCTATAAATAGAGGCCTCCCGCTTTGCATATTCTATCTCTGAAATTGATGCGAAACCCTGCTGAAACTGCTTTAGAATCTCGAATCTCCATACATATTCTCCTCCTCCAACACTTAGGCTAGATTCCACCTCCCTAAAGGCCATACACTTCACTTATTTAGCCTTATACACCATTAAACTCTCCCTTCTAGCCCTTCAAGCCTTCTTGAAGTCATCCAAGCTCCAATCAAGACATCCATTAAAGGCTACAAGTGTGTTGAAGGCAAAAGATGGTATCCCTTTTACATTTTTGTCTTCCCCTACTCTTCTCTTCTCCCTCCTAGCCTATTTAGGCTATTTTCTATTTTAATCCCCATCTTCAACCCCCCATTCTTGCATGCTTGAGCCAAGAGTGCTCTTAGATCATGCCTAGAGGAAAGCAAGTGAGAGCCACAGTGTAGAGGGATCTCTCACTAGCCTACTTTAAGATGGTATGGCCTAGGAGCCCCTTGTTTATGTGGTGTAGCCTAAAAGTCTTGTATGTGATCATGACCCCTCGCATATTACTATTTTGATCATGTCTTGTGTGCTTGGTTTCATTTTTACGTTTATTAGCATGTTCTACAATGCTTACATTACTTTTAGTTCCATACCATTTCCAAGCTCTATATTTCTTTCAAAAATAGTTCCAAGAGTTGGCTCCTTGAAGTTTAACATGGGACCTTAGAAATCATGCCTTAGAAAATTCGCACTAACCTCTAACTCACTTTTGCATCCTTGCATTTCAATTTGCATTTCAATTTGTTTTTAAACTCTCTAATTTCCAAGGCTTCCATTCTATCAAGTTTAGTGGTTGGAATGGCTTCATGGAATCCTCTCTTGAGTGGTCTCCCTTCTATATTGGCCATAGGCGTCTTAAATTGTTAGAATGATCCCCTTCTCTTTTATTCTTGCACACAAGTGGTTTCCAAGCTCTTTGATTTCCAAGGTTTCCATTCTCTCAAGTTTTGTGGTTGGAATGGCCCCATAGAACCCTCTCTTGAGTGGTCTCCCTTTTATTTGGCCATAGGAACCCTCTCTTGTTGGAATGGTTTCCTTCAAAAATGGTTTTCATCATCCTTTTTCAAAAGTGGTTTTCAAAAATTCATTATCTCCATCTTTACATTAAAAATGGTGCTCCAAAAAGTTGTTATCATATTGATTTTTGACCCCTTGCACTCTTGTCAAGATAATGGTTATAATGGCCATGAGGGAGCCTTCCTTAGAATGGTCTCCAAACACCACCCATACAAACCATACTCTTGGCTAGAATAAAATTTTTCATGAAAATGATCTTCAAAAAGATACCTTACCAAAGTTCATTGCATAACATGTTTTGTTTTTCAAAACTCTTTCTAAAAATGCATCAAATAACATTTCAACACCATCCTCCAATTCAACTATAGGTTAACTTGACCCTAGTTATCCAACCTTAGGTTAACTTGATCCTAGTTGTCTAACCCTAGGTTAACTCGACCTTAGTTATCCAACCCTAGGTTAACTTGACCCTAGTTGTCCAACCCTAGGTTAACTTGACCCTAGTTATCCAACCCTAGGCGTACTTGACCCTAGTTCATTCATCTTAGGTTAATTTAACCCTAGTTAGTTAACCCTAAGTCATTTTAACTTTAGATTAACCCTACTCTAGTTAGCTAACCCTAAACCATCTTTGTTGACTCAAGGTTGGTCCTTGTTGACTCAAGGTTGATTTCCTTGTTGATTTTGATGATAACTAAACCTTGTGTTATTTTACTAATAAATCTACTTAGTGTGCAGATTAACAAAGTTCATAATTTAGAATTAAATTTCAATCTTAAGTCTAATGCATATCAAAGAGAATGCACAACAAATTCAAAAGCTATGCAATGAACCAAACAAAGGAATGATGCCTATCTCTACTTCAAACAAATGTTTTACATTGGAAGAGATTGAAGGTGTTCAAATGAAGGTTCTATCAAGTATGCATAGGCTCAATGAAGATTGATTTGCACTCAAGAACCATTGAAGACTTCATCAGAATGTGTAATAATTAGCTGGAGATGAATTGATTGTTGAAGATGTTGTAAATGCCAAAAGAAGAACTCATCAAAAATGCAAAGGTCAGTTGAAGACGAACTGATTATTGAGGAGATTGAAGTTGTTAAGAAGATGACTCACAATGATTGTCTGATCTCTACATGGAATCCAAGTGAAGAATTCTTCTACAATGTAAAGAATCAATGAAGACTAGATGTATGAAAAGATTTCATCAAGCTTGCAAAAGTCTCATTGAAGTGATTTTAAAGAAAAAAGAAGAATTGCTAGCAAAGAGAAGAAATCATAAATGAAGCATTGTGAAGCTCTACATAATTGAGGAAGCTTGGCATTGAAGGAGATGTTCTACAATGAAAGAAGAAGCTTTGCAAATGAAGAAGAAAAGATCAACATTGATCTAATGAAGCTCTGACAGTTTGAGAGTCAAGAGAAGATCAATAACCAATGATTGATTCAATCCAAATTAAATAGAAGTTAACTCTGATGAGTTAAAGAGATTTGATTGATCATCATACTCCAAAGAAATACTCCTTGAAGATCTTATACTGGTGTTACTGGATCATTAGAAGTCAGAAAGCAAATTTCTGGACAATGAGGAGACTCATGGAAATGAGGAGTCGCCTCTTGATTACAGAAGCAAAAAGCTTAAAGACCAAATGGACAATGAGGGGACTCATGGAAATGAGGAGTTGCCTCTTGATTACAGAAGCAAAAGGCTTAAAGGCCAAATGGACAATGAGGGGACTCATGGAAATGAGGAGTCGCCTCTTGATCACAGAAGCAAAAAGGCCTGAAGAGAAAATGAAAATGAGTGAACTCATGAGAAATGAAGAGTCACCTCTTGATCACAGAAGCAAAAAGCCTGGAGACCAAATAAACAATGAGTGGATTCATTGTAATGAAGAGTCGCCTCATGGAGATAGACGCAAAGGCTTAAAGATGACATGATCAATGAGCAGACATATGAAAATGAAGAGTCACCTCATCACAGCAGAAGCCAAAGATGTGAAGACAGGATGAACAAGGAGTTACCTCATTGATATGAAGAGCGGACTCATGAAGTCAGTGAACAACATCTGGTAAATGCAGAAGCAGAAAGTGTTGACTCCACAAACCTGGAGCCGACTCCTTTGATATAACGGCTATTTTTCTTAATGTTATAACGGACTGGACGTGCATTAATGATGCCCAACAACCTTTAACGGATGGAATCAATGCAGGGGTTTATATACAAGCTTCCAGCTGCATTTATACAAGTGAAGAGAAACAAAATCAAGATGAAACTGACTGAATCACTGATATACTCTGAATATTCATCCTGTCTTCATCTGTGAGCTTTGATTGTAAAATTTACTCTTGTTAGAGAGTGTGTTAGTTACTTGTATACTTTTATACACTTGTAATTGAGAGTTTGAGAGTTCTCTTGTGAAAGCAAAACTCTTTGTCAATCAGCAGCCCATTTGTAATAGGTGATTACATAGTGGAAGAAGACTTCAAGGAGGTCTTGGGGTGAGGATGTAGACCACGGATTGTAATTAAATCTCGGTAAATCTGTGTGTTCTTTATTATGCTCTGTTTTCTTTCCTTTCTCTGATTATATTGCATTGCATATACATTGATCATTGTTACATTGCTTAGATTAATTTTAATTAATCTTAATTGTTATTAATCTTCGAAAAACCCAATTCACCCCCTTCTTGGTTTGCCTTTTGAACCAACAATCTTAACCCTAGGTTAACCTAACCTAAGTTAGTGAACCTTAAGTCACCCTTAATCATAGGCTAACCCAACATAGGTTAATATGCTTCAAGGTTTCAACTCATGAACCCTTTTTGAATAATCTTTCAATTTTAAACTATACTCATTACCCATTTTTCCAAAACCTTCAACCTTCTTGAGATTTCAAAAACTCCACGACATTTTCAAAAATGTTTTCAAAAGGTCACAAACCTAAGATGTCCCTAGCCCTCTTATGGTTAAGGACCCCAAAGAAAGGTGATATATCAAGAACAACCTTTAAGGTTATCCATATAAGGATTCCTAACCATTTTCAAAAACCACTTTAAAAAACTAATTTATCAATACATTCCAAGGTTTTCAAAACAAGACTTCAAAAATACTTTCAAACTCTCTTAAGTTACTCCAAAGTATTTACCAAAAATCCCTTGATTTGATCCAAAAGCATTTTCAAAACACTCCGCTATCCCATTCCAAGTCAAAGCTTTCGAGACCACAAAGTGTCTTAAACTTTTCAAAGACCACAAAGTGTTTTCAACTTTTCCAAAGACCTCAAAGTGTCATAAACTTTTCAAAGACCACAAAGTATTTTCAACTTTTCCAAAAACCTCAAAGTGTCTTAAACTTTTCCAAAGACCTCAAAGTGTCTTAAACTTTTCAAAGACCTCAAAGTGTCTTAAACTTTTTAAAGACCTCAAAGTGTCTTCAACTTTTTCAAAAACCTCAAAATGTCTTAAATTTTTCTAAAGACCTCAAAGTGTCTTAAACTTTTCAAAGACCTCAAAGTGTCTTAAACTTTTCCAAAAACCTCAAAGTGTCTTCAGACTTTCCAAAGGCCCTAACGCGCCTATTTTTCATTGGGCTTTATAAAAGATATACGTTTTTGTAAGGTAGAGAAACTCTAGTAGCTGTGAGCTCACTCTCTCTATAATAAAGCGTATACGAGAGATATAACCGAAGTTTGAAGGTTAAATTTGAGCAATTGATTCATGCTTGTCGCTATTGCTTGCTGTTCGAGATCAAAGCAGAAGGATTTCAAAATTCATACCTGCTGCTATTCGGGATTTTTTGAAAAAAGAATCGGAGTTGAAATAAAAGTTATGACCGTACCATTTCAGGTTGCCTACGTATCTCATTTGGCGAGAATCAGGTCATTCGTAGTTCTGGCAAGAGGCCGATGGAAAATAGGTGCATTAGGGCCTTTGGAAGGTTTCAAGACACTTTGGGGTCTTTGAAAAAGTTTAAAGCATTTTGAGGTCTTTGGAAAAGTTTAAGACACTTTGAGGTCTTTAGAAGTTGAAGACTCTTTGTGGTCTTAGAAGTTTTGACTTGAAATTGGGTGGTGGCGCATTTTGAAAATGCTTTTGGATTGACTTTAACGGAGTTTTGGAAAAATGCTTTGGCATGACTCAAGAGAACTTGAAAGTATTTTTGAAGTCTTGTTTTGAAAACCTTGGAGGCATGACTTTAGAATGTTTTGATGAATTAGTTTTTTTAAAAATGGTTTTGGGAAATGGCTAAGGGTTTGGAATCCTCATATGGACAACCTTAGAGGTTGTTCTTGATTTATCACTTGTCCTTGGAATCCTTAACCATAAGAGGGCTAGGGATACCTTAGGTTTGTGACATTTTGAAAATATTTTTGACAATATCTTTAAGATGGAGTGTAAAGACATTTGAAGAGTCTATGGAGTTGGTTTTTTTTGAAATCGTGAGAGTAAGGGGTATTGGAGAAATAGGTTATGAGAATAGTTTGAAAATTGAATGATCTTTTGGAAAAGGGTTCAAGAGTTGGAACCTTGAAGTGTACTAATCTAGGTTGGGTTGGCCTAAGGTTAAGTGTGACCTAAGGTCAACTAACTTGGGTTAGGTTAACCTAAGGTTGGATATTCTAGGGCCAAGTTAACCTAGGGTTGGACAACTAGGGTAAAGTTAACCTAGGGTTGAATTGAAAAATGACATTTGAAAGTTTGTTTGATGCACTTTTGGAAAGAGTTTTGAAAAATAAAACATGTTATACCACAGACCTTAGTTGACAATTTTTTTTAAGATCATTTCCATGAAAATTTTGACTCTAGCCAAGATTATGGTTTATATGGTTGGTGTTTGGAAACCATTCCAAGGAAGGTTTCCTCATAGCCATTATAACCTTTATCTTGACAAGAGTGAAGGTTTCAAAAATCAACATAATGATGGCAATTTTTGAAAAATCATTTTATGGTGCAAAGATGGAGAAAATGCATTTTTGAAAATCGTCTTTTGAGAAGGATTTTGGAAACCACTTTTCAAGGGGACCATTCCATCAAGAGAGGGTTCATATGGCCAAACAAAAGGGAGACCACTCAAGAGAGGATTCAATGGAGCTATTCCAACCACTATGCTTGAAAGAATGGAAATCTTAAAAATTATAAAAGTGGAAAACAACCTTTATGCAAGTTAAAATGCAATAATGCCAAAATAAGAGTTAAGGGGTTAGTAGGGGTTCTTCTAAGGCATAATTTCTAAGGTCCCATCCTAAGCTTCAAATGACCAACTCTTGGAACAATTTTTGAAAAAAATGTAGAACTTGTAAATGACATAAAATTAAAAGCAATGTAAGCATTGTGGAACATGACAGTAAGCATAAAATGAAGCCAAGCACACAAGACATGATAAAAACAATAATATGCAAGGGGTCATGATTCACATACAAGACTTTTAGGCTACACCACATAAACAAGGGGCTCCTAGGTCATACCATCTTAAAGTAAGCTAGTGAGAGGTCCCCCTACATGGTGGCTCTCACTTGCTTTCCTCTAGGCATGATCTAAGAGCCCTCTTGGCCTACGCATGCAAGAAAAGGGAGGGTTGAAGATGGGGATTAAAATAGAGAATAGTCTAAGTAAGCTAGGAGGGAGAAGAGAAGAGTGAGGGAGTGCACAAATGTAAAAGGGATGCCACATTTTGCCTTCACCACACTTGTAATCTTCAATGGATATCTTGATTGGAGCTTGAGTGACTTCAAGAGAGTTTGAGAGGCTAGAGTGGAGTGTGTAAGTGTGTATGAGGCCTTGTATATGGAGTGTATAGGCTTGAGAGAGGTAAAATCTAGTCTAAGTGTTGGAGGGGTGGAATATATGTAAGGATTCAAGTTTCTGGAGTGATTTCAGCAGAATTTCGCATCAATTTCAGACCTGGAATATACAAAGGGGGAGGCCTCTATTTATAGGCAATCTGGAATAAGCCTGGCGCATGTGCCACATGTGCCTGGCCAAAATTTGGCCTCGCGCATGTAGGACATGCGCAGGTACTGTTCCATTGCCAAAATGACACGTGGCACCCTATGTACTGGTTAAATCTTGACTGTTGATCGAAAGTTGGTCGATCTGATCAAAATTTGAGCGCATGTAGCATACGCTCCATCACCGAGAAGGTTCGTCCAAACTTTGCCTCGATAATTGAGTCAATCGGGAAGGTTTCGAGGGAATCAATCGCATTCAGGATATCCTTCCAAGGCTTCTAGTGAACTTTCATGTTTTTAGGAAGTTTGAATTATGTTTGGAAGCGTGGGATATTGTCTTGGGAAGTGTGCCAAAAAGGTTACTTTTGCGAAGCGTTTGTGATACGCTCTGGGGGTGTTTGAAAGTAGCTATTTTCGTTTCGTGTGATCGGGGCCTTCAGGAAGCGATCCTTTCGATTGGACCGTACCGATGGAAAGTACTTTGGAAATACCTTCGGGAATTCCCAGATTTAGGCATTTCTCAAGTCATTTGACGGTGCGTTCTGATCAGAGAATTGGGGAAAAAGTCAACCTTAGTGGAGCTTCTGCGAGATGCTCCAAGGGTTGCTGAAAGTTGTAGTTTTTGCACCGTACGATGGAGGGCTTTAGGAAGCGATCTATTCGATCGAGCCATATTGATGGAAAGATCTACGGACGAGCTTTTGAGAATTCCCTAATTTACGCATTTCTCAAGTCAGTTGATGTGCGTTATAACTTGGGAATCGGGAGAAAAGACAATTTGGGTGGAGCGTCTGCGAGACGCTTTAGGGAACTTTTATCGCGTCGTGTGAGCTTAGTGTCCTAGGGTCCTCCTCGGGCTAAATAAGGGTGTATGGTGAAACCCTTTGCTCGGAATCCCGGGACCGGTGTTGTCTCGGGGCATGTTTGGATTGTCCGGGACAAAACGGTCATTTTGACCAGGGTTGGCTGGAAATGGTCAGGAATTGTTTGGTGTGTTGTGTTGAGCGTGTAGGGTTGTTCAGGGATGGTTTTGAGAGAGTCTTTTACCGCCCTGCGGGGTTTGTGCAGTGCTAAGGTGTTCAAGGGCAAAACGATCATTTTAACCGGAGTGAGCCGGAATAGGACCAGAATCTGACCAAATGGCGTGCTGGGGACGCCTAAATGGTCTAACAACATTTTGGAGGATGGACTTATCGTTTTGAGGGATTTTGAACTTTTCCAAAACATGCTTGGAGGCCCAAGGGGCAGGTTTGGTCATTTTTCATCGAATCGGGCTAGCAAGCGCCGATGTTGATTTAGGTGTTGGTTCCTTAAACCGCCCGGTCTCAGAAAACTACCTGTGCGATCACATAGATTAGTCTCTACTAATCAGATCAAATTTTTAGATATTATGCGTATACACTATAGTTGGATCGTAAAAAATTTTACAGTCCCAACATATTAAATATAAGTAAATATAAAATTATTTTTTATGACAAATCAAACGCAAATCACACCTAAAATGTTGTACTTCGTTATTAAGGACATAATCTTCTTTTTTGATCCCATAGTGATTGGGTTACCTTTTTATGCAATAAGGGCATATTTTTATTTTGAAATATTAGAATGTTGGTGCTCCTCTAGTCAATGTCCCACAAATTAAAAGCAGGGACAGTTATAATTTTATTCATGAGGGAAGACTAAGTTACATGTCAATTTTTTCTATATATATGTATATAAAAGATCTGAACAGCTTAATTTTCCCATGGTCTTTAGTGATAGTTGAGTTAAAATTCACTTATTCTAATATAGTGGCTACAAATTCTAATAAGTGGTTACGTAACTAAATTATATTGTGTGTTGTAACAAATATATATGTTTTATAGTATCAGTATAAGAGTTTTAGCTGTGAAATTACAGACTGAAGCTGCCATCCCTACAATCACCATTACTGGAGCTGGGTTACAATTTCATGATATATGGCTATTCCATTTGCTTGATAAAGATGAAACACTTAAATTAATCATGAGTCAAGGTCTTTGATTTTCATTTTTTTTCAAATAAAAAAAATAGAAAAGGCGATTTGGTTGTGCTTTAATGTGCTGATTGACTTTGATTACATTGATGAGCCACCGTGAAAATGGAATGAAATTTGCATTAAGAAAAATGTAAATGAGAAATCGTACTACAGCTTACATATATCACTTGAGGACCCAAAATAGAGAAGACTTTTGAAACTTTTGATGTGCTCGGCGGCTCATTTTCTTCAAGATAGAGAATGATTCAAATGGAAACATAGGCGATTCTTAGTCATATAACCTATTTTCATTTAAATCTTGAGCCTTTTTATACTCTTGTTTTCATGAAAACCCAATTCTAACCAGCACTACAGTCCAAATCAAAGACTTTTTTTGTTTTTTGTTTTTATGTTATCAATGACTTTTTTTAATCGTTGCTAGTGTGAACTAGCATCAGACGTACAATGTGGAAAATTCACGCCTCTACAATTGTCAAGATAAGGACACAAAAAAAAAAAAAAAAAATGAGGAAAAAGAAGGCAACGAGAACAATAATACTATAACAACGAAAGAATTTATCGATGACAAAGATTAAAGAGCAGGACTACAATGTTCAACGGAGCACCAAATGGCCGGTGAGAGACTGACAAAGAAGCCTAAGCAGTGGGATAATTTTTCATGGGATAAGACAGTGACCTTGTAAGAAAGGATGGAGTGTGCTGTTATGTGTTGATTGACTTGTAATTACATCGATGAGCCACCATGAAATTTGAATTAGTGTGCTTGTGAAAAGTATATAGTAGGAATCTTCAACTCACATTTCCATTGCCTTTCCTCCTTGCTTCAACATCGTATTTAATTAACTTGCTTCTGTAGTTAAGTAAGCTATGAAAGAAAGGGATGGTTGAGATCGTGATTCAAATGGAGATATATCTACAAGTCACTCCTGGAGTGCTATATATCGTAATAATCACATTAACTACTTGAAAACCATTTTGTATGAAAGTCTTGACAAAAGACGCAATAAACAAAGCGACGTATCTTTCTGCAAAGAAAGTGATTCTCCGTTTCACACAGGACTTGAATGTCTACCATGGAGGTTCGCCCGTCGGACTCCAATGACATTATCCTAGAGATTAGTCATTTCCAAACACCTTAAATCGGAATCCGAAATAGAATCAACCCACCAGATGCTTAGATTGTAAAAATGTTAGAAACAGATGGTCATAGAGAAGTCTACAAGCCCTCTTGTGGCACTATGTATCGTAGCTTTTATTGATAACGGATTTTTATCAAATAGATTTATTTTATTTTTATGTTCAAATTCAAATGAATTAGTTGGTACTAGAAATGTTAGAAAAAGTGAACGAAAAGAGTAATAAGAAGTGAAAAGGACAGAGACACTTCCCAACCAGAAAGCAAAGTTCCCAAAGTAACAATATGTACTTGAATAACATGTTACGAACTTGTGGCACAAGTCGCAATTATCTTTCTCTTACGAAACTAGTTCTCCATTTCGCACGAAAATGAAGAGGTCCATTCTAATAAATCCTAAACGCACGGAAATAATAAAAAAAAATGAATTGTCACAATTTTTCATTTATATGTTTAAATGCGTGGTTTGACAACGTTTTACTTTTAACAGTGTGATTTGAAATCAATTCTTTCATTTCAAGGCGTGATTTAAAATTGTGGTCTGAAAATTGTTTTTAATGACATTGCATAATCATCACTACTAGTTTTACAGTATGGCGCTTTGAATTGCTGAAATGAAGAGCATCCAAATCAGTGATTCTTGATGTTTACCCAAAAAATAAAAACCACGTGATTCTCAATACACGGTTTTGTTTTTTCCCTTTTCTTTGTGGAGACCATACATCTAGGTTTAGTTACTAGAAATATTACATTGACGTTTGTAGTGGTGCAGCACAATCTAATGTGCAAACAATGGTTAGACTTAGACATCCATGGGATCAAGTCATGTCTTTTAGGGGTTGCTCAATGAAATGAATGAAGGATTACTTCAAGTACTCTGTCGTAATACTAAAAATAGTAGGAAAAAAGCTTCTGAAGTATTAGTGCCAAAAATTTTAAGCATTTAGAAATTTGAAATCAAAAGTTAAAAATTCTATTTGGTGGTTTAGATTAGGATTTAGACATCTCTGATTCAGTGTGTTTATTACCTAGTTTTTGAAATCAGAACACAATAATAAGTTATCAAACATTCATATTATTAGCTTGATATATATTGTGGAGCCCTTACTTAATAATTTAAGTTTTTTAGTCAAGTGATGACTTAATATAGTATCAAAACTCGGGATTTAAGGAATCTTGGTGCACCTATAACTTTGTGTGTATGCAATTTTTTTATTTTATTTTTTTATGGACTTTTGGATTTAACTTATTGTGTTGAATTATTGACCATTAACTCATCTAAAAATTTAAGCTGTTAGATAGAGGGACAACTTAATTATTCATTTCATTTTTAACGGTAGGCGATGAGATTTAAACACCTTTTTTTGCTTTGATACCATGTTGAATTATTGACTACCAATTCATTTAAAAACTTAAACTGTTATAGAGAGGGATAATTTAATTATTTATTTCTTGATATATGGCTTCTTCTTCTTCTTTTTTTGTTGCTAGTTTTTAATTTTAACTTCTAGGTAAACAAGTTGTTTGTGCCTATAAAATATGCTTCCTCTCATAGCCAGACCCATCCGAGAAAAGTACACCAACCACAAATCACATTGCTGAGGCACAAGACATGGAATTCTTCTATGCCTCACTCCTTTGCTTCTTTGCTCTTTTTGTCTCCCTCTCACTGCGCTTCCTGCTCTTCTTCAAGCAAAAGTGTGGGAACCTTCCCCCTGGAAATACCGGATTTCCGGTGATTGGTGAGAGCCTTGAGTTCCTCTCCACCGGATGGAAGGGTAACCCTGAGAAGTTCGTATTTGATCGGATAGCCAATTACTCGTCCAACATTTTCAGGACACATCTTTTTGGCTCACCAACAGCTGTGTTCTGCGGAGCAGCTAGTAACAAGTTCTTGTTCTCCAATGAGAACAAGCTTGTCCAGGCATGGTGGCCTAGCACGGTTGACAAAATCTTCCCATCTTCCACGCAAACCTCCTCGAAAGAGGAAGCCGTTAAATTGAGAAAAATGCTTCCCAACTTCCTCAAACCAGAGGCTTTGCAGCGGTATATTGGCATCATGGATGGCATAGGCGACCGACACTTTGCTTCCGACTGGGAGAAGAAGGACCAAGTCTTGGTCTTCCCTCTCACCAAACGCTACACGTTTTGGATAGCTTGTCGCTTGTTCTTGAGCATAGAAGATCCCAATCATGTGGCTAGATTTGCCGACCCTTTCGGTGTTTTGGTAGGAGGGGTCTTATCTGTCCCTATAAACTTGCCTGGAACGCCATTTAACCGTGCTATCAAGGCCTCTAAGTACATCAGGATGGAGCTCGCGGCCATTATCAAGCAAAGGAAGATCGACTTGGCGGAGGGAAAGGCGTCACCGACCCAAGATATATTGTCACACATGCTTTTGACAAGCGACGAAAATGGAAAGTTGATGAATGAGTCTGATATTGCAGACAAGATCTTGGGTTTGTTAGTTGGCGGCCATGACACAGCCAGCTCAGCCTGTGCTTCCATCGTCATGTATCTTGCTGAGCTTCCTGAGGTCTACCAAGGAGTTCACAAGGGTACGTACGTAATTCTCTCATTTCTTTATTATGTTACTGTGTTTTTTTTTTTTTTTTTTATTCGATCGCGCGTGGAAGTATTTTTATATGTGTATAGGTTTGTTAACTTATCTTAATTTGCAATTTCAAGTGATGATCTACGAAGGAAGGATCGAATTTAGTTTGATTACTTTATAGATAAATAGTTTATCATGTTTCTCTTCTTCATGGGAACAAGAAATTACCACATACCAATTATTTTTTGTTTGCTGCTCTGCTGTTCTGTGCTCAACAGAGCAAATGGAGATAGCAAAATCAAAAGCTCCAGGCGAATTGTTGAATTGGGATGATATACAGAAGATGAAATATTCATGGAACGTAGCATGTGAAGTCATGAGACTCGCACCACCTGTCCAAGGTGCATTCAGAGAAGCGCTCACCGATTTCATGTACAACGGTTTCTCAATTCCAAAGGGGTGGAAGGTAAAAATATTTATGCAAGTTTATTCAACACAATTGTCTGATTCTTGGTATTTTCATTGATAGGTTGTCGAATTAAGTATTTGTTAAGGTATTTAACATTTATTCTTTATTTTTTACGTGGAGATGCAGATATATTGGAGCGCAAACTCAACTCATAAAAATCCTGAATTCTTTCCGGAGCCACAAAAATTCGAACCATCAAGATTTGAGGGTTCTGGACCAGCTCCTTACACGTTCATACCTTTCGGTGGAGGACCTAGGATGTGCCCCGGAAAAGAATATGCCCGATTGGAAATACTTGTGTTCATGCACCATCTCGTGAAAAGGTTTAAATGGGAAAAAGTGATTCCTAGCGAGAAGATTGTTGTCGATCCCATGCCCAATCCTGAAAAGGGCCTTCCAATCCGCCTCTTTGCTCACAAAGCTTAGAATGACTACGGAGATCTTGGGTCTTAGTTAATTCTCACACGATCGAGTATTCTATTCTATTTTCAAGTGTCTAATGCCATTCTGGCTGAAGTAAGTAGCAATTAATGTGTAGATTTGTGATCAAAACTCGAATTAAATATGTTGTATTCGAAGATGAAAGTTTTCAAACAAAAAAAGAACAAGAAAAACCATGGGACTTGATGTAAAAGGAAATTTCCATAGTAGGGGGCAACGCGGCATGAGTTGATTAATAACTGATCCTGAAGAAGGGAAGTTTGGTAGGGTAGTTATCTGTGTGACGCATTCGTGTAAAGTCATCTGCAAGTAGAAGTAATTTATTTATCCGTTTGATTGTGAATTGAAATGAAGAGAAAACTTTCTGTCTGTTTATTGTTTTTAATTAATGTTTTTTTTGGGTCGATTAGGGACTACTACTACGTACAACTATGCTTTCGAGTTAGTTTAAGATCAGCTTTGAGGATACTTAATATAATCATAATAATCTAAATGCCCATTTTTGGGTCAAGTTTGGAGTACTGAAACTGGACTTTCAAGTTAGATTACTATCAGCCTTTTGAAGTCGTATAAATTAGTTTTATATTCATATACTTCCAAGGGTTCACAGTCTTTTTATAAGCTAAGGTTTCTTCTAAAACCAAATAGAATTTTTTTTTTTTTTTTATATTGTTGACTTAAATTATAGATGGAACATTCAAACTGGAATTATGAATAAAGTAAAATAGGCCTACATACACTTGGGTGGGTAAAGGTTTGTTCCTCACGCAAGGACGCGTCATGTTCATTTGAATTTAGTACATTGAGAAAAACGCTGCCAAACATCAGTATGCATTTGATTCAACTAATTCCCAGATAAGGTAGATAGTTTTGGGTTGACTAATGCCTTAGATATGGAGGACTTGTATTAAATAGTGTTGGAGAATAATTTCATACGCTGATGGTAAAGTAATAAAACTCGATAAGTTCAAAATTTAGTTCACAGAGATCGACTTAATATAACGAATTGACTCACGAATAATCTCTCAATTGAACAAGAACTGCAAATTACTTCTTAAAAATAAACAAAAAATCTATTGTTTTGAGAAGGTATTTAACTAAGCTAATACTATTTGAATACGATTTAAATTATATCAAAGAAAAATGTCTTGAACCTAATTTTTAGGCATTTTCTACTATTCAATTTAGAACTTTTACTGTCAATGTAATCTGTTCACTACAAGAAAAAGTGTCATTTGTGACCAATTATTTGCCACGGCCACTATTCCCGTCGCAAATGGCTTAGTATTTGCGACGGCAAAAAACCCGAGGCAAAAAACATTATTTGCGACCGTTCTATTTGCGACGGCTACTTGCAGTCAGTAAAACGGAGTAAAACGACGTCGTTTTATGTGGTCAGTCGCGACCCCCCATTTGCCACAGATTATTTGCGACCGTGTCTGCAGTGGCAAAAATTTTTGTCAAAACGGCGTCGTTTTGGAGGTAAAACGGCGTAGTTTCGTATCTTTTTTTTTTTTCCCCCTTTTTCCTCTATTTCAATCGATCGACCTCTGTTGGTATATTTCAGCCGCAGCCGCAAGCCCCTCTTCCCTTTTTCCCTCAAATTTCCAGCTGGAAGTGAATCCTCACGTCGATCGGAATCCGGATTCTCCTCTTCCCTCACGGTGCTCTGCCTGGCCGCCGACGTATACTTCCAACCGCAGAGCTGCTCTTCCCTCTTTCCCTCTAATTTGTAGCTGTAACTCAATCCTCAGTCGATCGGGATCCGGATTGTCCTCTTCCCTCGCTGTGCTGTGGCTGGCCGTCGACGTCGTCGCCCTCTGTCAGCCAACGTCACGTAAGACCTCTCTCCGTCTATCTCTGTCTCTCTGTGTCGGTCTATCTCTCTCTCTCTGTCTCTCTCTCATCTATCTTCATGTGTTGTAGCTAGGCATTGATGTTCGAACCCCTGCCAAAGCAAAGCCCTTGCCGACTGCAGTTGTCAGCGTCGGTGGATCAGTTGACGTTGGGTGCCCACGCCGCCGGAACCTGCATTGTGCATCACATATTGGTTAGTCAAAACAGTGTAGTTGATGGTTTCTCATCCAACCCCACTTACCTGATTCCATGGTTATTTTACTATTAAGGCATGGCAGAAAATTTGTCAAGAAATGCAAAAAATTTAGATTTAAGGGGGAAAAATAGCAAAGAAATTAGATTTGTGACCACATTAAATTGGGATTCATTATATTAATGGAGTTAATGGTGGTAACCAAATGCTTCATAATTGCTGTGGCATTGTTGTCAATATGGAAGTGTAGTGGTTTTATGGAGGCTACTTTTGGGCAACTGTAGTGTAGACTTGGAAATAGTCATGGCAATAGTAGATTATAACTTGAGTTCCATAAATTTAATTTATAATGATGTGATAGAATGCACATCCCTTTAATTCCTAAAGGCTTTGGTAAACAATGTTTGATCCCTAAATGACATTCATCATCAAATTTAATCTAGATACATGAATAAGAAGAAAGTTCACTTAGAGATTAGCATCCTGTGAGATCATTTGACATGCATTGCCAGCCTACTTCCTTGAAAACCAACTTAGTGGAAAGATGAAGGAAGCAACATTAAATTATTTTGAGAACACAGATATGTCATATTATTCTTTGCCATAGTGCAAGATTCATTTTGATGATGAATGGTAGATCAATTTGTACCTATCACAGGAAATAGGAATTGGATTCTCTTTTAGGTATTAAAAAAAACATAAATAAACAAAATTAATTGCTTTTTACCAATTCCTCTTGAGTCTTGAGCAAGCTATTCAGTTATATTTTTCTGAAAGTGTGAACTTTTAGTCTACATTAACAAAGTAACTATTGTAACGGAGAAACTTAAGTGATTAATATGTCTTTATGCTTAGTACCTGTGGAAGGAAAATATATTAATCAAGTATTGTCAGTACGTTAGCTAGAAATTGGTGATAATAGAAGATGCTTAATTTATATTTCATGGTGCTATCTTAGTTGTGTTCCAGTTGTGTTTATTTTTGTTTTTATTTTATTTATAATTTTTTCCATACTTACTTCTGCATAAGTCTATTTCTATTTGCAGGGAGAAACTGTTGCTTTAATAACTCTCGGGTGAATTTCTATCCTGAATATGAACCTCACCCATCATCCTCAAAGAATTTGAATCATCTTTTTCAGAGTAAGCTCTTTTCACTTTCTTGTAGCATCCTATTATTCTGGTTAGTTCATGGTTATCACCCAAATGTTCCAGCGATGTTCAGCAACCTTGTGGGCTGCACACTTGCCTTTTTCTATTTTCCCCTTTTCAAAAACAAAATTGTTTTTTTCTTTTTTTTGCATTAAATCTAATGGCTCTAAATGGACCCTTTACATGATCAAAATGGTATACCCTTTTAAATCAAGTTGAATCCATTTTGAAGGGATGAATATTTTTTTGATGAATCCATTTTGAAGGGATTTTAAATCAAGTTGAATCAAGTTGAATATTTTTTTCAGTCCAACCATATTTTTTTTATATATTTTTTGATGGCATCCGTCCAGATCATTGGAGAGAGCTCGTGGATTATTGGAGGACTGAGTATGCAGCGGTATGAGTAGAAGGCATCATAGTCATTTGCAATAACACCCGGATTGTCCTTATGTCGGTTAATTATACCACTCTTTTGTAGGAAATTGCGCAAAAGAATTCCAGGAATAGGGAGCTTTGTGGCCCACCTCATAACACTGGGAAGACACCGTTCTTCGTAATACGCCATGAGGTACATATTCAATGACAAAATTTAACATTTTTATTACATCTTTTTGGTTGAAGCATTCATTAGTCATACTATATGCTTGGTAAATTAGATGGAAGCGGCTGGGGAACGGGCAGACAAGATGAGTGTCTACTTGAAGACTCGTCGAGCAGATGACCCTGATCTGGTTCCCTACATTGTAAGCAATACTTATTAAAATATTAGGATTCGTATTTTTTAATGTTGTCAAATAATTTGTGTTTTGGAATTGTAGAATGAATTTAATCGACTTTTAGAAGAGGTGCCTGAGGACCAACGGACGGATGATACTCGAGACAAAATATTCCACCAAGTGTTCGGAGATGATGGACATGGCTACTGCCGCACATACGGCACTGGCATTTTACGAGATATTGTTTATGGGGAACAGGTTGGTGTGTCACAGTCTCAGACGGAGCCCGCTATGGTGGGAAGAGATCACCCGACAGGTTAGGATGACAGTGAGAGAGGATCTAAAAGATGAGCTGCGAGAAGAGTTGAGAGAGGAGATTACCCGAGAGGTCACCATGCAATTGATGAAGGCCGGTCTCATATCTGTACATGCCACCCGAGAGGTCACCATACAATTGATTAATTCCTTAAATTAACTTATGTATATATATATTATTTTTTAATATTCGACTATATACTCCACGAAGTTGATGTAATATAGTTTACCATAACATTTAGGTACCGGATGCATCTAGCGGGCACCAGATACGGCATGAGTCAGTAGGTGATGATGCTATACCATCTCGTTCGGCCTCATTGCAGCGTTCGGATTTAGCACCTCCACCTCCGGAGCAGGTATCCTCATGGTACCTTGATGATGTTATACAAATTTATCACTCTTTTTCATTACCTTTTTGTACCGTTGCTTGGTACTCTACCTATCAAGAGTAGAAAAATAGATATCTCTTTCCTAATAGAAGACAAACTTAGTTTATGAGCACATTAAATATATGCACGCTTAATGAACTAATAACATCTCATAATAGTAATTGGTCCATAACATCTAATAACATCTCATAATTGGTTTGAGATGAACTAATAGAAGACAAACTTAGTTTGAGATGAACTAATAACATCTAATAACATCTCATAATAGTTCATAATAGTAATGAATTAATAACACATTAAATATATGTAAGAGTTGTTGCATTTTTTCCATACTTTTTTTTCATGAAAAACTGTTTTTCAACCCTTTTCGGTACTAAAACCGTCAAACGGTCTCGGAAGTCCATCAAACTTGACACGTAGCATGTTCTAGGCACGAGTGACGTGTGGGAAAAAACGGCACGGTTTCCGGACTCACGGTCTAAGAGTTGTGACATTTTTTCCTTACTTTTTTTTTCATAAAAAACAGTTTTCAACGCTTTTCGGTACTAAAACCGTCAAATGGTCTCGGAAGTCCGTCAAACTTAACACGTAGCAATTTCTAGGCAAGAGTGACGTGTGGGAAAAAACGGCATGGCCGCCGGAGTCACGGTCTAAGAGTTGTAGCATTTGTTCTTTACTTTTTTTTTCATAAAAAACTGTTTTTCAACCCGTTTCGGTACTAAAACCATCAAACGATCTCGGAAGTCCGTCAAACTTGACACGTAGCATGTTCTAGGCACGGGTGATGTGTGGGAAAAAACGGCACGGTTGCCGGAGTCACGGTCTAAGAGTTGTTGCATTTTTTCCATACTTTTTTTTCATGAAAAACTGTTTTTCAACCCTTTTCGGTACTAAAACCGTCAAACGATCTCGGAAGTCCGTCAAACTTGACACGTAGCATGTTCTAGGCACGAGTGACGTGTGGGAAAAAATGGCACGGTTGCCGGAGTCACGGTCTAAGAGTTGTAGCATTTTTTCCTTACTTTTATTTGAGAAAAAATTGTTTTTCAACCCGTTTCGGTACTAAAACCGTCAAACGGTCTCGGAAGTCTGTCAAACTTGACACGTAGCATGTTCTAGGCACGAGTGATGTGTGGGAAAAAACGGCACGGTTGCCGGAGTCACGGTCTAAGAGTTGTGGAAATTTTTCCTTATTTGTTTTTCATAAAAAACAGTTTTTCAAGCTCTTTCGGTACTAAAACCTTCAAACGGCCTCGGAATTCCGTCAAACTTGACACGTAGCAAGTTTTAGGCAAGAGTGACGTGTGGGAAAAAAATTGCACGGTTGCCGAAGTCACGGTCTAAGAGTTGTAGCATTTTTTCCTTACTTTTATTTGAGAAAAAATTGTTTTTCAACCCGTTTCGGTACTAAAACCGTCAAACGATCTCGGAAGTCCGTCAAACTTGACACGTAGCATGTTCTAGGCACGGGTGATGTGTGGGAAAAAACGGCACGGTTGCCGGAGTCACGGTCTAAGAGTTGTAGCATTTTTTCCTTACTTTTATTTGAGAAAAAATTGTTTTTCAACCCGTTTCGGTACTAAAACCGTCAAACGGTCTCGGAAGTCTGTCAAACTTGACACGTAGCTTGTTCTAGGCACGAGTGATGTGTGGGAAAAAAATGGCACGGTTGCCGGAGTCACGGTCTAAGAGTTGTGACAATTTTTCCTTATTTGTTTTTCATAAAAAACAGTTTTTCAAGCTCTTTCGGTACTAAAACATTCAAACGGTCTCGGAAGTCTGTCAAACTTCACACGTAGCATATTCTAGGCATGAGTGACGTGTGGGAACAAACGGCACGGTTGCCGAACTCTCAATGTAAGAGTTATTGCATTTTTTCTTTACTTTTTTTTGAGAAAAACATGTTACTCAAGCCCTTTCGGTACTAAAACCTTCAAACGGTCTTGGAAGTCCGTCAAAATTGACACGTAACATGTTCTAGACACGAGTGACGTGTGGAAAAAAACAACACGATTGCCGGACTCACGGCCTAAGAGTTGTGGCAATTTTTCCTTACTTTTTTTTTCATAAAAAACTGTTTTTCAAGCCCTTTCGGTACTAAAACCTTCAAACGGTCTCGGAAATCCGTCAAACTTCACACGTAGCATGTTATAGTCACGGGTGACGTGTGGAAAAAATCAGCACGGTTGCCGGACTCATGGTTTAAGAGTTGCGATATTTTTTCCTTACTTTTTTTTTGAGAAAAACATGTTACTCAAACCCTTTCGGTACTTAAACCTTCAAACGGTCTCGGAAGTCCATCAAACTTGACACATAGCAAGTTCCAGGCACAAGTGACGTGTGGGAAAAAACGGCACGGTTGCCGGACTCTCGGTGTAAGAGTTGTGGCATTGTTTCCTTTGTTTTTTTTTAGAAATATTTGTTTTTTATTGACGATCGTGTTAATTTTTTTACTTGTGTTATATATAAGAAATTTCTTTCATATTTTTATGACATTCCACTCATTGTTGTAGAAAGGAGTAAAGGTTTCTTTGCTTTTTTTTGGTATTCCGAAACTCGAATTAGCCGAAGGACTTCTTATTAGTACGAATCCTTTGGCAGAATTTGGTGGAGAACCATTGGATCCAAATTTCTATAAAGTTTTTGTTCAGAATGTCCGGAAACCTAATGCTCTCTTATAAAGATCTCGGTAACATGTTAAAACTGTTAAAGAATCTGTCGGCCGACATGTAGCTTGGCATTCTCGTGATGTAAATTGCATTTTTATTTCAATAACCCCATATAAATACATGCATATTTATTAATTATCTTTATTGTGTAATTTATTATTGAATCTAATATTTTGATTTTTTTTTCAGGTTGTTCGTAAAGAATAGTTCGATGATGCTCCTATATGGCCTTAGTTTGTGATAAACTAAAAACTCTTTTATTGTATGGACGTTGGATTAGGAATGTTATTTTGCGACAGACTATATGTAATTTAATTAACCATTTCGATGTTATTGGGAGATATTATTTTTTTTGGATAAATGTTTAAAAGTTTGTTTATTTTGTTAAGTATTTGAATTTAAATGAATGTCAGAATTTTGTTTAATTCGATTATGTTAAATATGTATTTTATCAGGTGTAACAAAAAATTACAAACATTATTTGTAATTAATAAGGGGAAATGGTTTTTTCCTCCAAAAAAAAAGGTATTAGCGACGGCATCAAACGGTTGCTAAAGGTGGGAGCAGTCGGCTGTAATTTTCAGTTTTGACCTCTTTTTGCGACGGTTTTATCCGTCGCTAATAATAGTTATTTCCAGGGTACAAAACCGTCAGTAATAGTGTCGCAAATGTATTAGCGACGGGTTGAAACCGTCGTAAAAAAAGTATTTGTGTCGGTAAATTCCGGTCGCAATTATTTTTTTATCTGCGACTGTATTTGCGACGGGTTATAACCGTCGCTAAAAGTGGCCGATGCCGTCGCTTGGCCGTCGCTAAAACTATTTGCCACCCCACCATTACCGACCCTTGCTTTGCGGTCGCTTACCCGTCGCAAATAGTCATTTGCGACGGCAAACACCCCATTTGCGACGGTTATTTGCCGTCGCAAATAGTCATTTTCTTAGTAGTGGTTTGATGTCATTGAAATCCAACTTTATGTCTCTATAACTTTGATTGTAACCCTTGTCCCAAAGTCAGAAATTAAAATAAATAAATGAAATAATAGAGATTTTTATCTTTTATTTTTATGACTTTGTAGCTAAGAGAGAGAGAGAGAGAGAAAGAGAGAGAGAGAGAGAGAGAGAGAGAGGAATCTTTCTCAATTTGTTGGCATTTTCTACTATTCAATAAGAAATGAAATAACAACATTGAAGTTTTCAAAAAGTTGAAAATGGTGTACTCATCTTAAGGCGATCATATGGGTGGTTCAAGTATGAAAAAATATATAGTGGGGATGCGAGCAAGTACAAGGCAACCATAAGATTGAAAAGTCAATGCTGTATTGGTTGATTGTGTATTTGTAACTCTTGAGCAATGATTATTGCTTGATTTGGTCTGATGCACATGATTTTTCATGTTAAAATATCATGGGTCTCTTTTGAGTCGTGTGATTGTGGATGACTAAATAGTTGTTCACGAATTGCTTAATTGAATACCTATTTCACCACCATCTTAAGTAAACCTAGCGTCCAGAATTTTAAAATTTCTCGTTTTATTCTTTTTGAATACTGTCTTGCCATTATAAGATTTAATCTAGAATTGAATGGGTCTGAATTAGATGTGTGTTTAGATATAATTTTAAAACTGCGAATCCATTTGGACATGGTAATCACTTCTAATATTTCCATATTAGATGTGAGTTCTACTTGAAAACACATCCAAAGTTCAATAGTTGCGGTGTAAAAAAGCAAGCGTGTACACAAGGGTAAATGTTTGGCCCAATATGCAAGTTTCATACTTTAGTTTAGGGTTAATTACAATGACACATTTTAAACTATAAGTCTGTATCACTAAGTCTCCTTAAATGTTAAATCGTAACACATCGACCCTTTGAATTATTAATTTGTATCAATCAACACCTCTATTAATAATATATAAAGTACTCTATTCAAAAAGCAAATGAGAAATTGTCAGTGACTTAAACATATTCATAGAGGGTTTAATGATACTGAGTGACGCAGATAAGCATGTAGAAACAATGCTAAATAAGCTAGGATTCATTGATTCACCCACGAATACAAAAAAACTTGGCTCTTCTTTAATCTGTTAATTCCATAGAATACCAATATAAAGGCATCAATTATCGGCTGCTTTACAAAGAATATCCAAAGTAAAAAATAAGAGAAATCTCTCAATTATTGTTTGTCAAAAGCTACTTAGGATGAAGTCCATACATATGCTTATATAGGAAAAGGCTCGAAACTCTAACAAGAAACTAAAACTAGAAACCGCTAATTCATAACACCAGAACTACGCCTGTCAATAGATCGGGTCTGGTCCAGATCCGACAGACGCGGATTGGATTTAGATCTGTTAAGCATCAGATCTGATCCAAATTCAAATTTGACGACCGAACTTGCTAGCAACAAACCCGATCTATTTGTAATCGGATCTAACCCGATTATCAGACTCGATACGAAGGGTTTTTTTTTTTAAAAAAAGCCGGTAGTGTTGCTATGCTTTCAATCATGGACCCAAGATTCTAAGCAAATCTTTATCATTGAAGTTTGCTTTTTCTTGAAGACGGATGAAATGAAAACTTTAGACCTCATTTGGTAACATTTATTATTTTTATTTTTATTTGTTTTCAACAAAAACAAAAAACGATGTTTGTTTAAATATTTTTTAGTTTTTTATAAAATTTGAAAAAAAGAAATTAAAAACACTAAAATACGTGTGTTCTTTCTTATTAAAATATTAATTTAGTACTATTAACACAATAATAATCTATAAATTTTTATTACTAAATTAAAAATAATACATAATAAAAATATACAACAAAAATTAAAAATTAACAACGTTGCTAAAATGAAAAGGAAGAGTGCCGTGAAAAGGAACCAAAGACATCGTTTGAAATTTAAATCTCTCAAGTGAAAAAAGGCGAGAGAAACAAAAAGAAGAGGAAAGAGCCGACAAAGATAGTGATTACAAAGTGAGAGATAAATCGTAAGTGTGCACAAAAGTAAACCTTGTTTACAGCAGATACACAAAGAGAGCGCGGAGATCGAAAAACATTTTGCATTCGCCTTTAAAGTACCTCGGAAAGAAAACCTACCAAAAAAACAGACCCATTTAGACTATCCATCTCAGTTTCTCTCTCTGCAAAAATACCGTCTCTTTTTCTCTAACAGTTGAGCTAAAATGAAAGTCTGAACAAACCCATTTAGACTACCGACTTTGAAGATGGTAACCCTTAATGGTCCTCACCACCACCATAACTGCTATAGCTCAAACAAATTGGTGTTTTTGTCTCTACCACCTCCATCTATTTCTACCCTTCTCTCTCTAAAATCTTTCTCAAAAAGATACTCTTACTGGAATCTATAGAGATTCACAATAGCTGTTAAGCTTCAAAACTTCACTACCCAGAATAAACCCACTCCAAGACTGGCTCCCCAATAACTGTAGATCTGCCTAAGGATGGCATCTCTGGACCAGATTCGTGGCCTGCTGAACTTGTACACGACCTTCGGACGCTCATCTTCATTTTTGACAAACTTGTGATTGGTGCAATCTCTCTCTCTCTCCACTTTTGTTGGTGTCCAAATCTTACGAGGAAGAAAGTGGTGTTAGTAGATATGGAAGCATGGTGTAACTAGTTCGCGGATCGGATCCCTAGTAGAATATATCGAGTTTATCTGTATCTGGTCCGATATTTTACGGGTCTGGCGGGTCTGGATTTGTCGGATGACCGAATCGGATCTGGCAAGCCTGGATTGGATTTATAGAATGGGGGTCAGATCCATCGACAAACCTGACTAGAACTATGTCAGCACCGACCAGGTAAAGTACTCACATTTATAGAAAAAGATATGAAAGATTTAAAAGTTACTAATCTCTTGTTTGAGGCCCAAAACATAGAATTTATCAAAAATAAAGTTGTGAAGGGTCGCGGTCAGAATCACATTTTTCATCAATTGGTCAAATTTTCTTATTTGTCTTTTGGGTAGGTCTAAATATTTCATGTAATCCAATGTCATAATTGTTGTCATAGTTCAGGATTGTTGTTGTTATTAATTTTATTATTATTATTATTGCAAACATTATTCTACGAATACTATACATTCAATGTGATCACAACTTCTGCATATTTCCTTGATTAATATTTAGCTTCAGTTATCATGGCATAACGCACTTGAAAATGAAATACTTGTGGGATAATCGAATTGGAGCTAAGGCCTCTCGCCCCAGTCTATGCTTTGTGAGCATAGAGGCGGATTAGAAGTCCCTTTTCAGGATTGGGCATAGGATCGACAATAATCTTCTCGTCAGGAATCACTTTCTCCCATTTAAACCTCTTCACAAGATGGTGCAGGAACACAAGTATTTCCAATCGGGCATATTCTTTTCCTGGGCACATCCTGGGTCCTCCACCAAAAGGTACAAATGTGTAAGGAGCCGGTCCACAACCCTCAAATCTTGAAGGATTGAATTTATGTGGCTCAGGAAAGAATTCAGCATTTTTATGAGTTGAGTTCGCGCTCCAATGTATCTGTATTACAACATAAAAGTAAAAAAAAATAAAGTGTTAATGATAAGTAACTTATAAAAAGTACTTTAATTGACAACCTATCTATTAAAATTAAAATGATAAGAATTGGACAGCTGCTCAATGAAGTTGCATAAATATTATTACCTTCCAACCCTTTGGAATTGAGAAACAGTTGTACATGAAATCAGTTAGTGCTTCTCTGAAAGCACCTTGGAGAGGTGGTGCAAGCCTCATCACTTCGCATGCTACGTTCCAAGAATATTTGATCTTCTTAATATCTTCCAAATTCAACAATTCGCCTCGAGCTTTTGATTTTGCTATCTCCATTTGCTCTGTTCACAAGCATATAGATTAAGTAGTCAAATTATTTGGTCTATCATAATAATATAATTTAGTTGTAATGCATTGACAATATAGAGCTTTTTTTGAACTAAGTGTGTGCTACAATGTGACATTTATCTTTAGAGTTCAAAGAGAACATAAAAAAAATTCAGATTCATTAAAAAAAAAAAAACTCATACATTATCAGTGCTTCAATATTAAACTCTAATAATAAAATTAGCTAATAATAATATTGTCCTATACATCCACACAAAAGTCGAATAAAATAACAGACGACAAATGAGAATTACCCTTGTAACTCCTCCGTAGACCTCAGGCAGCTTAGCCAGATACTTGACTATGGAAGCACAGGCCGAGCTCTCGGTGTCATGGCCACCAACTAACAAACCCAAGGTCTTGTCTGCAATATCAGACTCATTCATCAACTTTCCAGTTTCTTCGCTTGTCAAAAGCATGTGTGACAATATATCTTGCGTCGAGGATGCCTTTCCCTCTCCAAGTCGATCTTCCTTTGCTTGATAATGCACGTGTTCCTTCCTGATGAAGTTAGAGGCCTTGATGGCGCGGTTAAATGGCGTTCTTGGCAGGTCTACAGGGACAGATAAGAGCCCTGCTACCAAAGCACCGAATGGGTCGGCAAATCTAGCCACATGGCTGGGATCTTCAACGCTGATGAACAAGACAGGCCAGCAAAATGTGTAGCGGTTGGTGAGAGGGAAGACCACTACTTGGTCCTTATTCTCCCAGTCGGAAGTGAAATGTCGAGCTGCTATGCTATCCATGATGCCAATATAACGCTGCAAAGCCTCCGGTTTGAGGAAGTTTGGGAGCTTTTTTCTGAAAATTATGGCTTCTTCTTTGGAAGAGGTCTGTGTTGAGGATGGGAATAGTTTGTCGACGGAGCTTGGCCACCACACTTCCACAAGCATGTTTTACTTGGAGAACAAGAATTTATTACTGGCCGCCCCACAGAAAACGACCGCTGGCGACCCTAGAAGATGTGTCCTGAAGACGTAGGATGAGTACTTGGCTATGCGATCGAATATGAACTTTTTTGGGTGACGCTTCCACCCGGCACTACTAAAAAAATTGGGCTTTTGCAACGGGAGAATGCCATCACAAAAAAGAGAACGTCATCGCAAAAGAACTTTTGCGACGGCTTTGCAACAGCAAATAGGGCATCGCTTTAAATGGTGCCGCAAAAGCTATTTGCAACAGCTAGTGCGACGATAGATTGACTTTTGTGATGGCATCATCACCGTCGCAAATACTCCGTGACAGATTATATTTTTGCGACAGGCAAGTGTTGTCGCCAATATCTGTCGTAATATCCTTATTTGCGACAACATTAACCGTCGCAAATGGATGACGCACTATTCCATTATATTAGCGAAGATGTTGTGCTGTCGCAAACAAAATTGATGCCACCGCAAAAACATATTATTAGTGATACATATGAATTTTCAGAACAAATATGTAGGTAATTCTCAAACTTTTGCTACAGCCTTTACCGTTGCAAAAAATAACCTATCATCACAAAAAGTGGAGAACAAATTTAATAAATTATATTAAATTTAATATTTTTTAATTTCCTAAAAATCCTGTATACGCATGAAATAGTATAACTGAATTAATTAATAAAAAATATTCATTCACCGAATTTCTGTTTGCACATAAAATAATATAACAAATTCATTCACCAAAAAAAACATTCATTTACCAAATTTCATAATCCGTATCCACAAAAAATATTACAAATATTAGAATTATAGTTTTTTGGAAACATAATAATTGAAGTTCAAATATATTCAACAAAGTTTTTCAAAAATGTGAAACTCCAACATCCAAGTGTATCCAAACATCCAATAATTCAAAATACAAAACGAAATAAAATATTAAGAGAGATCGGGCAGCGAGAAGGTCTGCAAGCTCCGAATATTCTGAGATACTGACCCTAACCCTAGCCCTATCCCCCCTCTTGGGGCTTTTCTGGTCACGAGAGTACGAAGAGCCATTGAGGAATCTTCTATCCTCCCCTGATCAACGAAAGAGACAAGAGGGCGAGAGAGAGAGAGGGACAAAACGCTGTTCGATTATATATAGATTTGGAGAGAAATGTAACATTCAGCACACTTGTCTGTACTACTCTAACAATACACAGTACAGTTGGGAACTTGGAAGGTAGCCCTTGTTTTTTCGAAGACGGCTTCGATGAGTCTCCTCAAATATATTTTAAATTTGAGAGGGGGATCAAGAGAGAGAGAGAGAGACAGAGGGGAACATCACAGAGAATTGAAACTCCCCACGGCTAGGGTTTACAGGGAAAAGGGAGGGAAATGAAGAAGAAGGGCCGGCTGAAAGAATTTTAATCAAAATGACGCCGTTTTGATTAAAATTCTTTGCGACACCTTTGCCGTTGCAAAATCCCGTCGCAATAAATATATTTAGCGACAGCTAACATCCTGTCGTAAATACTTGTCTCAAAAAATTATACATGCGACCCCATATATCTGCCGTCGCAAATGTTCGTAGCAAAAGGTTTTTGCGACGGCTTTTTGCATCGGGTTTGTTGCCGTCGCAAAAGAAGACATTTGTGACGGCAAAAGAGCCGTCGCAAAAACTTCCGAAGCAAACGGGCCATTTTTTAGTAGTGCGGTCACCAGAAACTCGAGGCTCTCACCGACTATAGGCCATCCAGTCGAGCCAGGAGGGAGGTTTTCACCTTTTTGCTTGTAGAAGATGAAGTATAGCAAGAGTGAGACAAGGGGAAATAGAACTCCATGTCTCGATTGCCTTTACAATGCTATGTGGGTGATAGAATTTGTGGGATGATCGAGTTTGCAAATGGAGTAGAGTTATATTTATAAGCACAAAAGTTTTGTGAGCTGGGTCAGTTGGGGTATTTGGAGTGGCAATACCAATCCAATTACACTAACTTTGGTACTTTAGGATAAAACCCAAGAGAAAAATTATGGGGTCATTGGGTTTCATAATTTGTTTTGGCCCGTTGACTTCTATAATTTATCTCAGTAATTTTGATCGGCCTTCTGACGAAGAAGCAGACTCGGAGGGGAGTGTGTCAACTGAGTGCTTTGGTAATTCAATAGACTTAGCTCATTATCCAAAATTAACTAAGCATTGATGAAAATAAGAGTTTAATTTTGATACATTGATAGTATAAATTTTTTTTACACAAGTAGAGTATTAGAGTGTGACATGTGTCTTTTAGAATTTAAATACAAGATAAATAAATAAGGTCCATGAACGCATGTCACATTCTAGTACTTGCTTGTATAAAAAAAAATTCTACACTGTTAGTGCATAAAAATTAAACTCTAAAAATAATGCATGGTGATACAATTTTATCTCTGTATTAACCTCAATGCATTTATTCTAGTCACTAAAGCACAGACTTACCTCAAAAACACTTTGAAGCTACATACTAGTTTAGAAGAGGAGTCGTATGTGTTGTGAAGACACATTTGAAGTTGAAATTAAAACTATAGAATATTAAAAGAACCCTCAAACGGAATCATAACTAAGTAATCCAATGAAAATAGATAACTAAAGTTGCACAATTTGGTAAGTTATTGTTCTCAACTATATATTCCGAGTTGTTTATTCATTCATTTGCTCTGCTTTTGTCCCAAACAAAAAAGAAAAAGAAAAAGAAAAGATGAGAGATTTTAATAATGTGTTTTTTGGTTACCTTATGCAGGTTGCCGTTTGAAATTACAATGCAAATTTTTTTTTTTTTAGTACATTGGAGGAACAAAGCCTTACGAAGGGGAAGGCCAAGCGCCACTACTACAGGGCTTACCCTATTCCTCAAATTTACATTACGAATCTAGGCCTTTGATTAGTGCTATTTTTGTTTCAAAATTGGAATTGTTGAGGCTTTAATTGTGTTGGAGACTACTACATGGCTTACACTATTCCTCAAATTTACATTACAAATCTAGGCCTTTGAGTGGTGATATTTTGGTTTCAAAGTTGGAATTGTTGAGGGTTTGATTGTGTTGGAGTAAGGGTTTCTCTCACTCCATTGGTCAACAAACGCACCGCGATATTGGCCAGCTGCATTGGCTTGACTATGTAGAGCCTACTTAAATTCTGGTATGATCAATATGCAGCATTATCACACACTAGACAACTCACTTCCCTAAGGAGTAAGGGTTTCTCTTACTCCATTGGTTAACAAACGCACCGCAGTGTTGGCCTGACTATGTAGAGCCTCCTTGAATCCTGGTATGATCAATATGCAGCATTATCACACACTAGACAACTCACTTCCCTAAGAGGCTCACTAGCCACATCATTAACTTTACTAATTTCCATGGCCTCTCACTTTTGGGTAAGTGTATTAATTCTTGCATTCAACTCATCCACTTCCCTACCCCCGAGTTGTGCACTAGTTCTAGACTTAGGATTTTGGGTTCCGATTATGGCCCAATCTCTAGCCAGATTTTGCTAAGTAATCAAAGTAATCATGTGCTTCAGATGGATCTTTGTCATACAAAGTCCTGGCATACATAGACTAAACGAATTGCTTAAGTTGTGGGGTCAATAAAGAATAGAAGGTGTTTATGATGTGTTGATCTGTAAAATCATGTTGTGAAAAAACACTCAATAGACCCTTAAATCTCTCCCAACATTGGAAGAAGGATTCTCTAATCATAGGGATAAATTGGGAGATTTGGCGACGAATCGCCTCGATTCTATGCTCAGGGAAAAACTTTTTGAAAATTCTGCCTAAAGAATGTGCCATGAATGAATAGACATAGGTCTTAATGAATTTAATCATATATTGGCATTGTCTTTAAGAGCAAATGGGAAAAAATTTAGAAGTAAAACATCCCTTGTGCATGTATTATCGAGGAATGTAAAGCATGCATCCTTAAAACCCTTATATGATGGTACAGATTCTTGGAATCAATACCCCGTGAAAAGTGGGTGGTAGTTGGATCATTTCTGGTTTTAAGTTTGTCATGTTTTGGTGTGCAAGAAGAACTATACAGGATGTAGATGTTTGCATAACGGGATTCAGATAATTCCAAAGTGATCTATGGTGGGGAGCACCCATATCTCCATGTATACTCCCTTCATCCTCATGACCTAGATTATTAGGATTACCCCCTAGATTGGGATTCCCCTCTTGATTTGAGTTGGCCATTGGAATATGATTGGTATCTACCACTAAAGAGTGACTTGGATTTGGAGTTTGAACAGGGGAAGGTTCACGATTGGGACCGAGTCTCACTAACTGGTTATGGATGTCTCTAAAGTAATATGACATGCATATGCAATGCACACATAGGAGACAATCCACGTCTCAAACAATCACAAAATTCATCATACCTTCCACTAATTTCCTTCCTACCTCCAATTTCCACAATAATAATCCATTGATTCAAATTCGCAATCTAACCTGCCGTCCAATCTCTTTATGCAAAAGCAATACCATAGGTAAACAAGTAGCACACAATCCTAACTACCACTAGCAATCCACCTCCTAACTAAAATGTAAAACTAAACTAAAGAGAAAAATAGATTAAGAAAAAATCATAAAACTAATATGCTTACACTCGAAAGTAAATACAAAAAATGGAATAAAGTTACCAAAGGCTTAAGCTAACAATTTCTCCGTTAATGTTAATGAGGAAGCAATCTACCGGACTCGCTCGAACCTCAAGGTTCATGAATGCACGTCAATTGCTTTTAATCCCTAACAACAGTGCCAAAAACTTGATTTTGCCTAAAGAGTGCTCAGTGATAATCTCAAGCATAGGATTGGAGAAGTAGTCATACCAGGTGCGTCCGGGCTCGAATTCCTCAGGGAGCGATTTAATATGATGAATTGGATTTCAAGTGTACCTCTTGAATTAAAGCAAACACAATAAACTACTTCTAAAAGAAACCAAAAATTATTTGTTTGAAAATTTGATTGAATTAAATTAAAGCAGATTGAAATAGATTTAAATTGTAGAGAGAAAAGCTCTTGGGTCCAATTGATCCTATCATCTAATTCACCTAAAATCTCAAGGAGGTTTGATAACTTAAATCATCAATTTCGTCTTGAGCCTTTGATTTGGAAGACTTAGCAATTAATGCATGAATTCAATGATAATCATACTTAGAATTGTAATAAAATTAAAGTCATAGATTCATATCATCGATTTGTGCAATCTCTATACCAAACTATGGCATGTGCATAGAGCTTACCAAACTTAGTCAAGAATTTAAATTTTCTCAATTATCTAAGGTTTAATCACCAAGAATTGAAATATTTGAAAGATGAAACAATGATAATTCAATTAGCTCTATTGAAATCTCAAGATCCTGATCTTTCAAATCATCTTCAATAGTGAATTTAGCTACTCATCAATATGAAGAAATCACTAATTATATTCAAATCAATTGAATTGTAACACTAGAATATGAACTACAGTAAAAACTCTCAAAATTCTCCTCTAAAACTCCTAATAGAAACCTAAATTGTGTAAAAGGAAGAAGAAATCGAGGAACAAATCTGCCTTGAACGGGTTGCTGAATGACCGTTTGAACGGTTGGTTGAATGGTTAGAACTGGTTGTTGGGGGCAATACCAACCTCTGAATCTTCAAATGGGCTTCTAACTAGATTCAAATGAACTCTCCTTTCTATGGCCGTTCGAACGCCTCATCTTCCATTCAAACTCCCTCATGGGCCTCAAACAGTCACTATTCTTTTTGTCCATATTTTGTTCGTTTTAAGCTCAAAACATGTAAACAATAAAACAAATTAAGTTAATACTAAAATCTAGTTGAAAATATATAAAATCCTAAAATAAGACTAACAAATCACAAGTTAAAGTTTTGTAATTGTACTTTCGAAGTACAATCAATTCACATTTAAGACCCATTCACTTTGTGTTTGTGAGTAAGAAATTAGTTTATGCATATCATTTTTCTTGATTATACATCATGCAAATCTTTACTATACTAACATATCTCTATTCATTCACTAGCACCCAGAAATTTAATTTTCTTCTCTATAGTTTCTTGTCAATCAACACACAAAAAAAGGGAAGGAAACAAACACTAATCAAAGGCCTAGATTCGTATTCAGTGCTGCATTTCAACATACAATGCACTGAAAAAATTTGTGCACAATATAGTATTGTTTCAAGCTTAATGTTATCTTGGTACTCCTATTGTAGAATGTTGGTAGAGCGGCAGTGACAATGAGAAGGTTAACACAAATTTTCATTAATATATTCGTTGGTGATATGAAATGCTTTTTTTTTCCATAGTATACAACAATTTACATACTGGTTCCTAATGTTTCTGGTCTCTATATGAAAATAAGTGCAGAAGGACTCAACAATCTAGACTTTTAAGTGTAAATCTATACTTTAATTACTCGAATAAATGCAGTGAGATTAATAGAGTCGTATCACCATGGATTCTTTTCGTTAATGATTAATTAATTTTGGATAATGAGCCAACTCAGTTGAGTTATCAAAGCAGTGAGTTGACGCACTCCCGTCCGAGTCTTCTCTTTTGTGAGAAGGACAGTGACAATTGGTGTAACAAATTATAAAATTCAATGGACCAAAAAAATATGTATATATATATATATGAAACCCACCCAATGACCCCAGAATTTTCTTTTGGTTTTATCCTAAAGTTTCAGACTTGGCATAATCTGACCTTGGTATTGCCACTCCAAATTCCCCAGGCCAAGTGACCATTTCACAGAACTTTCGTGCTTATAAATATGATTGTGCTCAGTTTCCAAACTCATCCCACAAACTCACACACCTAGCTAGCTAGCGTTGTAAAGACAAAAGAGAGACATGGAGTTCTATTTCTCTCTCCTCAGCTGCCTCTTCGTTCCCCTTGTCTCACTCTCGCTCTACTTCCTCTTCTACAAGTAAAAAGGTGAAAACCTCCCTCCTGGCTCGACTGGATGGCCTATATGTTGAGTCAATGCCTTGATTTTGATGATAACAAAACATGGTTAAATGATCTAATAATTCTACTTAGTGTGCAGATGAATTATTAATTAGATCTTGACTTGAAGCTTATCATAATAGAGGATTTATGATGAAAAGCATGATGAAGTGATGTATTCTACAAAGGTGATATTATAAGAAGAAGAAATCTCAAGGGAAATCTCAAGTTGATGAAAATCCTAGATTGAAGATTGATAAGCATGAAAGAATAGCATATTCTACAATGGTGATTTTATAAGGGAATGAAGATGATGGATATCAAAGGAGAAGAATGAAAATGCTAAAAGTCTTGATTGAAAAGATTGAAGACTTTGAGGACTTGAAGATATCTTGCAAGAATGGAAAAAGAAGAGACCAACTCAAAAACATAAAAGCTTTCTTAAAAGATTTGAAGATGTCTTGAGGACATGGAAGGAATCACAAGACTTGGAAAGCTTTCTTGGAAGAGTTGTTGAAGTCCATGGAGAAGCCATGTTGATTGAAGAAATGAAGATTCTAAGTCATGGAAGTTCTCTTGAAGATCTTGAAGAAGACTTGAATCAATGGATGAAGCTATGATGATGGAAGAGCTCTACAAGTGATGAAAATGAAGAAAATTCATCTTGAATGGATTGAAGATGTTCTTGGAGTCATCTAACCTTGAAGAAGTGTTTGCAAGCTTTAAAAAGCCTATTTAGATGATCCTTGAAGAGATTGGAAGCTTTGAAAAAGAATGAAGACAAGTTGCAAAAATATGGGTTTTTGGGAAAAGGGTCGACCCCTCAAGCAAGAAGAGTCGACTCATTCAAACAGAGCCTTGGAATTCTGCCGAAAGCTTAAAAGAGTCGACTCCTGGCCAAAAAGAGTCGACTCATTGCAACAGAGAACAAACAATTCTGCAGACTGCTGAAAAGAGTTGACTCCTGGAACAAAAGAGACGACTCATTTGGACAGAAACTTGAAAAATCTGCTGAAATGCAAAAAGAGTCGACTTATTGTGAAAAGAGTCGACCCCTAGACCGTAACGGCTAGTTTTCTGACAGACGGTATGGGCAAGAATGCAACCAAATCTTCTCCCATACTTCTCCAACGGCTAGAACCGATCCATACCTATATATATGAGATACATACAGCTTCAAAGGAGGAGAGAAGAGCAATCATACCATTCATATCAAGTGCTTGAAACTGAAAATCACCTGTACTTAACTGCCACATATTTTTACTGAGTGTTTAAAGTTATCTATTGAGTTGTATTCATTCATATACTCACTAGGAGAGTCACTCTTTGTGTAATCTTCATTCATTCTCACTTGGGTGGGTTTGTAACCTTGTAAGTTTAAGAGAAGCTTGGACAAAATCTCTTGGGTTTTGAAAGCTTGGGAAGAAGCTTTTGTAAAGAGTGAGCTGGGCACTCGTGGCACAACCAGCAGCTGTGTAAGGAGTATTACATAGTGGAATTCCTTCGAAAGGATCGAAGAAGAGAGGACGTAGGCAAGGTTGGCCGAACCTCTATAAATCTGGTGCACTTCTTTTCTGCCTCTGTTTTGGTTAATTGCTCACTATACATGTTTGCATAAATATATATATTGATATATACTCCACTTGCTTGATATATATATTTCGATTAATTGTTGTTAAAATACATAAACAATTTTTAGTTGAAATTCTTGTTAAAAATTCTATAAAACCCAATTCACCCCCCCTCTTGGGTTGCCTACTTAGGCCAACACTATAGTCGGCGAGAGCCTCGATTTTCTAGTGATCGTGTGGAAGGGTCACCCAGAAAAGTTCATATTCGACCGCATAGCCAAGTACTCCTCCTACGTCTTCAGGACACATCTTCTAGGGTCGCCGGCAGTGGTCTTCTATCGGGCGGCCAATAATAAATTCTTATTCTCCAACGAGAACAAGCTTGTGGAAGCATGGTGGCCCAACTCCGTCGACAAAATATTCCCATCCTCAACACAGACCTCTTCCAAAGAAGAAGCCATAATTTTAAGAAAAATGCTCCCAAACTTCCTCAAACCGAAGGCGTTGCAGCGTTATATTGGCATCATGGACAATGTTACGAGCTGACCCTCAAGGCCGGGTCCATGCCCTCATTTTTCAGCCTTGTGCTAACTCTACCATGTCTGTACATATTGTATAAAGTGTAGAAATGTAAGTTTGGAGTCGGATGCACGCGTAGATTTTCACATGTCAAGGTGTGCGGCATCCAAGCTAGTAGTGTCCTAGCCCTAACGAGGAGAGGTGTTGTAATTTTTTCGAAGGGCTAGAAAATTAGTTTAGGGTCATATATAGATGTATGTAAAAGGGTTTTGTCAAATTCCTTGTAAATATTTTTGTAGACCTATTATGACTCCTCAAGGAGGTGTAATGTTTGCATGTATCAGTTTAGAAATGGCTTAAAAAGCATATATAGGGGTGGATAGTAAGGTGAGTCCAAGTCTCTAGTTGTTGGTTGTTGGAAAACTAAACTCCCCACCTAATTGTAGTCTGGAATTGCTTTGTATATGCAATAAAAGTGATCTTATTACTTGCAAATTGTGTACTCATTGCCTTTGTTGTTACTTTAAACGTTCTGAGCTTGTTGCTTCCAAATTGCTTACTTGTGCACCTTCGGGTGTGTGTGTTGGCTTTCATTTGCGAGGTGCCCCTTTGGCTGGCTTGTCTGGTGCCGCCCACAACAAGTGCCACATGGCCTAATCCACTTGAAAGTATCAGACCGTGACATTTGGTATCAGAGCACAGTGGTTGCTTGAAGGATCCGGGAACCATGCCTCCAAAGAAGTCAGCACAAGACCGCCTCGACGAGATAGAGGTGGAAATAGAAAGGCTAAGACGTGAGACGGTGGAAAGCTTGGCCCTGTTCGGTGATCGCCTAGACCTAGTGGAAGTAAGCACGGCAGCTGATACGCCAACGGCTAGTGCCACCATTGGCGGGCTCGCTGACACGGAAGAGCTTTGGGATGAGGTGAAAGAGTTGAGAGGTGAGTTGGATGAAATCAACACCAAGCTAAACTTGCTAATGCGATCAGTCGGTAACTCTGCCCCTCACACCTCAATCATTGACACGACAAAGGTACGCATTCCAGAACCCCGTGCCTACGGTGGAGCACGGGATGCCAAAGAGTTGGAGAACTATCTCTTTGACATAGATCAATATTTCAGGGCCGTCAAGGCTGACTCCAAAGAAACTAAGGTCACCATGGCTACCATGTGTTTGAGTGGTAATGCTAAACTATGGTAGCGCACAAAGCATGAAGAAATCCAACAGGGCCGCTGCACCATTGACACATAGAAGGATTTAAAAAGGGAATTGAAGGCCCAATTCTTCCCCGAGAACGTCGAGTACATAGCTCGGCGCAAGCTTAGAGATTTAAGACACACAGGCACTGTGAGGGAATATGTCAAACAATTCTCCGAGCTAATGTTGGACATCCGGGACATGTCGGAGAAGGATAAAATGTTCTATTTCTTGGAAGGGCTAAAGCCTTGGGCGTGTGCCGAGCTCCAAAGGCAACGAGTGCAAGACTTGGCATCCGCCCAGGCCGCGGCTAAGCGCCTGACTGATTACACCTCCGAAGCTTCGTCCTCGTCCTCGAACAAGAAGAAAGATTCATCGAGTAGGTCAAGTGGAGGCGGTGGAAAGTTTGTCAACGCAAACAAAGGACAAAGTGGGGGAGGCGACAATGGATCTTCTTCCTCTAAATTCCAACCAAAGTCCCGGGCGCCCAACACGGCAGGAGATAAGCCTAAGTTTATTAAATGCTTCTTATGTAGCGGTCCCCATAGGGTGTCGGAGTGCCCTCATAGACAAGCATTAAATGCCTTACAAGCTTCTTTGTCTGGTGGTGATGTACAGGAACCGGACGAAGAAGAAGAAGAAGCTGAAGGAGCCCCGCGGATGGGCGCTATGCGTTTGCTTAATGCCTTGAAGAAGCAAGCCGAGACAAAGAAGGCCTTGCCCAAAGGCCTAATGTTCGTGGATATACGCATCAATGGCAAGTTGACCAGGGCCATGATTGACCCATGATTGACACCGGTGCCACTCACAACTTCGTGTCGGACACGGAGGTCGCACGCTTGAGCCTAAAGCTAGACAAGGACTCAAGCAAGATGAAAGCTGTGAACTCGGCAGCTCGGCCCATCCAAGGGGTAGCCAAATCGGTGCCAGTGAAGTTACAGAATTGGGAAGGGCATGCCAACTTCACCGCTGTTCGTATGGATGATTTCCTAGTGATTTTGGGCATGAAATTTCTGCGGGACACCAAGGCCATTACAATGCCCTTTGCTAGCTCCTTGTGCTTGATGGGGGATGACCCCTGCCTTGTTCCCACCGTGGCTCAATCCTCCAAAGACAAGTTTCTCTCGGCAATGCAACTTAAGAAGGGGGTGAAGCACACTGAACCAACATTTGTGGCAGCTTTGTTGGTGAATGAGGAAATGGAACAAAGACCCGTGCCAGCAGCTATCAAAAGGGTTCTAAGTGAATTTTTGGATGTGATGCCCAAAGAATTGCCCAAAGCTCTACCTCCACGGCGCCTGGTGGATTATAAGATTGAGTTGTTGCCAGGGGTAAAGCCTCCTGCTCGTGGGCCATATAGAATGGCCCCTCCTGAGCTCGCAGAGCTAAGGAAACAATTGGACAAGTTGATTGAAGCGGGCTTCATTCACCCTTCTAAAGCACCATTTGGAGCCCATGTCCTGTTCCAAAAGAAGCACGATGGGAGTCTGCGGCTGTGTGTAAACTATCGGGCTCTCAATAAGGTGACGGTGAAAAACAAGTATCCCATCCCACTGATCGCAGATCTCTTTGATCAATTGTGCAATGCCAAGTTCTTTACCAAGCTCGATTTGCGGTCGGGCTATTATCAAGTGCGCATTGCGGATGGGGATGAACTAAAGACCACTTGTGTGACGCGGTATGGGCCATTTGAGTTCTTAGTGATGCCTTTTGGCTTAACTAATGCCCCAACCACCTTTTGCACGTTGATGAACCAGGTGTTTCATGACTACCTGGACAAGTTTGTGATGGTCTATCTAGATGACATAGTGTACAACTCTAGCCTCGAGGAGCATGTGGAGTACTTGAGGATGGTGTTCAGGAAGCTACGGGAGAATCACCTCTATGTCAAGGAAGAGAAGTGCTCCTTTGCACAGGAGCGCATAAAGTTTCTTTGGCACATCATCAAGCAGGGATATATTCGGATGGACATGGACAAAGCGAAGGCAATTCAGGAATGGAAGGCCCCAACTAATATGTCGGAGCTACTCTCTTTCTTAGGGCTAGCCAATTACTATCGGCGGTTCGTTGAAGGGTATTCAAGAAGGGCCACCCCCTTGACAGACTTGCTGAAGAAAGATAAAGCCTGGGATTGGTCAAGGGAATGCCAAAGAGCCTTTATTGACCTGAAAGCGACTGTGATGAGCGATCCAGTCCTGGCCTTACCGGATGTCTCGAAGCCCTTTGAAGTGCAAACCGATGCTTCAGATTTTGCCCTTGGTGGAGTGCTACTTCAAGAGGGCCATCCAGTTGCTTATGAAATTCGCAAGCTGAGAGACTCCAAGAAAAGATACACTGCCCAAGAGAAGGAGCTGCTTGCGGTAGTACATTGCCTTCAGGTGTGGAGGCACTACTTGATGGGGTCCAAGTTCATAGTGAAGACTGACAACGTGGTCGTTAGCCACTTCTTAACTCATCCCAAATTGACCTTAAAACAGGCTCGTTGGCAGGAGCATCTTGCTGAGTTTGACTTCAACCTAGAGTACAAGGCGGGCTGCACCAATCAGGTGGCAGACGCACTGAGTCGCAAGGCTAAGCTTGCTGCTAGCAAGTTGGTGGGGAACCTCACGGCTAGCAAGGTCGCCACAAGCATGCGGGAACGGATCAAGGAGAACTTGTTGAAAGACCCTATGGCCCAAACCATTATGCAGCTAGCCAAAGAAGGGAAGACACGCTAGTTTTAGGTTGAGGATGACTTGCTTATGGCCAAAGGAAATCGGGTTTATGTACCCAAAGCTAGTAACCTACAATGGGCGCTCTTACTGGAGTGTCATGACACCTTGTGGGCTGGCCACCCAGGGTGGCAGCGGACTTTGGCACTATTGAAACATGGCTACTATTGGCCCCATATGAAAGATGATATGATGGATTATACAAAGACTTGTCTCACCTACCAGCAAGACAAAACGGAGCGAGCCAAGATAGCTGGGTTGTTAGAGCCACTTCCCACTCCAAGGAGGCCTTGGGAAAGTGTCTCACTTGATTTCATCAGCAATTTGCCAAAGGTTGGAGATCTTAGCTCTATTCTGGTGATAGTAGACCGGTTCTCCAAATATGCCACATTCATCCCAGCACGAAAGTATTGCCTAGCAGAGGAGACAGCTCGTCTATTTTTCAAACACATTGTCAAGTATTGGGGTGTGCCTTAAAGCATTGTCAGTGACCGGGATTCCAGATTCACAGGGACCTTCTGGTCAGAACTCTTTAAGTTTCTCGGTTCACAGCTCGCCATGTTGTCTAGCTATCATCCACAAACTGATGGCCAGACAGAACGTTTCAACGGGCTACTTGAAGAGTATTTGTGCCATTTTGTCAAAGCCAACCAGAGAAATTGGGTGCAATTACTTGATGTAGCTCAATTTTGTTTTAATTCTCAGAAGAGTTCTTGCACTAACAAGAGCCCTTTTGAGATTGTTACAGGTCAGCAGCCACTGATGCCCCACACAGTGGATGAGCCTTATATTGGGAAGTCTCCGAGAGCCTATAACTTCACCAAAGAATGGAAGCGGGGGAATGAAGTAGCAAGAGCTTACTTAGAGAATGCTTCCAAGAGAATGAAGAAGTGGGCAGATCAAGGAAGAAGGCCGCTCGGATTCCAAGTTGGAGACCTGGTGCTAGTAAAGTTGACACCTAAACAACTCAAATTTCTTCGTAACCGTGACCGGCGCCTAGTGCGAAAGTACGAGGGACCTGTTCCGTTTGTCGCCAAGATTGGGAAGGCATATTACAGGGTCGAGCCTCCAGCTTGGATGAAAGTACACCCAGTGTTCCATATGAGTTGTCTCAAGCCCTACCATGCAGATCAGGAAGATTCAACTCGCAACATATCCATAAGAGCAGCCATCAACGCCAAGCCACCAGTGCCGAAGCAAGATGAAGACATTCTCACCGACAAAGTGGTCAAAGGAAGGCGCCCACACTTGGAGTACTTAGTGAAGTGGAAGGATCTTGGAGACGAAGAGATCAGCTGGGAGAAGGCGGAAGACTTGCAACCATTCATGGACAAGCTGGAGGAGTACCTTGCTTCAAAGTCTACGAGGACGTTGACCGCATAAGTAGAGGAGAGTGTCACGAGCTACCCCTCAAGGCCGTGTCCATGCCCTCATTTTCCAACCTCGTGCCAACTCTATCATGTCTGTACATATTGTATAGAGTATAAAAATGTAAGTTTGGAGTCGGATGCACGCGTAAATTTTCACATGTCAAGGTGTATGGCATCCAAGTTAGTAGTGTCTTAGCCCTAACGAGGAGAGGTGTTGTAATTTTTCCGAAGGGCTAGAAAATTAGTTTAGGGTCATATATAGATGTATGTAAAAGGGTTTTGTCAAATTCCTTGTAAATATTTTTGTAGACCCATTATGACTCCTCAAGGAGGTGTAATGTTTGCTTGTATCAGTTTAGAAATGGCTTAAAAAGCATATATAGGGGTGGATAGTAAGGTGAGTCCAAGTCCTTAGTTGTTGGTTGTTGGTTGTTGGCAAACTAAACTCCCCACCTAATTGTAGTCTGGAATTGCTTTGTGTATGCAATAAAAGCGATCTTATTGCTTGCAAATTGTGTACCCATTGCCTTCGTTGTTGCTTTAAACGTTCTGAGCTTGCTGCTTCCAAATTGCTTACTTGTGCACCTTCGGGTGTGTGTGTTGGCTTTCATTTGCGAGGTACCCCTTTGGCTGGTTTGTCTGGTGCCGCCCACGACAAGTGCCACACGGCCTAATCCACTTGAAAGTGTCGAACCGTGACAGATAACATAGCAGCTTGACATTTCATTTCCGACTGGGAGAATAAGAACCAAGTGGTGGTCTTCCCTCTCACCAAGCGCTATACATTTTGGCTGGCCTGTTGCTTGTTTGTTAGCGTTGAAGATCCCAACCATGTGGCTAGATTTGCCGACCCTTTCGATGTTTTGGCAGCAAGACTCTTATCTGTCCCTGTAGACCTGCCAGGAACGCCATTTAACCGCGCCATCAAGGCCTCTAACTTCATCAGGAAGGAGCTCGTGGCCATTATCAAGCAAAGGAAGATCGACTTAGGGGAGGGAAAGGCGTCACCGACCCAAGATATATTGTCACACATGCTTTTGACAAGCGACGAAAATGGAAAGTTGATGAATGAGTCTGATATTGCAGACAAGATCTTGGGTTTGTTAGTTGGTGGCCATGACATGGCGAGCTCGGCCTGTGCTTCCATAGTTAAGTATCTTGCTGAGCTGCCTGAGGTTTACGAAGGAGTTTACAAGGGTAATTCTCTTTTCCCTGTGTTCTTTTACAGTGGGTTTTTTTATCCGACTCATGTACATGTGTATACAAATACATACATATATTTATGTGTGCGCTTGTTATTTGGCTTCACAACTTCAAGTTATGGGATAATATTATTATTATATGGACCAACTAATTTAATTATTACTTAATTTGTAGAGAAAATTAAATATTTCATCATGTGTACGTACGTTCTCTTCTTCAACGGATAAGTACCTTGTAGTAATTATTTTTGCTTGCTTGCGAATAGAGCAAATAGAGATAGCAAAATCAAAAGCTCATGAAGGCGAATTGTTGAATTGGGAAGATATTAAGAAGATGAAATATTCATGGAACGTAGCATGCGAAGTGATGAGGCTTGCACCACCTCTCCAAGGTGCTTTCAGAGAAGCACTCGTTGATTTCATGTACAATGGTTTCTCAATTCCAAAGGGCTGGAAGGTAATAATATTTATGCAACTTCATTCAGCAGCTATCCAATTCTTATCTTTTTAATTTTAATTTTAATTTTAATTTTAATAAATAGGATGTCAAATAAAGTACTTGTTATAAGTTACTTAACATTAACACTTTTTCTTTTGTTTCTTTTTTGTTTTTCTTTTATGTTAAAATATAGATATATTGGAGCGCGAACTCAACTCATAAAAATCCTGAATTCTTTCCCGAGCCATATAATTTTGATCCTTCAAGATTTGAGGGTTCTGGACCGGCTCCCTATACATTTGTACCTTTCGATAGAGGACCTAGGATGTGCCCCGGAAAAGAATAATTAGTGTAGATGATAACTAATGATCTGACTAAGTATGACCTAAACTTGTCTAGTGCAATAACCACGGCGAGAAGCTCTTTCTTTGTTGTGGTATAGTTCAGTTGGACTTCATTGAGAGTTTTGCTAGCATAGTATATCATGTACGGTTTCTTGTCTACCCTGTGCCCTAAAACATCCCCCACAGCATAATCACTCGCATCACACATTAACTCGAATTATAAAGACCAATCGGGGTCTCTAATAATCGGTGCGGTAGTTAGAAGCCTTTTGAGCTTGTCAAAGGCTTCTTGGCATTGAGGTGTCCAAACGAATGGCACATCCTATGAAAGCAGGTGGCATAAAGGTCTAGAAATAGTACTAAACTCTTCAATGAAACGCTGATAGAAGCTGGCATGCCTAAGAAAAGACTTAATGTCTTTGACACTCTTAAGGGTAGGAAAACGTTGGATTAACTCGACCTTGGATTAATCTACATCTATCCCTTTATCAGACACTATATGTCCAAGAACTATACCTTGTGTCACCATGAAGTGACACTTCTCCCAATTAAGCACTAGATTGCTTTCCTCGCATCTCTCCAACACTCTCTTAAGGTGCTTTAAATAAGCCTCAAAAGTGTCCCCATAAATCGAGAATTCATCCATGAAGACTTCAAGGATCTTCTCAACCATATCGCTAAAGATAGACATCATGCACCTTTGAAAGGTGGCCGATGCATTGCATAGGCCAAAGGGCATTCTTTTATACGCATAGATGCCGAAGGGGCACATGAAAGTTGTCTTATCTTGAGCCTCTAATGCAACCTCTATTTGGTTATAGTCAGAATACCCATCTAAGAAACAATAGTATGCTTGGCCCGCGACACGTTCTAGGACTTGGTCCAAGAACGAAAGTGAGAAATGATCTTTCTTAGTGGACGTATTGAGTTTACGGTAGTCTATGCATATTCGCCAACCTGCTTGAATCCTAGTGGGAACTAGTTCATTTAGCTCGTTCTTTACTACCGTAACTCCCGACTTCTTGGGAACAACTTGGGTTGGGCTAACCCATTTGGAATCAGAGATGGGGTATATAATACCCGCATTGAGAAGTTTCAGTATTTCTCCTCTTACGACCTCTTTCATATTAGGGTTCAAGCGTCTTTGCATATGACGCACTAGTTTAGACTCCTCCTCAAGATATATACGATGAGTACGCAAAAGAGGACTAATTCCGTGAAGGTCTGCTATAGTCCAACCGAGCTGTTCAATGACTCTTAAGCACTTTTAACAATGATTCCTCTTAGTCTTCCAACATGCTGGAGGATATGACAATCGGATAAGATTCACCCTCACTTAAGAATGCATATTTTAAGGTAGATGGTAAGGGCTTTCTCTCAGAAATGGGTGGCTTTTGCTCAGACAAGATTAACTTTATGACACTTGAGGTAAGGGGTTCAAACGCAGGGGTCCAATGACCCACATGTATGCAAGGCTCACTCCCTTCCCTAACTCTATATGAGTCCCTATAACTCATACACTTGAATTTTAGTTGGTCATTAGGTTCACTCCATACTAGAGCCCTCTCAATCGGATCCTCTATGAACCCGCGGACCACATGCTATTGGATAATAGCCTTAATGAAGTCTACCTTCTCAATGTTATCTCCCTCTCCCTTTTTCTTACCCACCATGAATATATTCATCTCCAAGGTCATGTTACCAAAAGAAAGCTTTAGTACCTATTCCTACAATGAATAATAGCATTTGCAGTTGCAAGGAATGGTCATCCTAAAATAACAGGAATATGACGCTTAGAGAACTCGGCCTCTACTGGTTGGGTATCTAATATAATGAAGTCAACGGGGTAGTAGACATTGTCCACTTGAATGAGAACATCCTCAATGATTCCCCTAGGAACTTTAACAAACCGATCGGCCAACTGTAATGTTACTCGTGTGGAGCTCAATTCTCCTAGACCTAGTTCTTTAGAAACAAAATATGGAAGAAGATTCACACTAAAACCTAGGTCAAAAAAGGCTCGATCTACTATGTGGCCTCCTATGATGCACGAAATAATAGGACAACCAGGGTTCTTATAATTCGGTGTGGTTTTGCATTGAAGGATGACACTCTGGCTCTCATTCATCATTGTCGTCTCCTTAACGTGCAGCTTTCTTTCACAGTACACAAGTCCTTTAAGAACTTGGCATAAGAAGGTATCTGTTTGATAGCATATAGGATAAGGATATTGACTTAAACCTGTTTGAATATATCATAGATTTCAAAGTTCAAAGACTCTTTCTTAGGTTTAGTCAATCTATGCGAAAACGAGGCATATTTTAATTCTTCAATGCCCATGTCTTCAAATGCATCAATTGATTTTTTTGACAACTCAAAATTTTTCTCATTCTTTTTTTCTTCGCTCTCCTTAACTTTCTCACTTTCATTATTTCTCTCACCCTCTCTTCTCTCTTGCTCATGCCCTAACCCTACAAACTCATTCTTCCTCCCTTGATTGTTTTTTTTAGGAGTGATGGTTTTATCGATTTATTTTCCGCTCCTAAGAGTAGTGATGGCATGAACCTGTTCATCTGTTATGTCAACATAATTTGCAGGTTTAGGGTTTGGTTAGGGTTGAGCAGGAAATCGCCCTTATGTTTGTTGAGTCATCAACATCATATGGATGCCTTTGACTATCTTGTTGATCTCCCCTTGTGATTGTTCCAAATTCGTTACCCTATTTGTGAGTGATCGTAGGTCATTGGTCACGATTGTCCTCAATATTTCTCCTATGAAGAGGTTGATATTGTGTCAATTGAGGTATATGGTTGTGGTACAGGTTATGTGGGATAGGTAATTGTTTAACCTTGGAAAGGTTGCGGTGGTGCTCGAAAAGTTTGTGGGGGTTGTTAGAAAGGTTGAGGGTTTTGAGGGCCCTCTTATTTCCACCCAAAGTTAGGGTGATTCCTCCAACTTGGATTATATGTATTGGAGTACGGGTTATTCCTACTCCTCTGGTTTTGATACCCCCCTTAAAATTGGCCAACCACATTTACTTGGTCGTGAAGTGCTTCCCTTACCCTCGGAATAATTGGACATGATGCAGTGTCATGGTCCGGTGTGTCACAAACTAAACATGGTGAGGGTCTCAACCAGTACAACAGTGGTGGCCTTAGAAGTTTCCAAAGCCTCCAATTTGCGTGTGAGTGACGTGACTCTGACTTGTAAGTCTTCTACTTCCCTTAATTGTTGTTTGACTTAGACATATGTGGTGGTGGGTTTATTTATGGAATTTTGATTTCTCGTATTGGCCTAATCTCTGGCCATGTTAGTATCAACCCAATCTTTAGTCAATCCGGCAAGATAGTCGAAGTAAATTTATGTCTCTATGGGGTGGGGTTCTTATCTGGATAGGTTCCCGCACACATGAATTCTATAAACATCTTCAATTGAGGAGTCAATGAAGAATAAAATGTGTTTATAATGTGTCACTCTGGAAAACCGTGATGTGGACATGCAAACAGTAGGTCCTTGAACCTCTCACAACATTGGAAAAAAGTCTCATTACTATTTGGTGCAAATTGAGAGATGGCACATCGTAGTGTCTCCATACGATTTTCAGGAAAGAACGTTTTCAAGAACTCTTCTTGAAGTGAATTCCATGAATGTATGGACATGGGCCTCAGTGAATTAAACCACATCTTGGCCTTGTCCTTTAGTGTGAATGGGAAGAGTTTTAAAAGTAAAACCTCCCGTCGAGATGAATTGTCTTGAAAAATGGAACATGCATCCTCAAAATCCTTGACATGCGTGTATGGTTACTCTGAGTTTAAGCCATAGAACTAGGGCAAGGCTTGTAGCATTCCTGGTTTAAGATTTAGAGTGGCTTGGTGTATAGGAAGTACTATGGCAGATGTGGGTGTTTGCCTTTGAGGGTTCATGTAGTCTTTCATGGTAAAGTTTTGAGCAGTATCGTTCCCTTAGTTACTCCCTCTCTCAATGTTATCATTATTGACGTCGTTTATGTTCGCCATTGGAATGGGTCCTAAGTTAACAATCAAGGGAAAACTAAGTAGGTCGGTCTGGATAGGACGAGTGGGTGATGGAGCCAAATAACCAGGCGGGAGATTCCGCAAAGGATCAATTCGAACAAGACGATTGTGAATGTCCGTAATGTAAGATGACATACGTATGCAATGCACACATTAAACACTATCTGCGCCTTTGTAACAATCAATTCATAATTTGTCCTTCCTTCCCACAAATCTCCACATAAATATCAACTCCATTGCCCATAAGAAATTTGAAAACAACCTAACTGATCCTCCAATCCCTGCATACAAAGCAAAACCACCAATAAGTAATTAGCACGTAGCCTATTCGCCTCTAATTCTACCTCCTAACTAAAATATCCGTAGACCACTAACGAAGAAGAAAAACAAATAAGATCCTAAAATTCTAACACAAAAAATGATGGACAAAGTTACCGATGGCCTAAGCCGACGATTCCTTTGTAATTGTAGGTAGATGATGAAGCAAATTCTCCGAATTTTGCGTTGACTGAGGTTCGTGTTCTAGCACGCCTCTTGTGGTCACTTGTGTGAAAGCAAGCCTCGCTGGCAATGACACCAAAAACTGGTCACTCCAAAATATTGCGATTAATATCTGCTAGTGTGCGGTTGTGAAGCAGTATAAACTCGGAAGTCCGAGATCGATCCACAGGGAAGCAGGTTACACAGAACCACAAGAACTAAAATAATCCTCTCAATCGCTCACAAAACCCCAACGACTTGCTTTTAAAACAAAAATAAGAATTTGATTGTTTTGAAAAGGTTTGTTTATCCAAACTAATTCGAGAGCAAAAATGAATAGCTTGAAAAGATTTGGTTTTTGAAATAATAAAGAAAAGTCCCAAGATCAATTGATCCAATTAATTGCGTCTCTTAGAATTCCGAAAGAGATAATTTGATAACTCAAATCCTTTGACTATGTCGCGAGTCTCGGATTCGGAAGATTAAACGATAAAAACAAGTATTCTTTCAGACTTCAACTTTTACAATAACTAAAGTTGTTAGAATCAAATACGAATACCATTGATTCGCACAGCGCGTATATTAAATATAGATTCACATATAAACGTTACCGAACATAATCAAATGTCTAGATTTTTGAAAGTTTCTAGAACGAAGAAGAAGAAGATGGGATGACCAAAAAATTTAACTTTGAAATCAAGAACGTACCTCCTTCGTTCATCCAAGATTTTCAATTGATTTTCATTCTTGATCCTAAGATGAAGAGATTTAGCCACTCATCTCCATGTGTGGAAAACTTGAAGTAATAGACAAAATGTTGAAAACCTAAAACTAATACGCAAAACAAACAAGAACTTAAAGTTAAATTGAATGAATCAAGAAAACTTGAATTGAGATTGATTTTGATTGAATTCTAATTACAATGATTGCAAAGAGTAATTGAATCTTTGTTAATCTAGACTAAAACCTATGAACAACTCTCAAAAATTCTCTCAAAGTTGAACCCCTCCTCTTGGGGATAAGAACAAATATATATACTCCAGCTAGAATCCTAAACCTAATAGGAAACAACAAATTTCGAAGTAGGTCTAGGGTCGTCATCCAAATGGTGATATTAGTTCAATTTTGGTCGTCCGAACGGTGAGATCTTCTCCACTGGAATTCCTTCGTGAGACATCCAAACTGCGTCCGAACAGCATTCAAACGACCATTACAGGTTCACAACATCTCTCTACATCTCGACCCGCCATCCGAACGATGGGTTCAATTACAACTTCTACTCTCTGAATCTCACTACTGTAACAGACGTCCAAACGGCATTCAGATGATGGCTTTAGTCACCTATTGCTTCCAATAGTGCTTTAAACTCCATTTCCTATATAAATAAGACTAACCCCAATTAGTGCTAAAATATAACTAAAACAATATTTACAATCTTAAACTAAGGGTAACAAAACACGTTAGAGTGTTATGATTGCACTTTGCAAGCACAATCAGAAGGCCCAGCAGGATAGCCATAGAATCTACCCGATTTGTGTGACCGGATAGAACGAGAAGGCCCAGCAGGATATTTCAGAATATCTACCCGGCTTGCTTGAGTAGAACCACTCCAACAAAGTAGAGCCAAAAGGACTACTCGGATTATATGACTGGGCAGAGAGCGATCTCCCAGTTGCCCGGTTCATAAGACCGAGCAAACAAGGGAATTTACCCTACCAACAACCAAACGCAATCAGATGTCACTAACATTATTCTGCTAAAGTATTCAACCAAGCAAAAAAATAACAGAGAACATGTGCATGAATTCAAATTATTCTCCAAAATATTCTATGAAAATGTACGACACAGCTGAGTCGGGAAAAAGGGATTTTGTATTGATATTCGAGGGCCGGCCAACCGATGGAATTCCCTTGACTCCGAGAAGATGGCCAGAGGAATTGGGGGCATCTGGTAGTGACATTTTTCTGATCTTTTGATCGGTCTACGACAGAGCTGATCCCTTTATATTCTTCCCTGACCAGACCAGGGCTCTTCCCGAACGTCCAATCGGGCATCGACAGAGTCGATCCCCTTGGCCCCCGAATAGACCAAGCACTCGGGTGTGCTTCCCATGTCGTCCCTCCTTGCTGTCACATCAGTGGGGGCCACAACTGACACAAAAGGCAGTAGCGTACTCTCGACGCAAGGACGTAGAGTGTATAAAGGACAACCACCCTCACTGCTGATACTGTTCTGACACACGCCACACGCGGAGTGTAACAACTATTCTCTCAAGTACCCTGCCATGGATTTGATCCCCCCAATGAAGCACCGCCACTTGGAAAGGTTATCTTTCCCACTACCAGCCGACAAACAACTACTCCTATGCATGGATACAAAAAGAAAACAAAGACCTTCTTCACCATGTACGCCAAAGAAAAAACAAAATATACTCTGAGTAATCGTATTCTCTAAAATCTAACTTCATCATCGGAGAGTCTTTGACAGGCACCACACCGATATATTTAAAGCAAGGGATCGGGCACCTACATGAGAGAGCTGGTCAAAAACCTGGAGAAAAAACCTACAAGTTTGCTACATTATATATATATATATATATAATTAAAATATGCAAAATAATAATATTTAATAAATCAGATGTGTAAAGACATTTTGAAGACACATGTAATTCCAATATTCAAACCAAGGGCTCACAGTCATGAGCCGTTCTTATCGAAGATCACGTCTTTCCAAAGGGTTAAACTGTCCCAGTCAAATTGCCCATATAATTATTATATTAAAAAAATAAAGAATACATAGAGTTGAGCAAGTCATATGTCTGTACATAAATAAACAAGTCATTGTATCTCAACAGATGGTAAGAATCATTTAGAATGCGATATGATTATTGTCCGATTATGAACTGAGCCACCAAGTTCCAATGAAATTGTGCACTAGGCCCGAAGGCCCAATCACCTACCCTGTCACCCTCAATTAATCCTACACAATATAAACGTATGAATATAGATACACATGCGTTTATAGCTTCCAACTGCACACAATTGGGTGGTAGATCCCACACTACTCGATGAATGTAGATTCCACACTCCTCTCTAAATGTGTGATATATCTATATACAAGTAATGCGCAAAAAACTCACAAATGCTACGAAAAAAATTTGGTGCCAACTAAAACACTTCACAAATGCTACAAAAGGGCAGGTGTTATATATATATATATATATATATAATATATATGCAAATAAATATAAATGGTGCCATCAGCATTCACCGACCGGCAATTCGGAGAAGTCCAAAAAGGACTGTTTGGTATCAGAGGATATCTACACACCTAAATCCTAAAGGACTGTTTCCCCAAAGGAACCTCCAGATGTCCTAAAATGTGCCCTATTTTATTTGGGTAGGTCCTCCTTAGACATCTCGTCTTCTTCCACGTGTTGCCAGACCGACCACACACGTGTGCAGAGTCACAGCCTCCATCAGAAAATGCCTTGTGTACACCAAGATTCAACTTTGAAGCAATCAATCCCCTACTTTATTGGAAGGACCTTGGACAGAGTTGTTTTTACTTTGATCAGCCACATATTTTTTTTTTGTCTTTTGATCAGTTTTTTGTTGCAGTGATGGACTTTGTCTTAATTACTGTCTCTGCATTGTATACTATGTTCATTTCACTTACACCCTTGCAAAAGAGAATTATGTTAATCTAGAGATCATCAATGTGAAGTGATACTACTAGAGATGACATGAAACTCGATTTTGAAAATTATAAACTTAAAAATGATTGAAAGATGTGAAAAATAGTTTCATCAACTGAAGTTTGATAAATATTAAAAATGTTGCAAAACTTAGTTAACAAGAGTGTTTTTCATTAGGCCAAGTTTTTGAAACTTGTATATCTATTTTGAAACCCAATTATGGACTATATGCTTTTTTCTTCACATTTAAGAAGGGTAATGATATATGATTTGAAAATTCATACAAAAATTATGTACAGAATGATATAATTGAACGAGAGCCTTTCTCTTTAAAACAAAATACCTATTATGATAACTCTTAATTATAAATATATCATCGCCACATCATTTTAGTAAGATTTTTTATTTTCTGGATGCATAGCATTTTTCCTTCGGGAATTAAGTAAAGTTCTATTGATCATTTGATGATCACTTATTACTCACCAAAGCTGTGGTATGAGCAAAGAGATTTTGAGTAATAAGGGGGAAATTTCAAAATTTTATTAAGGGGCAAAAAGAAATTTTGAATATAATTAGGCCCTAAAAAATAAAACACATAAAACTGCTACATGTTTCAAACAAACCATCTATTAAGTCTCCATAATACTCAGAGATCATAGACAGATTCAATCCAAGAGCTTTCTATAGCTAGATGATGAGCCATGGAGGGCATTTACTCAATACCCAAAGTCTCAAAATCAGTCTCCACTCCCATACTTCTCTCCATGCTTGGCATAGTCTCCACAACTATGGCCATACTATTCTACCATCTCATAGTGGTCAAGTACTGCACAAGGAGGCAACAAACCACCGTCTGGCCACCACGGCCAGTCCCCGACGGCCCATTAGCCGCCGGGGTGGATAAGAAAGTCCTCGAGACGATCCCAGTCCTCGCTTACTCGGCCAAGAAACACGAGCTTTTTTGCGTGGATCAGAGAGAATGCGCGGTTTGCCTGGGCGAGCTAGAGGACGGGGAAATGGTACGTTTTCTGCCTAATTGCAAGCATGCATTTCACGTGCCTTGCATTGATCAATGGTTCATGGGACACGCCAGCTGCCCGCTTTGTCGATCAGCCACAGTTGCGTTTGTTGATGAACGGGATAGGGTTGAGCTTAGACCTACAATTCAAGATCAAGAAAATGATTTGGCTTGTGATCTTCGCCATGTTAATGCTTCTTTTTCGTCTACAACACATTCATGTTGCTTGCTTCGCCATTGTGCATCACTTGTGTTGCCTAGGGAGAAGTTGGCCACGGCTTTGAAGCGATCAATGTCAATGGATGATCGATCCTTTCTCGTTATTGACATACAAGGAGAGAGTGAGAGGGCTTGTTGTTCATCATCTCCATCCTCTTCATCTTCTTGTTCTTCTTCTTCTAAAGTTGATCTTACAGGAACAAAATCGTGTAGGGATCGATCCACGAGGCATTTGGATCGTGTTTCGTCCAAGTTCTTGAGGTCTTTTTCGCGACTGAGGATGGGATCGGGTGGAGCGGGGAACGGAATTCTTCTTCCCTACTAGGTTTGTTTTTGACAATATATATGCTGAGGTATTTTGCCTGAAAATTTGATTGTGGACTTGTGTAATATGAACAAGTAGATACTCAAATTCATTTAATTGGTTTATGATTGGATGCATCTTTTTTCTTTTTATTTTGTTTTTCTTCTTACATATATACGTTCATGGTAATGCTATACAACTAAAAAATTTATACAGAATTTATCATTAGAATGATGTGACTAAGTTATGAGCATATTGCTTTAAAATAAAAAAACTACTAAAATGTTTGTTTATTATAAAATTGTCATCGCCACATTATTTTAATATAAAATTTTGTAAAATATTATGAAAAAATAATATTTTACTATGTGCATAAATATAGTTATATTTACATATGGTTTGTCCCAAAGACATTTTCCCAGATTCCATGCCCTTTTGCATTATAATATCAAGATACTCTCTCTCTCTCTCTCTCTCTCTCTCTCTCTCTGTGTGAAGACTTGACAGTATCAATTGGAAAGGTCATTAAAATTTATACTTTTGAATTTGGACCGGGAAAAAGGGGTTGTAAGTATGGGCCAAAAAGTATTCTTGTCAGTATTTTACAAACACTTAATCAAAGAAAACATCAAAATATGCCTAACTTGCAAGATAGAAGACCTGTCCATATATTCTTCAACCCATTAGGACCACCTTCACAAATGAATGTAGGCTAAAATGCTAAAATTACCAAATCAAAGTTAGAGTTTATTCGCATGAAGTATCTGTAACTGAAAAAAATAATATAAAGAATCCATTTTCACGGTAACCTGAAGACATCATACTTAAATTATATGACAAAAAAAAAAAAAAAATGGTATTGTGCAAATTGGGTTTACTTTCAAAAAAGGTCTGGGAAATTTGTCAGGATGTTAAGTCTAAAAGCTATTATGCAGTTCAAATTTTGTTTATGATCCTAAGCTAAATTATTGAATAGAGTTTATTATACTATCAATGTTACAAGTACGTACTACTACTGTATTGGAATTAGGCCATTACTGCAAAAATTTATGCCATCACCATTTTGTAAATAGAGAAAGGAAAATAAATGCAAAAAGATAATAAGAATTAATAAAAGAGAGAAAGGAATAAAGAAAGGTACAAATTTATACACCAAGTGATACCTTACCCAGGTTTCGTTCATTGACGGTGCTAAGCAAGTTTTCCCTCCCCCCTCCTTTTTTCTTTTCCACTTGATATTTGTTTCTTCCAAGTTTTAATTAAGTTTTCGTTTCACTTTCTCTATTGATTTTACAAAACAGTTTTACTGTAATTCTTTGTTTTTTTTTTTCAAATCGAGTGTCCGGGTCAATTTGCGCGCACCTTTAATTAAACATAAGAGTTAACATTTTGTTATGCCGGCAATGTGCCGTGGCAAATACCGTTTGTGGTGGCACTGCGGTGGCATTATGGGGTTGTAAATACTATTTGCAACAGAAAGGGTCTGATCACCAATTTTTGCGATGGCAGAATGCATGCAAAATGTAACACACTACATGTGCAAAATGTGTTCATGATCTTCTTCCTCTTCCCGGCAGATTATGTGGAACATTAGGCAAGGGGCACATGTAAAATCATGAACTTTTCACAAAATCCACCGTAACCCGTTATAATATAAGCAAATGATTTTCTTTTTGCTAGACATTGGAGTTTTTTAAAAAAATTAAGTAGTGTTTTAATTGTGGTTATAATCAGGTACCATGAGCTGATTCATTATATGAAACAAAAGTTCCAAAAAAGAATAGATGTAGTGTGTTTTTGAAGGAAATAGTAATCGGCCCTGATTAATAGGATATGAGAGATTAGAGAACTAATCAATCCATAAACCCCAATTAATTTGATGTGTTCATTGGTTGTTTTGGATTGATCGAAGCTGTCTTGGGGCATGGTGAGTCAAGTGGGAGTATTTTACATTTTGTCATTGTACATGTATTTTGAACTAACCTTTTTTTTTTTTTTTTGATAACCATTTTGAACTAACTTAATGAGACATTGTACATCTATTTTGACTAACATTTTTTTTCTTTGATAACCATTTTGAGCTAACTTAATGAGACACTTTTAATGATAAAGGTAGACATATTATTTCATGAAGTGAGGTCAAATTTTGATACGTGTATATATATGTAACAACGCATGATTTATGAAGTGACTTGAGAACTAAAAAGGCTATTGCAGCCACGCCCCTCCCCAAAAGTGTATTGCAGCCACACCCCTGAAGATTGTTTCAACTGGTGAAATAACAAGCTCTAAGGTTCTGAAGTGTGAAGAAATATACAACACCAGGCCCATGTGTTATTAGCTTCAAAAAGAGAAATCCACTAGAGTTACTAGTTAGAGTGGCTAGACCCATTAAACTGGTTGAGTTTTTAATTATCCCCCTTTCCATTAGTGATTGATTTGTCCTTGAATATATTAGTACAATTATGGGCCTTTGGTATAATTTTATTTAACTTTTTTTATTTTGCTCTTTTGGTTTATAAATAAAAAAGTTAGATTTTTTTTACTTTTGTGACCTAAAGATAAGCGGAAAAAAAAAGTAAAAAGCAAAAAAGTTAGAAAAAATTAACCTTCTTTTGCTTAAAAGCTAAAAAAAAAAAAAAAGTCGAAAAGCCTTACCAAACGGGCCCAAAAGTAAAACATAAGTAGGAATTTGAACTGCAAGCTAGTAGCATGTCATTTTAAAATTTGTTTTATGTTCTTGAAAAGAAAAAAGAAAAGAGAAACACCCCATTTCTAGAAATTCTTTTATTATTTTCTGAATTCTTGAAAATTGTTTTCATACCAAAATAAAACTTATATTAAAACAAAGAGGTTTCTGAAATTTTCAATTCATTTTATTTCTCTAAAAACAAAAAAAAATGAAAATGAAAGTTTTGAAAAAGCTACTAAATAGTCCCCGGTTTGGATTTTACTTTTTTTTTTTTTATAGAGTTATGAGTATTAATATTGTATATAAGGGAGGTCATTTTCTGGTGTGGAGTGTCGACTATCCCCTAAAATATAGGAGCAATTTTGTAAAAGACTATTAAATAATAAAATCAACCCTTGTAAGGAGATCCATGGACCATGCCCATGGAGGTTGTGAAATCATCAATCTAACATTCAACATACATACCTACTTGTTCGGCTGCACCGTTCTAACATCCACAAAACTCTCTCTCTCTCTCTCTCTCTCTCTCTCTCTCTCTCTCTCTCTCTCTCTCTCTCTCTCTCTCTCTCTCTCTCTCTCTCTCTCTCTCTCTCTCTCTCCATATAGCTTTCATGGTAAATTAAAAAAGGATAAATGTTATATAAGTAAATAAGACAGAAAAATAAATAAACACAAAATATGTATCGTGAATAGTTCTTCAGGAACTATCAAATATTTATCATAGTTATTCTTCAGGAATATTTAGGGTTGATCTTCTGGACCACCCAAAATATTATTGCCAATAATAATACAACATAATATTTACAACTCACCTAGACAGCTCTTTCTTTTCCTTCTTCTCTTCTATTTCTCCTCTCTTTTTTCTCTCTTCTCCTCTCTTTTTTCTCTCTGCTGAGAGGCTCTCTAAGCCTCTCTATTTATAGATACAAGAAGAAGAGAGAGAATAAGGGGGGAGGGGGCTGCGGAAGGGATGGCGGCTTATAGCCGCCGTCATCCCATACGTCACACTCCCCCTGGGATGACCTATTGGGTATGTTAAAACTGCCTCATTAAAACCTTGCTAGGAAAAACCCAGTGGGAAAAAAAACCATAGCGAAGGAAAAAGAGTACAGTACTTAACTCCCCCTGAAGAATAAGAAAATTATCTATTTCATAAAAGATTTCTGAGACGGCGCATACCAATACCATGCACAAGCTTTTCAAATGTTGCAGTTGGTAATGCCTTAGTAAATAAGTCGGCCAAATTATCACTAGACCGTATTTGCTGAACATCAAGATCACCACTTTTCTGGAGTTCATGTGTATGGAAGAACTTTGGAGAAATATGCTTCGTTCTGTCACCTTTAATGTAGCCTCCCTTAATCTGTGCAATACAAGCTGCATTATCCTCGTATAATATCGTCGATGTATCTTTGATTGTAGATAATCCGCAACTTTCTTGAATATGTTGAATCATGGATCTTAGCCAGATACACTCTCGGCTTGCTTCATGAATTGCAATGATCTCAGAATGATTTGAAGAAGTTGCAGTTAATGTTTGCTTCACTGATCGCCAGGATATAGCAGTGTTACCATAAGTAAACACATACCCAGTTTGAGATCTAGCTTTATGAGGATCAGAAAGGTAGCCAGCGTCTGCATAGCCAATCAATTCATGTTGTGACTCTTTGGAATAAAATAATCCCATATCAGTTGTCCCTCGTAGGTAACGCAGTATATGTTTCACTCCTTTCCAATGTCTTTGTGTTGGTGCAGAACTGTATCGTGCCAATAAGTTGACGGAGAATGCTATATCAGGTCTTGTACAATTGGCAAGATACATAAGGGCACCAATTGCACTAAGATATGGTACTTCAGGACCAAGAAGTTCTTCACCGTCATCTTGAGGACGGAAAATATCTTTATGTACGTCGAGTGAACGGACAACCATTGGAGAACTTAATGGATGAGCTTTGTCCATGTAGAATCGCGTTAAAACCTTTTCAGTATATGCTGATTGATGGACAAGAATTCCATTGGATAAGTGCTCAATCTGTAATCCAAGACAATACTTGGTTTTTCCAAGATCTTTCATTTCAAACTCCTTCTTTAAATCACGAGCAGATGTTGTCAGTTCTTCAGAAGTTCCAACAAGAGTCAAATCATCGACATAGACTGCAATAATAGCAAATCCAGATTCTGATTTTTTAATAAAAACGCATGGACAAATTGTATTATTCACATATCCATTTTGCAATAGATATTCACTAAGACGATTGTACCACATGCGTCCAGATTGTTTTAACCCATACAGCGATCGTTGAAGCTTGATAGAATATAAGCTTCTAGATGAAATATGTGCTTCAGGCATTTTAAATCCTTCAGGAATTTTCATATATATATCATTATCTAATTCACCATACAAGTAGGCTGTCACGACGTCCATCAGACGCATATCCAGTCCTTCTGAGACTGATAAACTAATTAAGAATCTGAACGTAATGGCATCCATTACAGGAGAGTATGTCTCATCATAATCAATACCAGGTCTCTGCGAGAAACCTTGTGCTACGAGTCGGGCTTTATATCGTACTATTTCATTTTTCTCATTTCGTTTTCGTACGAATACCCATTTATATCCAACAGGTTTCACATCTTCAGGTGTGTGGACTACAGGTCCAAATACTTTACGTTGTGCTAATGAGTGTAATTCTGCCTCAATAGCTTCTTTCCATTTTGGCCAATCAATTCTACGTCGACATTCGTCGACTGTCTGTGGTTCAGTCTCTTCATTACTTCTGGTAATGCCAAGAGCTACTTTAAATGAAAATATGTTGTCGACAACAATCTTATTTCTTTTCCAGCTTTCTCCTGTATTCATATAACTTATTGAGATCTCATTATTTTCAGGTACCATATCATTTACAGGAGATATCTCTTCAGGAGGTTTCTCTTCTGGGAATTCTTCTTCAGGATTCTCTTCTTCAGGAAGTTTAGATATTGTGTTCTCTTCAGGAGCACCAACTTGCTTATGCATTGTTTCTTGTGTCTTCCTTTTTCTAGGAACCGTGTCTTTTGCACCGACAGGCCTCCCACGCTTCAAGCGTGTTTTAGATTCATTTGCTGCTGTACTAATAGATTGTCCTACAGGGACATCAATACGTGCTGGAGTATTAGCAGCTGGTATATGTGATTTTGTCACATTCTTTGTGTCGGTGAAGGCATCAGGCAATTGATTTGCAATTGTCTGTAAATGAATAATTCTGTGAATTTCTGATTCACATTGATTTGTTCGAGGATCAAGGTGAGACATTGTTGTAATATTCCAACTGATCTCTCGTTGTTTTTCTAATTGCGTCCTTTCTCCCCCTAATGGTGGGAAGACTAACTCATCAAAATGACAATCCGCGAAACGTGCCTTGAAGACATCACCTGTTAAGGGTTCCAAATATCTAATAATAGATGGAGAATCAAAACCAACATAAATTCCAAGTCTACGTTGGGGACCCATTTTAGTACGCTGTGGGGGTGAGATAGGGACATATACAGCACAACCAAAAACTCGTAAGTGAGAAATATTTGGTTGCTGACCAATAACAAGTTGTAATGGTGAGTACTGATGGTAAGCAGTTGGTCGGACTCTAACCAAAGATGCCGCATGCAATATGGCATGTCCCCAAGCAGAAACAGGTAATTTTGTTTTCATAAGTAAAGGTCGAGCAATTAATTGGAGCCGTTTTATAAACGCTTCAGCAAGACCATTTTGTGTATGTGTGTGGGCAACTGGGTGTTCAACATCAATCCCTATTGACATACAATAATCATCAAAGGTTTGAGATGTAAATTCTCCAGCATTATCTAGTCGTATCGACTTGATTGGGTAATCTGAAAACTGTGCCCGTAAGCGAATAATTTGAGTAAGCAGTCTAGCAAAAGCAATATTACGGGTAGAAAGTAAACAAACATGTGACCACCGTGTAGATGCATCTATTAAAACCATGAAATAACGAAATGGTCCACATGGAGGATGTATTGGCCCACAGATATCCCCGTGAATTCTGTGTAAGAATGATGGGGACTCAAGAATTACCTTGGAAGGAGATGGTCTGACAATTAATTTCCCCTGTGAACAGGCAGCACATGTATAATCATGTGACAACAGAATCTTCAGGTTCTTTAACGGATGTCCATGTGAATTGTCAATAATTCGACGCATCATGGTTGACCCTGGATGACCCAAACGATCATGCCATAGTATAAAATTCTTTGGGTCAAAGCACTTCTGGTGCATCACTACAGGTGATTCTTCTGCTCTTATAGAAGTATAATATAATCCAGAAGACAATGCAGCAAGTTTTTCTGATATATATTTCTTTCCTGAAATATAAGCAATAATGTAGAGTTGTTCTACATTATCTGCATTCGTCGTCTCAATATGATATCCATTACGACGTATATCTTTAAAACTAATCAAATTTCGTGTAGATTTTGTAGAATACAATGCATTATCAATGCATAACTTTGTTCCTCTTGGCAATATTATATTGGCCCTTCCGGAGCCTTCAATTAATTTTGTTGTGCCAGAGATTGTCTTGACATTAGCTTCAAGTAATGTCAAGTGTGAGAAATATTTTTTCTCGCGAAGAATTGTGTGTGTTGTTCCACTGTCTACCAGACATATGGCTTCACCATTCATTTTAGATATATTCAACGCGTTGATATGATCCATGTATCTATATAACATATTAAATGTGCTTAATTAAAACATGATCATTTATTACAAAGACAAGCAGATAAAGGAAACATTACACAAGCTGATAAGAAACAACATAAACTAGAACAAATAGACAAGAAAATTAAGTAGTGTGGACATCTCCATCACCAATTAAATGGTCTATTCTTCCACTTGCATCTTCAAAGAAATCTGAAACATCAAGATGAGAAATATCAACTTGGCCATCAAAATCTGTAAAATGCAATTCTGCATTTTTTTCTTTATCTTTAATTGAGGCTTGGTAAAGCTCTCTCAAATGTTTGGGCGTACGACAGGTACGTGACCAATGGCCTCTCATCCCACACCTATAACAAGTATCTTCAGATTTCTTAGGAGGAGGTTGATTCTGTAACCCTTTCCCCTTTTCATATTTATTCCACTGCTGGTGGTATGGTGTGGTATTTTTAAATCTCATATGATAACCTCCACGATAATGTCCACGAGTGCGACTGTTATTTCTGCCATTATCACGACCACGTCCGCGACCACGTCTGCTAATTGAGCTTGCATTCACTTCAGGGAATGGAGCTGAACCAGTAGGTCGGGACTGATGGTTTTTCAGTAACAACTCATTATTTTGCTCAGCCACAAGAAGACAGGATATTAATTCAGAATATTTCTTAAATCTACGCTCTCGATATTGCTGCTGCAGGAGCACATTCGAGGCATGGAATGTAGAAAATGTTTTTTCTAACATGTCTTCATCCGTAATCTTGTCTCCACATAATTTTAATCGTGAGCTGATTTTAAATAATGCAGAGTTGTACTCACTGACAGTTTTATAATCTTGCAACCTCAGGTGCATCCATTCAGATCTGGCTCTTGGGAGGATTACGGTCTTCTGGTGCTCGTATCTCTCCTTTAAATTTTGCCACAAGAGCAATGGATCTTTTATCGTGAGGTATTCTGATTTCAGTTCCTCATGAAGATGATGGCGAAGGAAAATCATAGCTTTTGCGCGATCCTGCTGGGATGCGTCATTTTCCTCCACTATTGTTTGTTCAAGTGCTTTTGCAGCAAGATGGATCTCGGCATCAAGGATCCACGATAAATAATTATCGCCAGAAATATCAAGGGCGGCAAATTCCAATTTGGCAAGATTTGACATTTTACAATGCTAGACCATACAAAACAATAAGCTTAAATCAGGTATAGTGACAATATGATGTATAAATAATTAAACGAAAATCAATGCACTATTCATTGCATTACTATTTCAATACTATTCATCACTATTCATGAATAGTAACATGCATCGATATATATATTATTTTATTATTTTTGTCTTTATTCTAACTTTCAATCCATACATCAAAAAATAGTCAAGTCACATGTCTATGGAAAGGTATCGAAATATGGATTCCAGATCTCTAACTATCATAGGCAAATAATGCAAGATATGAGAGAAATAAAGCAATAAAGTTTTAAAAGAAATACTATTCATTGCAATAGTGAATTACTGTTCATACTATTCACGCGAATTGAGTGCACAGGAAAGAATTCAAAATGAAGATAAATTATACAGAAAAAGTAGTATCATGATGTAAAGAAAACCATAAAGTAGTTAGAGTATCGTGCTGATAACGTGTTATATAAGTAAATAAGACAGAAAAATAAATAAACACAAAATATGTATCGTGAATAGTTCTTCAGGAACTATCAAATATTTTATCATAGTTATTCTTCAGGAATATTTAGGGTTGATCTTCTGGACCACCCAAAATATTATTGCCAATAATAATACAACATAATATTTACAACTCACCTAGACAGCTCTTTCTTTTCCTTCTTCTCTTCTATTTCTCCTCTCTTTTTTCTCTCTTCTCCTCTCTTTTTTCTCTCTGCTGAGAGGCTCTCTAAGCCTCTCTATTTATAGATACAAGAAGAAGAGAGAGAATAAGGGGGGAGGGGGCTGCGGAAGGGATGGCGGCTTATAGCCGCCGTCATCCCATACGTCACAATAAATCAATAAAAGAATACCAATTGATTGATCTATCCAAACTAGGTAACAATCAAAGAAAGTTGATTTGCCCCCATTACATGTATTAAACAATACAAAAGCTGTGTTTCTTTGTGTAAACGGCCCATGTGCATTGGTGGGCGTGGGCCCATATGAAAACTATCAAACGGACTACACAAAGACTTTGCTTTCCCCATTTCTTAATTATGCATATGTACAACTTGCAACTATATTATCAAATAACAAATTGCTCCATTATTGCCATCCCTCTACAAGAGAATTTGTTCCCTTTTGGCTTTGGGACCCCAACCCCAACCCCAACCCCAAAACAAGTAACCTTCCCTTTACCCTTTTGTTTAGGGACCCCCCACCCTCCGCAAACACCTTATGGTGACCTACAATTGTTTTGTTTTGGGGACAATGACCCCCTAAAATAAGGGTACTTTGTGAAACAAATTGATATAATGAGTTTTATAAAGTAATTGTTTTTACCTCTAAAGGGTTAATTAACTTAGGAGCCAAAGGGTGCCCTATGAGGAATGCCCTTTCTTCTTCTTGCACTAGAAGGAGGTGGCGGTGGCGTGGGCGGGTATATGTCTTGTTGTGAGCCTTCACGCAATTCTTCTTCCTCTCTTGATGATGATGGTGATGATGATGATATGATTCTTCTTGACATCCCTTCACCACTAGTCCTTTCTATTCCCACCTCATTCTTGGCATCTAAGGCAAAGCTTGCATTCCCATTTCTCTTTATTCCTACAAGCTAAGTAATTAAAAGCAAACAAAGACACTTAATCAGAAGACCCATTTAAGCAAAAAGCCCCATTTAGCAAATAGTTAATGTATGTGATGATGACAGTGATGGCCATTAGTGGTGGGTTATGCAATGAAAACTATGGCGATGGGGATGGTTTGCGAATGTGGGTCATGATCATGTGTGGATGTATGATGGGTAATGAGCATGTATATGATGGGTTGTGGTTGGATGATGATGATCAATGGTTGCAAATGACGTTGATGGTGATGGTTTATGAATGTTGATCATGATGATGATGTATGGATGATATGGGTTATGACCATTTTGATGAGTTGTGAAACCAGTGATCAACAAGAAAGGAGGGGGGGAAATGCTAACCTTACAGCCCAATGAACAGAATCGAAATGGGTCCAAGAGGCTCCTCCCACAGATTTCACAAATGTGAGAAACTCCTTTCCCAGTCTTCGGCTGAGGCCTCTCATTCAAAAACAAAACCCTGGCACTGTTTATCACATAGGTTTGGACACCACTTATATCTAAAACCTTCTGAATCTCTGAAACCCTCACAACATCATGATACGATGATCGCCTTATCTGCAAAAAGGCAATAATGTAGCTGAGACACACCGAATCATAATAATCCTCTAGAAGGATTTACCCATTGCTTGCATTGATGACAGTCATTGCATTAAAAAGATCAGAATGTACATGAAATATGGTTATATATATACCCACCTGAATTACTTGATGATCTTTATGTTTTGATGAGCGGCAATAGAAGCAAAATGATTCTTTATTGCAATCCAAGCAATACATGTTGCATTCACTTCTGGCCGCATCTCCATGAGTCCGGCAGATAGAGAAGAAAGCCGTGTTCAGCAATGGTTCTAGCCATGGTGGAACCAACATTGTGTCCTGCCATGAGAGACATCAAGATAACATTTATCATAATTCTAGGCTTTCTAGAGAGAGAAAGAGAGAGGAGTATAAATGTGTGTGTATGAAGGGTGCTAATGAATATGTAATTGGCATTACCATAATGAGAGCTGAATATGCTGAAATGGGCAATGGAGCAATGTGAAGATTAGTTAGAAAACTGCTAGATTCTCTTAACGATAATGGAGATTTTGCACAGAGAGGTGAAATTGCAGTAGAGAGAGAGAGAGAGAAGGAAAGAGAGAGAGGAGACCAAACAACCTGAAACTTAGAATTCAACCACAAAAAAACGCCTAGCCAGACTAGAGGACAAGGCTTATTAACAAATTTCCTCAACTTTTTACCCAATCAACGGCCGAGATCATGCGTGGTGGCTGAGGTTCATTCTTGGCCGTCGATTCGAGAAGAGAGAGAGAAGGGGTGTTTGGCGCTTACGCTACTTTGGATCTTCTTTGCGTCTCCACGTCGGCCACGAGGTCGGCCACAAGGCTATGCCGTCTCTCTGTTCACTTCAAACAAGCCTTCCCATCGTTTGCCACTTGTACAATATTCCACGTGGCAAAATCACATGGTCCAAAAATTAGGGACCCACATTTCGATAATGACGTGCGAAATAAAACGGAGATGGCTAGGATAATTGGATTACCCGATATACCCTTAAAGATTAGGTAAATTTACAACAATGGTGCTGACGTTTACAAGTGGTCATAAATTTAGGCCGCATGTCATGTCGGAATATAATTTTATTCAAATTTATAATTTTTTTAGTTTACCAAAGGAATCAAATAACTTAAAATAATTTTTTATGATAATTAAAAAATCAAGAAATTAGAAAAATTGACAAATTCCTACTATGGCTGCCGGCATTATAAAGTTTGTTGCTAAGGTGGGTTACAGCATACTATAAAGTACACATCTCCCAAAACCTTGCATTGATCTGGACCATCGAATTTACAGATCATTAGGTGTTATTTGTAATTAAAAAAACAAAAAAAAGGGCCCACAATTTGATAATCAATAATCACTGTCAAGAATTATGATGCCAATCTTGATTAGTTGGGGTGTTAAAAGCATGAGAGTATAATATTATTGAAACCATTGAAAATTTATAGACTAGGTTGGGTCAGAATATTATTTTAATGTACAAGGAAATTTTAAAGATAATAACGCTAGAAATTAAACATTATTCTTTTAGTTACTTTAAAAAAAATACTTTTTGAGGGTTGAAAAACTATAAATTAAGTTCCAATAACTATGCCATTCTTGAAAAGTTTTGTGAGAATTGACACTCTAGATGTCATGTCCCTCATTCCAAACATATATAATGTTTCCTCATCCAAAATTTTTTATTATTGTAGTAAATTAAAATTAACTTTTTGTATGGTGAATTTTATTCAAAAAAATTTACCAAAGGCTCACTAATTCAATTCTTAGGTTGATTGAGTTAGCGATTGCGAAACACGAACCAGTTTGATAACCGACCTCTTATACATATTTTACGAAATCGTAAAGATTATTTGTAACGATTATGATTTATATAGGCACTTCTGTACACAGTCCTTACATCTAATATATCTTTGCCATTTTGTATTGAATAATGTTATACAAATAGAAAAATTCATACAAAATTTATCATCAGAATTATATGGTTGGATAAGAACCATTCACTTCAAAATAAAATACCTACATTGATGGTTCTTAATTACAACAATGCCACTATCACATCATTCTAGTGAGTTTTCTGTACAAATTTTTCTGAAAGAATAATATTTTTCTTTTGCCTAATAGTGATAGTAACTAAACAAATTAAGTCATAATATCCAACAAGATTAGACAACTGATGATAAGCAGAATATTTTTCTTAGATTAAATGGTTCGATTCTGTCCAAAACTTAGGATTGATCAAGATCGATTAAGTTTGGGTTCTAGCTGAACCAAACCATGCACATCCCTAGCTATCATTAATCACCCAATTTTAAAGCAATTGGACTTCCTTGTTTAACGTTTTAATTTGCTGCTTTCAAACTTGGATTAAGTAATTTTGATGAGAATTTTTCATTCCAAACAGCTTGCGTGATGTTCTATCTGTGCTTTTCCTGAATTTATGGAGAATAGAAAACGAAATAATACGATTCTTATATTAAAATGACTCTCTCTCTCTCTCTCTCTCTCTCTCTCAATTCACTAAACTGACTTAAAAGGTCATGTCTTCAAAAAATTTATTCCGTTTATAACACTGTTTATACTTTTTACATGGATTAATTATCAGTCCGAGTTACCAGCTAAAGACCCCAAATGACCGCTAAGTGATAAAGAAGGTAAGGAAAACCTAGCTTTGCATGACCATGCACGCAGGAAGTTTCCTTTCAAATCATTTAGTGACTTTAGTAGTTGGATGAAATCTAAGATTCCCCTCTCTTCTTGCATGTATCGTAGTGGCTGCTCAGACAGGAGAATACTTCGTAATTGTTGGTTTCTTTTTTTTTTTTTTTTTTTTTTTGGCTCCTTTCTCAATCTCACATCGATTGGGAGTAGGAAAAGAGGCAAAGGGCAAAGCTTATATAAGAGGTAAAAATTAAAGTTTAGTTAGTAGAAAAACTTAGTGGGTATCTTTAAGGTGAGGAAAAAAAATTGTGTAATTGCAATAATTTTTTACATAATATATTTTTTTTTTGGGCATTTGGTTTTTTTTCTTATTTTGAGTGTTTTTCATATAAATTCTTGTATTGTGTTTTTATTATTTATATTAATATTCCTATCAAAGGGTAAATCTAAAAAGGGATAAATTTAGGAGGGCCAAAAATTTTCAACATACTCTCAATAATAATCTGCCTAGTTTCTTCAAATTTTGATTTTTAGTCCTACCGACCTGAAGGATAATAAGCTGCCTAGTCTGTTCAAATTTTGATTTTTAGTCCTACCGACCTGAAGGATAATAATCTGCCTAGTTCCGGATAATAATCTGCCTAGTTCCTTCAAATTTTGATTTTTAGTCCTACCGACCTGCAGGATAATAATCTGCCTAGTTTCTTCAAATTTTGATTTTTAGTCCTACCGACCTGCAGGATAAAAATCTGCCTTCAAATTTTGATTTTTAGTGCTACCGACCTGAAGGACCAATTCAAACTAAAGAAACTCACGTTAATCGGTTTCTAAATGGTTAGTTTTGGCTCGAACACGTCCTTTGATTTGTTTCATTAAGTTTGAATATCAAACAAACCGCGTCTATTTAACTTGATGAGTACCAACATTCAATAGTTAATCATTTTTTTTTTTTTTTGGGAAATACCATACTAACAAGTTTAAACTTACTATTTTTTTTCTCATAAATTTCTGTGACTTAATTTACTAGGCATGTCTAGCATTACCCCCCCCCCCCTCTCTCTCTCTCTCTCTCTCTCTCTCTCTCTCTCTCCCCTACCTTTTTGGGTTGGGGTGGGGGAGCAAGAAAGAAAAATGAGGACATTTTGACGAAAAAAGTACCTAAATCATAGGGTCAAGTTACCATTGGTTGTTAATTAGTTTACAACATTAGTGCTACATTTAGATCATGGATTTATCAAGAAAAACCAATGGAAATGGAATTGTTTAAGCATACTATTGTTTATGGGTAATCAAACAAAAAATAAATTTTTATAACAAATAATCTAGGAAAAAATTGTTCTTTAGCTTTTTCTTATTTTTTGTATTTTTTTCTCCTCCTCTTTTTTCTCTTTACAAATTTAATATCCAAATATAGGTAGAAGAGACCTGTCAAATGATATGTCCTCATGCTCTTAATAGGGCCGACAAGCATGGATGAGATTGGATATGACATATGAGAAATAGGAACTACTTTCATTCTAACAAGCCTAATCAAGCTATTTCTTCATACCTAAAACTTTTCAAGGGGAAATGCCAACATTAAATGGGTTGTGTTTTAAAAAAGTTACTACTTCCAGAGGCTGACTGACGCTTGGGGAAGCAACGTCGGCCACCTTCACAGTAATTTTTAAAAAAAAAAAATTTACCTGATTCAATTAAAAATAAATGTTGGCCGATTAAATCTAGTACCATTTCAAGTGTAAAGTCATAAAATCAATCGCTTTAGATTCTCAATTTTTTAAAGCCTCTAAGTATTAAAAATCTTACTTATTATAGTTCAAATATTGTATAATTTTAACATTAAAAAAAAGCCTCAATCTAAATAAGAAAAAAAAAATAAGTCTCAGTCTAAATGAGAAAAGACTCATAAGAAAAGAAAGAAAAGACCTACATCAAATGAAAAAAAAAATCTCATAAGAAAAAAAAAGGTCCCAAGTTAACTACTATAATTACATAAATTTTTATCAATACAAAAAAAATCAAAGGTCTAACTTATAGAACTCTTTCTCTGTCTATTGTATACATATTTAGAAGTTTAAACTCTCACAACACTCTATCTCTCTCTTACAAAGACAAAAGTTTCAAACTAAAAAATAAATTAATAAATCTTGCTGATAGCATCATTAAACAGCTTGTTAATGTATTTTTATATTTTTATATAGATCGATATTTGTTTTATTTTCTTTTGAACAAAGTGTAAATTTTTTTTATTATTTGTGGTTCTACAAGTAGCTATTAAGATGAAACTTAAAAGTAAATTATGTACTTTATTATTTAAATCACCAATTTTATATTATGCTGGTCGAATTATTTAGTAAATACTTTACCAAAAATTAATTTTTATTGAATAGTTAAATTCATTATGATTCAATGAATATTTCGTTAAAAAGACAAAAAAAAATAAATTAATTAATAATTTTTTATCTAAAAAAATCAAATGTTAAATTAAAAATATAAAAAATGTCATTTAAAAATTTTACTTTAGTAGTATTTTCAGCCAGCACTAAAAAAAATTTTTGAGCCCCCACAAACTACTTCTAACAATTAGTAGAAAGGTGAGTGAGAGATAGAGAGACCGACCTAAATTTGTGACAGAGAAAGAGAGACCGACCTAGATTTGGGCTTGTTAGCGGACCCATCACGAACAAAGCATATAATTTTTCCGTGACAGAAGGAAAAGTTAATTGGTATGGATGATTGACGTGAAGAAGCTGCAATACTGCCGTAAAATAAGATCCAAAGCTTTATACCCACAAAAAGAAAGAACAGGGGAGAGATCCAAGAATAACAAACTTCTAAGGTTTGTGATTGAGAAATGCTTTGCTTGATGTATGCACATTGATAATGTACTGTATAATATTACATATAATTCTATTTCTTATCATGTTTTCTCACTCCTAATATTAAAGTAAGTATATTCACTTTGTTTCTAGGACAAGTGTGAGAAAGTGAGGTGAAAAAATAATATTACATGTAACAGTATAGTCTAGTGAAAAAGAGGCATCTTACTTCCACTAAGAAAATATATATATGTATATATAGATAGATCTTGACATTTCGTAATGCTTTTATATATATATATATATATATATTTTTTTTTTTTTTTTTTTGTGTTGTCAGTTTTTTAAGTTCTATTTTAATTTTTGTGTAAAAAATTGATTGGCAATTGCAAAAGTGTTATTTGTTTTTGTATTTTTACATTAAAATTTTCATTTAATATAGGATTTATAGGCAAGCAGAGGAAGGGTGAGAGGACAAATTATGGGTGGGTGGCCAAGAAGGTGGAGAATGGGTGGCGGTGGCTTTGGGGAGATTGATGTTTTGAAAACAGTTATCAAACATGAATTATTTTAATTTTAAAAAAATTGTGAAAACAAAAGCAAAAATAAAAATAAAAAAACAAAAGCATTAACAAACAGACTAAAACTTGTCTTTGAAGACGTTATTTCTTCAATTTTTGTGTGATTATGTGCTTATTCATCTGACATGTTAATTTTTAAAACGATTAACACAAAATCATGGAGGCTTTTTGTGACAAGCAAAGTGAGCAAGCCTGGCAACGTGCATGAAAATACCCTTTCTTTAGGAGTAAGTTCCCTATCTGGGATTGCATGTATTTAAATATAAAGCTAATGTTCTTATATAAGATCTAATTTCAAAGTGATTAATTTCCAAGGAATGTGGCTCATCATATTCTGCCACATGGAACTTTCGCTAATTTTGGTTCGGGTTATGAGAATAATTTTTATTTTTTAAAATAAAAAAATTCCCACAACTTATATTTTATTCTTCGACTTTAGTACATTAAGTTGTAAATTTAGCTGATTTGTATGAACAGAGACTTGAAAATGGAGGTGTTGTATTGTTCATGAAGTCTAAAAGATTGTCATAGCACCAAGAAATTGAATGATAGTTTTGTCCTAGAATATCATTTATACAAACGTAAATCTAACAAAAAGAAAACAGTAACCAACATGTGATTCGACAAAGCACAGATAAAAGAATGTGAGTGAGATGGTATTGGCGCTAAAGTTACAAAAAGTACAATAGTTTTTTTGGCTGATCTGTTGCGGACTCATGATCAGATAAACAGAATCCAACCACAGCTTTGCTGTTATATATATATATATATATTAGAAAGGTGTCACATATTATTTGTGTGTGATACACTATATTTAATTATTTATTTATTTATTAATGATTATTTAGTTGTAACCGTTTAAGTGGTGAAAACGTGATACACCCACTTATTTATCTGAGTTATCTGGTTGTGTAACCGTATAGAAGATGTAAACATGGGTTACACAGTAATTTTTAAAAAATTAGGATAATTTTGAAATATAAAATAGGGTAAGAGATCTTGACTAAAGTCCCAATATTAACTTTTTATAATAGCATGGATATATATATCTGGATGAAAATGCATTCTAAAGTGATTTTGGGAACTTGTGTTCGATTGAAATAACATGAAGCAGCTAAACCCCCCAAAAAAGGTTATTTTTACGAGTAATTAATGCTAAATATGATCTTATTTTCACTTAATTTTCACACTTGAACACAAAATTATAGGACCCGCTTTAGTAAATGCACCGACGAGCTGTTATCGCTTGTATCTAGAGACGATAAAATTGGGTGAAAAATGAGATTATGTATACCAATTTTCATTTTTCATGCAGCTAGTTCCATAATTTGGCTCTTGGGGCTGCTGCGGCAGGGGCATCATTTACTTAATTTGAGCAAATCGGGTTATTCTTAGGTATAAAATCGTAATCATAGGATGTTTGTATCCACTCTAGCTTTTTTTCTTTTTGCAGGTTGTTTGTTTTATGGATTTATTATCTATAAGAAAGAGGGAAAAAAAATGCCGTGTGATTTTTGCAGCAGCACCTAATGATTGACGATGTTTCCATCTAAGTTCTGTCCTTCTAGCTGAAAATATGACAAGGATATAAGGTACAACACCAACTGCATGGCAGGAGCAGAAGCTTGAAGTTCCCATCCCAAGTACTTGTTGGTATAGTGGCATAAGAAAGGACAGGGCCAGACCTATAAATTTTGTTGGGGTGTGGCCAATACAAAATTTTTGAATTGGGGGAGTTTAAGTAAAAAAAATTTAAATTTTAAGAGGTTAATATACTGATTCTTATTAAAAAAAAAAGTACCCAAAAACTTATAGGACCTAAACAGAATTTTTAAAACTCAAGTCGTTCAGCCACTGCAAAGACACTTTAAGCACAAAAAATTGTGTAAGCAAAAATCTGTTTTTACTGATAAAGGTCTTGTATTTTATGCTTTTTGAGTTTTGACATGGATTTGGTGTTTATGGCTTGCAGATTTTCTGCAAACTGGCCTATTGGCCAATGCTAGTTTTGGAAAAGAACGAATAGATTGCAGAAAAAGAAAGAGAGAAAATAAAAGAAAAAGAAAAAAGGAGAAAAATTAGTACAGCACAAGAAGATGAAACATGGTATATGCTGTATGTAATATGAAACTATAGTAAATGCAGGGCATATGTTACACATATGTAAACAACTCATCCTTGGATTTGTCATATATGAAACCAATAAACACCAAGAATCAATTTGGAATTTTTTATTTGACTATGTTCTTAAGACTACATATGTAAACAACGCATCCTTGGATTTGTCATATAAATATGTTTTGTTATTACAATTTTCTTTGGAGCTAAAGGTGAACATGTGATAGTTCTTATGCCCGATAAAAGTTCTCCAAGCCATTTCATTTCGACACTAAAAGGGAATCAATGGAGAGTCTTTTTCTCCTTGTTTTTCTATCTCTACTAGTTTCCAATACATTGATTTATGCAAATTTTCATGTCACTACAGGGACTAATGATGGTTTAGAACAATGGGGATGTGTTGAAGTTCAAAAACAATATTTGTCATCTTCGGTCAAAATTTTCTATGAAATTCAAAAACAATATTATCAACTCTATTCTTCTGGTTGCTGTTTTCAAAAGTTTAATTCTTACTACTACTGGTTTATCACTACCTTATTCATGGTTGATCATTGTTTAATGGTGCAACGTAGAGGCTCACATGTTTTGGTGGCTTTACAAAAGCCCTTATAGAATTGAGGATCCTTCCAATCCACGGCCTATAATTTTACGGCTCCCAGGAGGTCCTGTAAGTGCTGTAAAACAATGAAAATTAAAGCAAACACTTAAATCCACAATTCACAATTGTATATTTTGTCTACTTTTTTGTTATCATTTTCAAACCTAGGGGAGTTCTAGAGTTGGGTATGGAAATTTCGGAGAAATAGGACCATTGGATGTGAATTTGAAGCCACGTAATTCAACGTGGCTCATCAAAGCTGATCTCTTCTTTGTGGTAAATTTTTCATTCACGTGCTTTCTTTTTTTTTTTTTTTTGCCGTACTAAATTTTCCTAGTAACTTTTATCATAAACTGAATTTCTAATTTTTTTTTTAATTTTTCATGATCTTGATTTGTGCTTTTAAGATAATCCAGTTGGAACGGGTTTTAGTTATGTGGAAGATAAGAATTTGGCAGTTAGTACTGATGCAGATGCAACAACTGATATGACTACATTGTTGAAAGCCCTTTTCAATGGAAATGAGACCTAACAAAAGGGTCCTCTATTCATTTTTGGTGAGTCACATGGAGGAAAATTTGCAATTACTTTTGGGGTATCAGCTCTTAAAGCTATTGAAATAGGGGAATTAAAACTGCAACTTGGAGGTAATAGTGGATGTACTTTTCTTGCTTTCTCCCCAAGAATTACTTTGAAAATACCAAAAAAAGTCTAATTCGGCGCTCTTGGTTCAAGAAAATAGGAGTTGCTTTGGGGAACAGTTGGATTTCTCCTGAAGATTTTGTGGTACACCTATTATACCAAATCTCTTATCCATGTGTTTTTTTTTTTTTTTCAAAAAAAAAAAAAAAACTGGTTTCGTATCATATAGATATATGAACTGTACATATGATGCAGCTTACATATATGCAAGTACAGTTTAGCCCGAAAGATACAACAGCAGCTTGCAAAAGGAATGTATGAAGACGCGGCAGCCACTTGGAATGAGCGTGAGAGTGTTATTTTGTCTAGCAGTAACCATGTGGTAACTCTTAAGAATGTGTTTGATACTTGAGGCCCTTTTATTGTTTGATTTGTAGTGTAAAAAGTTGATTTTCTTTCACTTTTTCCTCTCATTTCTCTCTCTCTCTTCCTTTTCCTTTCCTTTCCATGAGTATCAAACACACCCTAACTATACACACACAAAAATAAACAATTGACATTTAGAATCTCGAGTCACTTGTATTGGAATTTGAAAGTTTCTATAACTTCATGTTGAATGCTTTCGTTAGGCCTATCCTTTGTAGCTTGATGTACAGGCCTATAAAACAAAAGCTAAATATTATTCCAAAGAAGGTAATGTAAGTTCTTTCATGACAAAATGAACAAGAAAATTACTTTTCATTTTGATAATGCCAAAAACAAGCATACATAGAGGTTACGAATTCCATTAGATTGATGACTGAAAACATGGGCTCTAATGTCTTCAGAACTATTGTTGTAGATGGGGAGGACAGAAAGGAATTGTTTCCCCTAGCCATGATTGGTGACTTCATGAAACCAAGAATCCAAGAGGTAAGAGGTAAAAATGACTATTTAAATGTTTTACTCTCACTTGCAAGTGAATAATGAGTGTTGTAAATGTAGCCAACATGAGTTAAACTGGTCATTATAGTAATAATCAATCAACAACTTCAAACTTACCTCTCTTTTCACTAGGAATGAAATGGAATAAGAATAGTAATTCTTACTCTAATTTGTTACTCAGTCCAACTAAGAACTATTGCTTGTTTGTTTGTGCACTAGAGTATAGGTATAACCCTTTGTTACATATTTCAGGTTGATGAGCTCCTAGCCAAAAGCGTTATTGTGACCATTTACAATGGACAGGCACTATGAATATGTTGCGATTCTCATATAGATGAACATGTTTATTTTTGTGTGTGTAGAGTTAAAATGAAAGAGGTCTTACTTTTCATTTGTAAACAGAGAGAGAGAGAGAGAGAGAATGGATGTATTCCTTTAGATGGATGACTGAAAATATGGCCTCTAATATCTTTATCACTAAGAAGCCAACAACTCTTTCAAAGAGCACTTGTCAACACCCTCTCACCAAAGTGTCCATCAAACTGCCACACCCACCTGGTATGGCCAACATTTATCCATCTGTACCCCCTCAACTGAGATGTTTTTCGTGGCTCCATCCCTCCTCCTGCTCGAGCACATCCTGAAGAGATTAATTGGCGCCACTTACTTAATCGAGAGCGAATGAGACCCGTTTCGTCCTAGGTGCGCACATTTTTATACAACGGTCTCACTTCCTCTTCATGGAGTTTCCATATGAACACTCAGCATCTATTACTCTCATCTCTAGTGAGGTTCCAACATACTTGATCCGTCCACCCGCGCACACGTACCTTTCGACCATGTACTCTTGCACCTGTTGCATGTTCATCATAGCAACTTTTGCTCTTCTTGCTCACCATTGTCAACCCATATTACTGTCTCATGTTTGACAATGGCTTCACCTGTCACAACATTCTCCACCAGCCTGTACAGGTTGCTAATTCATCCAACCAAGATCACGTCATCTGATTGATGATTAGTCTTTTGCCGTAGATTGACCCAGATGCTTCTGATCACCCCTGATCTTCGCTTGATTTATCCAATCCCACCAAAATTGTGTATTTTTCCTGTGCATCCAATAATTTCAATAAATTCGCCGAGATTGAAAATTGTGGATCTCCTTCCCAAAAATTCTGAGCAAACTCTCCGCACTTTCCACACAGCTGAGCAAACTCACATCTTGTTCTGAGCAACCAAGGCTCTGATACCATTAGTTGGGTTTATTCAGCGAAGATCTGTAACCTCGTTGTTGGGATCGCCCGATCCACGTACACGCGGAAGTTTGGAAGCACTCACACAAAAATACACACACCAAAGAAATACAAGATTTAAAGTAGTTCACCCAACCAATTTAGGATTACGTCCACATAGGCTAGAGAGAGATTTTACTATGAACAAATAGGATAGAGAATTACAAGAAGAGTTACATGACACAAACTCTCTCTCTCACAAACCCTCACTATTCTTATTCGCTCATCCTTACAGTCTTTTCAATAGAGGATCTCAATCTCTGTAACAGACGGACTTACAGAGTAACAACTCTCTTTTTACCACCCCAGCTCGTCTCTTGATTTGCACCCCTACACCGAGGGCAGTGCTCTCTGGACTTGCTCTTTTGGAGCTCCCCCTTAGAGCTTCCCTCTTGCTCTACTCAATGGTGTTGGAAATAACTCTATTTATAGAGAGCCATGGCCACACAAAGCCCTTGTGTGAACATTCCATGGTCAAGGTAGGTGCCTAACTTAGGCCAACTACAAAAGCCACTACCCCATGTGTGAATATGCCAAGGTAGGTGCCTAATTTAGGCCACCTATCATAGCTACCAACCTCATTTCCCACATGAGATGGGTAACCCAACAAGATTCAATAGTAGCTTGCAGAAGGAATGTATGAAGATGCAATAGTCACTTGAAATGAGCTTGAGAGTGTTATTTTGTCTAGCAGTAACTATGTGGTAAGTCTTAAGGGTGTGTTTGATACTTGAGGACAGAAGAGAAATGGAAATGACTATTTCCTTCTCTTGTTTGATTTGTACTGTGGAAAGTTAATTTTCCTCAACTTTTCTTCTGTTTTTTTTTTTTAAAATCAAATAAGAATGGAACCCAATTTTCTCTCTCCCTTTCTCTTTCTTTCCTTTCCAATTCCCTTCCATGAGTATCAAACACACCCTAACTATACACACAAAAATAAACAATTGGCATTTAGAATCTCGAGTCACTTGTGTTGGAATTTGAAAGTTTCTATAACTTCATGTTGAATGCTTTCGTTAGGCCTATCCTTTGTAGCTTGATGAACAGGCCTATAAAACAAAAGGTAAATATTATTCCAGAGAACGTAATGTAAGTTCTTTCATGACAAAATGAACAAGAAAATTACTTTTCATTTTGATAATGCCAAAAACAATCATACATAGAGGTTACGAATTCCATTAGATTGATGACTGAAAACATGGGCTCTAATGTCTTACAGAACTATTGTTGTAGATGGGAAGGACAGAAAGGAATTGTTTCCCCTAGCCATGATTGGTGACTTCATGAAACCAAGAATCCAAGAGGTAAGAGGTAAAAATGACTATTTAAATGTTTACTCTCACTTGCACATGAATAATGAGTGTTGTAATTGTAGCCAACATGAGTTAAACTAGTCATTATAGTAATAATCAATCAACAACTTCAAACTTACCTCTCTTTTCACTAGGAATGAAATGGAATAAGAATAGTAATTCTTACTCCAATTTGTTACTCAGTCCAACTAAGAACTATTGCTTGTTTGTTTGTGCACTATAGTAGAGGTATAACCTTTTGTTACATATTTCAGGTTGATGAGCTCCTAGCCAAAAGCGTTATTGTGACCATTTACAATGGACAGGTACTATGAGTACGTCGCAATTCTCATATAGACGAACATGTTAGATAGAAATCAAAAAGATGGTGGATAAAGCGAGTATATATATACAACGATGTACCCTATTTTGGAACAGCAAATTTTTTTTTAAAAAATGACATAGTTGTTAAGTATGTTTTTAAGGGGATTGTTTTCCTCCAAAGTCATATATTTATTGTTCTTTCAAGAACTTCTTCGGTTGATATGGTTTGATGATTACGTGTTATAGGTTGATCTCATGTGCTCAACCAAAAGAGCAGAAGCGTGGACAAACTCGAGTAATGATTCTTTCATCTGTATTTGACCATTACATTTAGTTGAATGGTTTTTTTTGTTAGATTGCCTAATTAATTGAACCTTCAAGATGGGATGGTTTGAAAACTTATTTGAACTGGAGCCGAACTCCTTTCTTCTGTGGAGAAGATGACACAACTACAAAAGGGTTCATAAGGTCATACAAAAACCTATTCTTCTATTGGATTCTTAGAGCTGGCCACTTCGTAAGTGATTCCATATCACCGTCGTCAACATTATTGCCTCTCATAGTTAATGTTTTATATGAAATTCCTTGTTAGGAAGTCTAATGGGCTTGATTTGTTTAAATTGAATAGGGTATCACCTACTTTTTTCTTGTCTTGTATTGTTTTTCCATTGTAATCAAATATAGACGAAATCATCAATTACAGCTAAACTGCAAGCAAATAGCAGTTAGTCTCCAAACATTTAGGCTGACATTCACTAGCAAATAAGCTAAATTTAAGATATTATATACTTACACGTATAAACATGTATACCTTTATTTCTTCTTTAATGATCCAGCAAAATGAACATATATTTGTAGTCATTCATATATAAGTGTGTGTGTATGTATCTATACTTTGCTTTAATGGAAAGTCACTTTCTGCCAAAAAAAAACAAAAAAAAAGGCCTCCTATTATCTGTGCTCAGAAAGAGGGGTTCATACTCTATACAAATCATACACCAATTTTTTGCCCCTCGAGTGCTTTTCATTAAAAAAAATTGTGGGTACACATCATTGTAGTGAAAAATAATGAAATAAGGTACCTATAAAAGATCTGGTTTTAATCTAGAAAGCACATATAGCCCCTAGTCTCATATAATGTTTACATTTAAGCATAAAATAGCCTTTTAAACCAAGCAGGATTTGACCTTCTACCTCTTTGAAAATTTGATTCTATGTTAAGGCAATGAAGCCTTATCGAATTCACATCTTATCAAGGTTATTATATCTGTAGGTTCCTGTAGATCAACCCTGCATTTCTCTACAGATGGTGGGCAGCATTATTACTCAATCACCAAATAAGTCATCATAGATTATTAGAGAGAAAAGGTGCTGCAAGAAATATTCCAGGAAGCAGAACTCATGAAATTCAAGCAATAAACTAGATGGGGCTGCAAATGTGTATGGAAGGAATTAAGAAATACTTAATGTCATTGAAACAAGTAAGAGAATAATAGGTATGCCAAATATGGAGTGTAATTGAACAATATTTGTCTTATAGGTAACAAGATAATTTCCAAAAATAGCAAAAAAAAGATTTCCTGTATAACTACTTTGTTTGCATGTCAAATATATTCCAAATTTGTTCTTCAAAGTTGACACTCAAGGGATGAAGATCGATCAACGGACATTACCTAACTTGGATTTGGAATCCATTTCCAAACCCCAACTACACATTTTTAAATTACATGATGGTTTTTACATTGTTTTAGTGAACCTGCATATATGGGCAATGGCTGCTGAGGTACTAGCTGACTTCAGAGCCTCTATAGCATAGCCAAAAAAAACTCCATGCTATTGATTCATTTGTTGCAATTTGCATCACCTCTGGCCTCATAGATCAAGTAAAACCATATTGGTCTCCCAACCTTCGTGATGTAATTGCAGTAATAGTTTTGTGTTTGAATCAAAACTCAGCAATGTACCATTACTAATTTAGTTGAAAATTTATTCAAAATATAAGGTAATTAAAATTTCAACAAAAATAACCAAATTAGTAAAAAGAATAAAAAAGAAAATCAAGCTAGCAGAATTCAATGAGAAAAGTTGTAAAATTTTTGCGTATGCCGCATAGCACAAGAAGAAGGACAATTAATGTTGCATATGCCATACGCATATGTTGAAAGAAAAGGACAGTAAAAATAGAAAAGGGACAAAAATGAGTATAGCACAAGAAGATGGAACACTGAATTAGGCACCGTATGCAACATGAATCTATAACCAATGTGAGGATGTTACACAATTAACCCATTAGTAAAATATTCTTTGAAATTTAATGGAGCCATCTAAAATTCTAGCTTGTTTAAATAGAAAAAGTCAATAGTGATAATAAGCTCCCAATTTTTTTATTGAAAAGACAAAATTTTCTTTCAATTTGAAGTAAATGGCTCATCACTGCCTGCAACACAAAAAATTTCTTGGACACCACTTATGAAGGATGTGTTCCCTAGCCTTGTAGCCTTAAAATAGAAAAAGTAGGCAAAGCTTTGTATTTGACGTTTTACCATAATACTCCTCTCTCTTTTCTTTTTCTTTTTTTCATTTCTGTTTTTCTTTGTTGTTCTTTTCTTTTTGTGTCATCTCATTCCTCCATTTTGTCTCAGTGATTTGTCTGCAACCAATAAGCACCAACAATATATCTGATTTTTTTTTATTATAATATATTCTTAATTTATATACCTATTCATATGTAAACAACTCATTCTTGGAATTATCATTTAAATAAGTTTTGTTATTATTGTTCTCTTTGTAGTTAAAGACGAGCATGTGATAGTTCTTATGCCATATTTTTCTTCATAAAAGCTCTCCCAGCCATTGCCTTTGGACATTAAAATGGCATCAATGGAGAGACTTTTGCTCCTTGTTTTTCTATCTCTACTAGTTGCTAATTCATTGGTTCATGCAAATTTCCATGTCACTGCTGGGACCGATGATGGTTCAGAAAAATGGGGATATGTTGAAGTTCGGCCTAGTATGTCAAAAAATTTCATGACGTTCAAAAACATTATTCATCAACTTTGTATTTGTTGGTTGTTGTCCATTGTCTAGTTCTTACTACTGTTGGTTATCACTACCTTATTCATTGTTGTGCAATATGTAATGTAGAGGCACACATGTTCTGGTGGCTTTATAGTAGTCCTCAAAGAGTTGAGGATCCTTCCAATCCATGGCCTATAATTTTATGGCTCCAAGGAGGTCCTGTAAGTAGTTCCTGGGAAACATGAAGAAAAAAAAAAAAACATACATATATTTAAGATGCAGTATTCATAATTATATAAATTTATCTGATTTAAAATCATGATTTTTGAATTAGGGGGGTTCTGGAGTTGGGTTTGGAAATTTCAAAGAAATAGGACCATTAGACGTGAATTTACAACCACGGAATTCAACATGGCTCACCAAAGCTGATCTCTTATTTGTGGTAAATTTTACATTCACAGGCTTTTTTGTCATAATAACTTTTCCTCCTAACTTTAGCACCAAGTGGATCTTTAATTCTTGTAATTTTTCCATGCTCTGAATTTGTGCCTTTTTAGGATAGTCCAGTTGGAACTGGTTTTAGTTATGTGGAAGATGAGAATTTGGCAGTTAAAACCGATGAAGAGGCAGCAACTGATTTAACTACATTGTTGAAGGCCCTTTTTAATGGAAATGAGACTCTACAAAAGAGTCCTCTGTTCATTTTTGCAGAGTCATATGGAGGAAAATTTGCAGTTACTCTTGGGTTATCGGCTTTTGAAGCTATTGAGTCAGGGGAATTAAAACTACAACTTGGAGGTAATTATTGTTCACTAGTATCAGGTTAATACCCTGTAAATACAACTTTTTTCTAATTTTTTCCTCTTCAAGAATATAGGAGTTGCTTTGGGAGACAGTTGGATTTCTCCTGAAGATTTTGTGGTACACTTTTTTTTTTTTTAATTATAACCAATTCTCTTTGTCTATTTGATATTTTTTTTATAAAAAAAACCTCTGATTTGAATTACATGTGATGCAGTTTTCATGGGGGCCTCTTCTGAAGGACATGTCACGAATCGACAGCAACACTTTGACCAGATCAAACAGGTTTTGCTAAAGCTGCTTTTTCAAAACTAAGTTGAAAGAAAGAGAATGAAAATACTCTTAACATAACTAAAGTGTAAGCACAGTTTAGCGCAAAAGATTCAGCAGCAGCTTGCAGAAGGAAAGTCTAAAGAAGCAGAAGCTACTTGGGAGGAGCTTGAGACTGTTATTTCGGATAGCAGTAACAATGTGGTATATCTATCTACAAGCACACATTTACATATATTTATATGCAGTTGTAACTTAGAATGTTGAGTCACTGGTGTTGGAGTTGCAGGACTTCTATAACTTCATGTTGGATTCCGGCAACAACCCTGTTCTTTCAACAACAGATGAATTGAAAGGACTAATTGTGAGCAAGTACTCCAAATATATTAGCACCAAGATGTTTTCATCGATTAATGGTCATGACCTTGGTAGCTTGATGAATGGGCCTATAAAACAGAAGCTAAAGATTATTCCAAATAATGTCACGCAAGTTCTTTCATGCTAAAATGAAAAAAGTCTTACTTTTCATTTGTAAACAGAGAGAGAGAGAGAGAGAGAGAGAGAGAGAGAGAGTGGATGTATTCTTTTAGATGGAAGACTGAAAATATGGCCTCTAATATCTTTACAACTATTGTGTTGTAGATGGGGAGGACAGGGAGGACTTGTTTTCCAAAACTTGATGGGTGACTTCATGAAACCAAGAATCAAAGAGGTAAATATGACTACTTAAATGTTCATCTCACTTGCATGAAAAATTATTCAGTGCTCTTAGAACACCACCGTGATAATGCTCTACCATTTACCTTCACAAGAGTCCCCTCCTAGGTGATCAGGTCAAATACCCCACCTAACAAATGGGGGACTCAACCACCCCACTTCCCTCTCACCCCCGATGTGAGAGGTGGAGCATTCATTATAGCATTATTATTTGTTCCCCGGTCCAATTAAGAGTGATTATTGGTTGTTTGTCCACTAGAGCTATAACCTTTGTTACATTTTTCAGGTTGATGAGCTCCTAGCCAAAGGCGTAAATGTGACTATTTATAATGGACAGGTGCTATTAATATCTTGTGATTTACAATATAGATGAGCATGTTATATTGAAATTAGAAAACGGTGGATAAAATGAGCATAGACAATGGCATATCATATTTTGAAACAAAGATGTAACAAAAATAAGGGCAAATTGCTACGTATATTTTTTGGAGATTATTTTCCTCCAAAGTCATATATTTATTTTCTTCCACTAATTCTGTCAGTTGATATGGTTTGATGGCTTCATATTATAGGTTGATCTCATATGCTCAACCAAAGGTGCAGAAGCATGGGTCGGAAAACTAAAGTAATGGCTTTGTCATTTGTACTCTACAATTAAAATTAGTAGAATGAATTTTTTGTGAGTTTTACTAATTATAAGCCAAACTTTGCAGATGGGATGGTTTGGAAACTTATTTGAACTTGAGCCGAACTCCTTTGTACTGTGGAAAAGATGAAACAACTACAAAAGGGTTCGTAAGGGCATACAAAAACCTATTCTTCTATTGGATTCTTGGAGCTGGCCACTTCGTAAGTGATTCTATAGCAGCACATTATTGCCTCGTATAGTCAATGTTATAGTTTTTATCGTCATCATGTTTACCTATGGTTTGTCAAATTAATTAGTACTAATTTGTAGGTGAATTACTATTTTAAAACTGATGTCTAAACAACCAAAAACAAAGTTCCAAAACTTTGTTACACAGAAACTAATGGCCTTGATATAATTAAATGGAACAGGGTACCACATAAATGATTTGTCTTGTATTGTTGTTTTATTGTAACTTTGTAAACAAGTATCAACCATATCATCAATTTTAGCTAGACTCTAAGCAAACAACACTTTCTGTAAACATCTAGGCTCACGTCCATTATTCAAATGAACTAAATTCAAAAAATGGTCATAGCATGTGGAGATTGATACTTCATCAATAGTAACTTCCACAATAGATGAGAAAGTATTGATTTATTTCTGCTATAATGATTCCAAAAAAAATCATATATACATACATACATACATGATGTATGCATGAATAATTTTGCTTTAATGGAAGGTCACTTTCTCTAGAAAAGACCTCCTCTACATCTTGCATCCCTTTCTCTAAAAATATTTGTGTGTACATAATCACAGTGCAAAATCGAGTTACAAATGAGATGAATTAATCCCAACACTGTAAAAATCTTGTTTCAAGATAGATTAAGTCTTAGAAAGCATGCATAGCCCCTAGTCTCATATAATGTAAACACTGTAAGCATAAAATCGCCTTCTAACCAAACAAGATTTGACATTGTAAATTTTTTCCATGTTAATGTTTGTGAAGCCCCATGGATGCAGATCTTATAATTGTTACTATATATGTGCAGGTCCCTGTAGATCAGCCCTGCATTTCTCTGCAGATGGTGGGTAGCATTACTCGATCACCAAATAATTCATAGAATATCAAAGAGAAAGCTGTGCTGCTAGAAACATCCCAGCATAAAAAAAATTCTTGAAATTCGAGTAACAATCCAGATTTGGCTGCAAATGTATGTAAAAGGAATTAACAGATACTTTTGTGTCAATGAAACAAGTAATCAACTGTAATCGAATAATAATTTGTCTTGTAGGCGACAAGATAATTTCCATGAAATAACAAAAATGGATTTGTTTTACATAATTTTCTCCAAATTTGTTTGCATGTCGAATACCTTCAAAAAAAATTTCTTCAAAGTTGACACTCAAGGGTCAGAGATAGATCAACAGACATGAGTTAACTGGGGTTTGGAATCCATTTCCAAACCATAAATATACATTTTTTCTGGTTCCTCCTGATAAGACAGTCAGTAGTAGCTTGAATGATGGTTACATTGGTTTAATGAACTGCATATGAAGGCAATGGCTAGCAAGCATATTGTGAAAAAGAATTTGGCAAATGGCATGCTTCAATTCAATTTCGGAGCCTATATAGCATATTGTGAAAACTTTTAAAATGCAGCTTGAAGAATTCATTAGAAAATTAGAAAACTTCAGATTTACATTTATTTTTAGTCATCTGAACGCTACAAAGAGGTGAGAGAAAAGCAAAACAGAGAGCTGAACATGAGAACAAAACACTAAACAAACATTCTCTCTCTTTCCTGGAGATGAATCTGAAGAGGATATGGCCTTTGTTTACAGCAATGAGTTCACTGGATGGAATGGTATCCCAAATTAACCAAAACTATTTTGCCTTAACATAAGTTTCAGTTTAGTTGAATCTGTTTCAATGGGCAGGGAAGACAATATAGTTTTTCACTTGATAGACTAGATTCTCTCTAATTGCTAGAGCTCTTGATCTACCTCTATCATAGTCTCTTGATTTGAGTGCTGGCATTCTTGGAGAAAGTCTTCACTAGCTGGCCTCTTGCATTTAAAATGCTTGCAGGCACTGAGATAATGTCCTTTAATTTGGAACTTCAGGGAAGATGGTTTTTTTTTTTTTTTTGGGATACACAAATTAGATATGGAGATAGGTTACTACACACATTCGTCAGAGAGTATTGCTCTACAGCACCACACAACTATTTGTGAGAGGGCCCCACAACAACTATATTAGGGCCGAAGTTTACATCTCAATGTGCTTTGAGAACCGAAGAGTATATTTAGCCCCACCAAACAACTATAGAGACTCGAATTCAAACATTGAATAAAAAATCCGAGTTCTTACCCGTTGAACCAACATGCAAGAAGCTTTATTTGGTTAAGTTTGTCCTCAATGTGGTCTCTTATCAATGAGGTTAAAGAGTTTGTAAATCGGTTTCCATTGCAAGTTACCTAAATTATTAAAAAGTAAGACTCCTAAGCTGTTAAAGTGTAGCTACAGAGAGAGAGAGAGAGAGAGAGAGAGAGAGAGAGAGAGAGAGAGAAAATTAGAAAAATTGCACATTTGCTTCTAAACCAAAATATTGAAAAAAATTATTAAATTTTTCATCTGAATTTGATCTAAAATCCCGGTGGAGACAAGTCACAAGAGATAGACAGATATGAATTTCAAATAGCACACTAGATTCGAATAGCCACTAAAATTTTATTTTATAATAGGCTCAATTTTTAGTGCTTTATTTTCTACATAAACATTTTGTAAGATCACTTAGAGTACTCAAATTCGATTAATACTTGACTGAATTAAAGAGTTGTGATAAATTACTCATGAATTTGTCAAAATTTGCTAGTAAATTAGATAAACTCGGTTTGAACTCATTAACACAAATTTGAGCTTAAACAACCTAACAATTAATTTGAATGAGATATATACTGACTATGGGGGTGTTTGGACTAAACTTATTTAATAATTTATGACTTCTACTTATGATTTTTTTTAAATGTGTTTGAGTGTGTGGCTTAAAAAAATAGCTTATATCTAATTATATTTTTTAAGAAAAATTATTTTTAAATGTTATTTTTTAAAGATAACTTATAACTTATAACTTATGGCTTACAAGTCAATTGGCCAAACACCCCTTATAAATTAAAAAAAATAACAAAACAAAACAAAATTCAACATATTAAAATAGCCGTCCAATACGTGAAATTCCCGTCATTATAAAATATTAAAAAAAGTAAATATAAGCAGTCTTACTAAAAAAAAAAGAGAAAAAAAAACCATAAAAATTTACTTTGAGCAGAAAGTCACCTGCAATTTCTTTGGGCTCGCTTGGGTGTTTCATCAGGCGCTGTTTACAAGGATGTTTGACCAATAATGATACGCCACGTGTACTTCGATGTCGATGGGAGGAGAGAGACGCTCTCTTTCTGCACACCAAGTCACAAACGCGGACGAAAACCTGTTGCGTAGAGAGAGGGAAAGCTGTCGTCCGTATCGTCTACGTGTTGTATATCTCTACCCCTTTCGTTTCAGCGATTCACGATTCTCTGATTTGTTCTTCATTTTCGATCAGTCAGACGACCAGCGACCCTTCTCTCTCCAAGTCATGTTCAAGTCTTTCTGGTAACCGTCTTTTTTACTCTCATTTCAATTCATTCCTCACCTGTTTTAGGGTATTCTTTTTTACGTGCTCTATTCGTCGAGCTGAATTGGGGATTATTCTGTTTTGTTATGAATTCTATGTAGAAACCCAATTTCAGGGGGTCAGGTTTGTATGTTGATAATTCTGTGTATCCAGTTCTTTGATTGTAAATGCTTGGTAGTTTGTTTCTGTATTCTTCGAAATTGTTGTTTCAAATATGAGCAAATTTGCATCCTCTAGTGGTTTTTAGTTCTGCGATTCATAGATTTGAGGCATTTATTCGCAAATTTTTAAGTATTTGGATATGGGTCGAGCGGATGATGTAGGTTTTTGTAGCTGCTGATACGTGTTGTGTAATTGGGTCATTGTAACTCAGGCATTTTGTCTGTTGGGCACTTGTATTTATACTTTGGTGAGAATCTTCATCCTCTGGTTATTGCATGAGCGTAGAGTTGGAGAAATGCCAGTACATAATGGACACAAATAGAGATTATTACAGTCATAATAGGGTCTTTGTTGATTGGTAACAATGGTTTTGATGATGATCAGTAGAACAGAGAGAACAAGGATGGGTTTGATGTGAATTTGATAGGAACATTGACCAATACACCAAAAGATCCAAGTTTGATGGAACGCATCAGGTCAAAGTTCTAATACATTTTGCACATTACACAGCCCAACCTTATAATATGACTGCATGTGACCCTAGGCTCATATCAAACACCAAGCTCTGCAGCCGATGCCCACAGAGGCCCATCATTCCCAGCTGGGTAACTTTGTGAACCCTGCATTCTTAAAGGTAGCAACCCTCCCTAGGTTGTCCCCTTCATGACTTGAGCCCAAAACATGATAGTTGGCTCCCATATCAAATGATAGAAATGTTGACCAATACGCCAAAAGATCCAAGTCCAATGGAATGCATCAGATTAAAGTTCTTATACACTTAGCACAGAACACGGCTCCATCCCATCATAGGACCACACGCGACCCTCTCCCATAAAGGAAGGGATTGGAGGGAAAACATAAGGAGTGTGGTTTGTAATGGAGAGTGACAAAGGAGGCGTAAAACTGATTGAGAGAAAGGAAATGAGGAGAGGGGCTTAATGGGCCATTAGGTGGACGAGCTTATGGCTGTAGATGGTTGAAATAAACAGATATAATGGAGAAAGGAAAGGTTAAGGGGAGTGCTGATGAGCATTAGAAATGGAGGATGAGAAGGGAACAACAGGTGATCCAAAGCAATACTAGGAACGATCCTGAGGAAGCTACCAAAGGGAGTGGGGAGCTCTCATGGAGGAGAAAGTTCTCTTATGTTTTGATAATCAATGCTGGCATAATTCCCACCTCCCATGGGGAAAATAAAGATATGTTTTCATTTTCAGATCAAGGGTTATTCTTTAGGTCTCAGCTTGTGGTTGAGTCATTCTAGGCATGCTTCATCATCCTAGCGAGTCCTAAGTGGAGATATGCCTGTGGATCGCATCAACTTTTAAAAATATTTGCAGTGCTTGACTTATCTATGCACTTTAGTATGTTGTACCTGCTTTTTGTTTCTTTGGATTGGAGCATGTTGCATACCCAAACACACTTTTTTGACCATGTATTATTTTGTTGACAGATTATATAAGTTCTAAACATGATAATTGTTGAAGTGTCTACACACAGACTTACTTTTCCATTGATTAGCTCCTAGTTTGCTCTCCATCTACATGTGGTATATCTCTCATGAACATGTACATGTTCAAAATGAATTTCTGCAAGCAGAGTGATCAGAATTAATGTAATTGTTTTACGGTAATAAACTTTGTAGTATGTTTAAGGCTAACTGTGTTTGTCTATAGGGGTTCTCAAGAGCAGCAAGCTCAGCCAAATCCACAGGAGATTCCTACAAATTCATGGTATCCTCCATCTGTAGTTAGCTCTCCAAGTTCTTCCCGCCCCGGAACACCTAGTAGCAGCTCTTCTAGTGGCTTCAATCTACAAAGGCCTGCAGATCGGCCACAGTCACCATCTCATGTTTCGCCGGCAGAGGCTGCTGGAATTATTGTGCTGTTAAAGGATAAGAGGTAAGGCTCCAGGACCCCTACTCCATTATTATTATATTGCTAAAATATTACTATTTTCATGATTCTTTGCTTTTTGAAATTTGCTGATCTCCAGGGTGCACTCACAACATTGTTGATTATATCTCCCATCTACAATTTTTTTCCTTTTTAAGTGGTTGTCAAGTTTGTGTTTTGTAACTTATCGTCATATATTGTATAGTCATACTTGTCAGCCTGATTAACAATTGCTGGTAGATTAAATGTAGACATGTTGAAGATGGATGCTATGCATAGTAAATACGTTAAGCCCACTCAAAAAAACACATTCCCATTTTTTCCTTTCACCCAAAAGGAAAGTTTTGTTGATAACAATTTCTGATAATCACTTAATGCTCCAAAGATTATGTAGTTGGGATCGCTGGATGTTGAACATCAAGTAGCTAGTGGTATTTATAACAATGTAGCTGATATGTATTTTGGAGATCTGTTTCTGGCTATGGATTATGGGGGTGGCTGCTTCACACGCTGGCACAGATATAGCATGCTGAACACTGAAATTTTCTGAAAATTTCCAAAATTATGTCTTCTGGTGTGTCTTCGAATTTGTTTTATAGGGCCAACTTTGCATAGTTGTCTTTGATGGTAATATAAAATATTGAATCATACTAAAAAAGAAAAAAAGAAAATCATCGAATCCTATATTTAACAGAAAACATGTCCATTAGCATCCCCTTGATGTTATTTAATGAAATCTCTTATTACCTATAAACAAGTCATAAGCATAATATTTTTTTGTGAGATACTCCTGGTTACTGAAGAAGAAAGCATATGATTAGCATGGCAGTTGTTGGGAAGGAATGCAGTTTCTGATAAACCTTTTATATTTATTTTAAAAGATAGAAATGTAAATGATCCAGCTTGTATTATGAATTGTGATGATCACTACATATAAAATATGTAGACATAGATATATCTATTTACATGTTGCCAACACTATGATGGTTGTTGGCACTACAATAGCAAGTATGTGGTCCTTCTCCCTGGGTGTTTCTTTATTTATTTATTTAGTACCTCTTCCTTTTTTTTTTTTTTTTTGGTGGTTTGGCTGGGGGCAATCAATAAACTTTCTGCTTTGTGTTCTGTGTTTTCTGATCATTCTCTTCTTTCCTTATTTCATTCACTTAGCGTTGATGAGTTACGGAAGCTTTTGTCGGACAAAGATGCGTACCACCAATTCTTACTTTCAGTCGACCAGGTTAAAATTCAAAACAATGTAAGTTGATTTTGGTTCTTATGCTTATACCTGCATTTCATACTTGTAGCTTTTTGCACCTTGTGCTTTGAGCTTAATGTTGCCATAATTAGTTTAGTTGCCCCCTGTTACTATACTATAAAGGTTTACCTCAGCTTATCGAAAAAGAAAGGTTTAGCTCAGCAACAAGTTGTGGACATAGAATGTTGTGGGAATGGAGAAATGGAGTTATATTTTGTCCCCCCATCTCTGTCTATCTCCAACTAAAATTATAACGGTTGGAGTTTTCTAGATAATGAAAAACTATGTGGTATATTTAAAGGCTGAATGGTATTTTAAAAGCTTTTGGGGTTCAACCACCTAGGAATCTAGTTCCACAATAATCATTTTCATATGCTTGTAATGTTACTGATGTGGGGACATTGAAGGTAATACATTATCTGGTCTGATACTGTGTACTGAAAAGAATAATCTAAAATTTGTTTGTGTTCATTGTTGGTTTGGGGTGGTGAGAGGCTCGTTTAGAGATAGAACTACATTCTAGAGTCATATATTTTAAAGGACAGATGGGGACGTTGGTTTGTGCAAGAAACATTATGAAGTCAAAACTCTAAAGCAATTGTTAGATTTGCAAGGATTGATTTTTTCATTTTCTAAACTAACTCAAAACTTTTTGTAATAAAGAAGTAACCCTTCTTTGCTTTTTTCAGAAGTTTTAGTGGGTTCAAATAGTTGAAATAACCAATATTAGTCAAAGTATCAAATAGACTTTTTAGTTTTAAAATTCCACTGTGATCAGCTGACCCTACTTTGAACTATGTGGCTCTGCCTCTGGATTAGACTGTCTGAGTTTCAGATTACTTCAAAACATTGCATGCTTGTTCATGCAATTTAGGCGAGCTGTTGTGTATTACAGGTCTCAGACATTTTTTCTTAATTATTTTTGCAATTGTTCTGACCTTCCCTATTTTTCCATGTCATAAACATCAGCTAAGAGATGAACTTCGAAAGGAGACTTTGCAGCTTGCGAGTGAGTTCTGTTATTCACTAAGTTACCATATGTTTAGACCATACATACACATAAATATATCTCATACACTGTTAAACCAAATAAGGAGGCATATTCTAAATAATCTCTTTATGTAGGGGAAAATTTGGAGAAAGAACCACGCATAATGGAACTGCGGAATCAGGTGAACTGTATAAGCTGTGTGTGTTCAATATCTTTTACCCTGAAGCTAATATTGGAATACTAATTCTAAAGGTCATTCTCTGCTGTTTTTTATTCTGCAGTGCAGAATCATTCGGACAACTGAATTGGCTGCTGCTCAAGAGAAGCTAAATGAGCTGGAGAGGCAAAAACAAGAAACCCTGAAATTTTACGCCCCAGCATCCCTGCTCCATGGGCTTCAAGGTAAAATTATCATTATCATTATCATGAGACGTTGAGAGCTTTCTGTTATGCGGGCAATCTAAAAGATGTGTTTGCATTTTTGCAGAGGCAATGAATAAGACAGAGGAGGAATCTGAGGCCCTGCACAGGCAGCTTCTTGACAGTGAGATTGATGTAGGTGTATTTGTGCAGAAATACAAGAAGCTTCGCAACACTTACCACAGGCGTGCACTCACCCATCTCGCGGCCAAGACATCAGTAACTGGATGAGCACAGTGCATTATTAGAAGTATATGTGTATAGTCAAAAGTATCCCTCGAACTGGTCTAGCTGTGCACTTGGTACTGTTTGATTGAACTTTTGGCACTTTTTACTGCCTTGTATCCCCCTCCCCCTCTTCCTCCCACATACAAACACACCTCTCTTTCGGGCTCTGTGTGATGAGATATTTTCACCAACAGTGGCAGTTCATTGATTCAGCAGTTTATTGCAGTTAGAAGGGGGATGATTTTTACGTTAGATGCAAACCAAAATCCAGAGGCTAAGGCCAACTTTTCTTTTATGAACTGTTGCACCTCCCTTCTGTGTGAACTCTATAATGATGATGGCTTTTCCTTTTTGATTGTTATGACCTTGGGTTGACTTTTTCACTTTTGTATCAGTCTTGGGGTTTGATTTGGATGATTAAATTTCTCTATCTATATAGACTGGTGGCAATGAGAGAGAGAGAGAGAGAGAGAGAGAGAGAGAGAGAGAGAGAGATGCATGCTTTATTATGTTCTTTTACTTGATTGTGAGAGAGAATTGGGGTAACAGAAGATAAGAAGAAAATAGGTAAAATTCTAAAATCTCTCGTTTTCTTTTCTTTTTCATCTTCTTTTTCTTTTTTCTTTCCTTTTGTCTTTGACAAATTCAGAATCCGAAACGTAGCATTAAGCCGTTGAAAATAAGCTCACTTCTCTTCAAAGCAAAATCTAGGGCTAATCTCATGGGAATTTCGTCTTCTGCGATGGGAGAAGCTCAAGAGTCATGGTAGCCTGAGGCAATATCGTTCTTCGTCTGATCAGTGTAAATAGATGTGTTGGTTTACTAGGAAACTTGAGAGCTGCACAATAACTATTGCAGAACTTTTGGACTCCGAAATATGAACTTTTGAATTCTTGAGACTCATTTCTTTGGTTTTGCTTGCTGACATCTCCTCATCCAGCTGCAAATCTCACCACCGATGAGGTAGCAACTTGTTCATATTCTCAGGGGAGGGAACAGGGGAGCTGATTTTCTTTCAATGGACATGCCTATATAGGCAACAATGCTTCGACATTTAATTTCTTCTGTATCACATGAAGAAGAAAGGGCCATAATAATTAAGATCGCAATTCTCCACATTCAAGTCTCTTGCAAACGACAGTAAGTATTAATCTGTACAACGATAGTTACAAAAACTTCATAATTTACAACATCAACTCTTCATTCAAACAAACAGAAAACCAAATACCTCAGCTCAGAGATGGATAAAAATGCACAAACCAAGCAACGAACAGAGTAAACTGGAAAGAGAGCACCCTAAAGAGAACAACAAGATGGGTCGTTCTTCTTAGCAATCTCCTTTTTTCTCGTTCATTCAAGCGATCTAGTTCTTTCCCCCACTTTAGTCTGACTATGCCCAGGATATAATAATTTATTAACACTTAAGTGCAGGTGCAGTAAAGCAGTAAATAAAATCTGTTAAGATCAGAATAGTTATCAAAATATACAAAGTTAGGTGTTAAAATTTACCAACAGTAAAAGATTAAATACCGACTAAATTATGCTAGACACTGTAATGTTACAATGGTTTCAATTAGAACCTAAGCCAACCGATTTAAATTTCACCTTGAAGAGTACCGATGAGAATTAGAAAATTATTATAAAAAACAGTAACCAAAGCAAAATAGTTTAATTTGTGAGGATTGATGATTGTAGAATAAGATTTTAATTAAATTAAATTAAATAGTTTTAGATCTAATTGATTCGATCACCTGATTTACTCGAAATTCTAACAAAAGTTTTGTGACTCAAATCATTGACTTTTGTTTTAAGCCTTTGATTCGGAATATTAAACTATTAGAACAAAAATTCAATAATAATTAAATTTAGAATAATAAAATTAAATTCATAGATTCATAACATCGATTTGTGCAATAACTATACCAAACTAAAATTTGTGTATAGAAATTAACAAACTTAGTCAAAAATTTAAGTTTTCTCAAAGATCTAAAATTTAATTACCAAAAATTAAAAAATTTTAAAGATAAAATAATGAAGACTCAATTACTACTGTTGATATTCCAAGGTCCTCAGATGATCGTCACAATTGGCTCCAATAATAAAACTAGCTACTCATAATATTAAAAAGACATGGCTTGAAAAATAACTTCATAAATAGAAAATTTTATTACAGCAGAATAACGATAAAGAAAAGACTGAAAAAAAATTAATTGAGTAAAAAACTGCTAACAAACTAACTGAAAATTTACCACTAAGAAAAAAAACAATTGAATGGAACTCTCTCCCTCTCTGCTCTCTTCCTCTCCGCTCTTCTCTCAAGCTCTTTGCCGAATAAAGCTTTTTATAGATATAAGATGCTTCATAAAATACTCCACAATGCATTGTCTTTAGTCATAAAATGATTGTATGATTGTGAAGGCCCCATTATGCATTGTCTCCACTCATTCACCGTCTTTGGTCATAAATGATTGTGTGATTGTGAATACTCCATTATGCATTGTCTCCACTCATTCACCTGCACACACATATATAATATATTATACCCACTAACACACACACATATATATGATGTATATATTACATCAAATTAACACTCAAACAAATATGTGTGTGCACGCCGACTTCATTTTGTTAAGTTTATATTTGTACAAGACACAAAAATATAAAAAAAAAACTAATAGTTTATTAAAATGATAACTAATATGTACATAATTATTAACGATAGGTTATAATTAAGGATTTCAATTTATACTTTTTTTTGGTACAATCATAGTCCAAACATCTGGCGGCCGAAAGGAACAATAAGGTTGTACCGGAAAACCTGCAGTCAAACATTAATTCAGTTAAATCTACACTTCACTATGCTTCTCTCTCAATTTCCAGCTCTCTCCCCTTCTCTTTCTATATCCAAAGCCTGTGTATTTTTACATGTAAAACAAAAGGCAAACAAAAAAATGAAAAAAGAAAAGGAAGTTATACGCTCTAAATGCACCAATTAATCCTACCATTTTCGCTCCGATCAAAAAATCTTTCTGATGGTTTGTGACTCTGTGGATTGATCTGTCCAACCAAAGAGAGAGAATATGGGCCGCATCTTTTGATAAACAGTCAAGGAATTTATATTGTAGTTGTATTGAATATAAACAAACAAACAAACGTAAAAAGACTACCAGCATTGCAGTGTTCAGCTTTGTTTTTATGACCAGGTTGCATAACTTCATAGTCAAAATTGAGTGGAGTCTTTAATGAATTCCCAGCCTTATATAGTAGTATACTGCAAACTATTACCTTCTCTATGTCTGGCTCAAATATATTTTTAGGAGACAGACAGGGAGGCTCTGTTTCTCAAAACACAGTTCAGGTATTCTAGCGACTGATCGAAGACTATCTGGGCGTGTTTTTGACAAAAAGAAGTTTAAAATGCTAGTGCAAAAAGCTTTAGCGAGAAGAAAATGCCAATTTTGGTCTACTTCAATCACTGTACGACAGCAAACATTAAAAAAATCCCCTAACAGGCTAAGAATGAGATTAGTGGGGAGATTACTATGCATGGAATGAGACATCTGATCTTGTCAGTAGCGTGGTATTCCACCTTGAGATTGCAGACACCATTTCTGAGTAGAAACTTGTGTCAACACAAAGTAAGATTCAAATTACAAACAGGAAAAATGAAGATGTGCACAAACATGGGAATCGGTGGGACATGGACGAAAAATTCTAGTTTCAGGCCTTATTCCAAACAGCTCTTGAACTCAAGGCCATGTCACACACTATATATATCTAGTCAAATAGAGGGTCACTCACAGCAAACTAGAAGCTCCATATTCGAGGCCATTCACTAAACACTCACCATCCAATCAGAGCTTTTCTTGTTCAATGGCTTCACAGACCCAAAAGCTTCATTTTGTTCTAATTCCTCTAATGTCCCAGAGCTTTCTCATCCCCATGATAGACTTTGCCAAATTACTTGCACAGCATGGTGTAACAGTTTCCATAATCACTACTCCTCTCAATGCCTCCCGGTTCCAAGCTGCGATTGATCGCAACACAAATTCAAACCTCAAAATCCAGCTTATCACAATCCCCTTTCCAAGCAAAGAGGCTGGGTTGCCCGAAGGATGTGAAAACCTGGACACACTTACCTCACAAGAGTTGGCGAAACAATTTTTCATGGCTACTTATATGCTGCAAGAACCAATAGAAAAATTGGTTGCAGCATTGGAACCATGGCCAAGTTGCATCATTACCAGCAATGCTCTTCCATGGACTACAAAAGTTGCTCTAAAACTCAACATCCCAAGGTTCCTCTTCCACCCCTTTTCCACCTTCGCTGCAGCATGTTCCCACAGCATTGCTTCTAGTGGGGTTGAAGAGAGTGTCACCTCAGATACAGAGCCTTTTTTAGTGCCTGATATGCCTGATAGAATTGAGATGACCAGTGCCCAGATGCCTGATGTGGTTAAAAGAGATTCAAACAACATGAAAGGCACTATGGACCAAATAAAAGAGGCTGAGGTTTCAGCACAAGGTATTTTAGTGAATAGTTTTGACGAGTTAGAGAGTAGGTACACTGATGTGTACAGAAAATTGGTGAAGAAGGTTTGGAACATCGGCCCAGTATCTCTTTGTAACAAAGAGATGCCAGATAAGATTGAACGAGGTAACAAGGCCTCCATCGATGAGCACTATTGCTTGAAGTGGCTTGACTCAATGAAGCCAGGCTCAGTCATCTACGCTTGTTTTGGCAGCCTCTGTCGCATGTCAGCTCCTCAATTAATAGAACTTGCTTTGGGCTTAGAAGCATCAAATCGTCCCTTCATTTGGATAATAAGGAAAGAAGATCATACAGCAGAAATGAAGAAATGGCTAGCTGAAGAGAATTTTGAGGAGAGGGTTAAAGGGAAGGGCCTCCTAATCCGAGGATGGGCACCACAAGTTTTGATACTGTCCCATCCAGCTGTTGGAGGGTTCTTGACACATTGTGGATGGAACTCAGTAATGGAAGGTGTGTGCGCCGGCGTGCCAATGATAACTTGGCCTATGTTTGCAGAGCAATTTTACAATGAAAAATTTATTGTAAATGTGCTGAAGGTTGGTGTAAGAATTGGGGTTGAGGGTACCATGAAGTGGGCACATGAAAAGAATCTTGGGGTATTGGTGAAGAAGGAACATGTAAAGGAGGCTATAGACCAACTGATGAATGAAGCAGAGGAGTCAGAAGACAAAAGAAAAAGAGCCAGAGAGCTTGCAGAGTTGGCAAACAGGGCAACAGAAGAAGGGGGATCTTCTCATTTGAATATGACATTGTTCCTTCAAGATGTCCTCTACCAGGTAAGTCAGAAGAGTTCAACCCAAGAATGCAGCCCTTGTAGCCCGGTCATTCCAAGTGCACCTTTCCAAATGATGTTCAAGTCTGGCCAAGCTGCTTAGTAAAATAAATATGGTCCCATAATCTCAGTAGTTCCAAGTATAATAAAAAGAGAATATGGTACTAGTTCCTAAATGGTTACCAGGCAGTACTCTACTGGTTAAATCCAATAGTAATGTAGTTGCTAAAGGTTCATAATTCTCTTAAGGGAGCTTCTTCGCATCAGACAGCTTGTAATATTATAGACAAGATAAGCTGTTACCTAGGTATGACTGAATAGAGGTTCACAGTCAGTCTGTTTAAGTTTTTGTCATTTTGTTGAAATAATAAAAGCATTGTAGTTCCTAACTAAAATAAGTTTCAAGTTATGGCAACCTGTGTTTGATTTTGATATGGTGCTCTTTCCACGAGCCTTTGGCAAACCAAAGCACTGAGCGAACGGGCTAGTGAGCTTTCTGACTATGGTAAAATAACCCTAAGCTATACCTCTCGTATCTGGAGACAAAGTAAACATGGCACAAGAATTCCATTTAACAATGGAGTAAATTCAATTGTGAGAACCTGTCACCTTGTAGAAGGAACAACAAGAGGACAGAAGCATGGTAAATGCTCCATCTATATGCCATATACATTTATGTCATACTCCCTCCACAGACCCTGCAGTGACAGGAGCCTCGTGCACTAGGCTGCCTTCTCTTTCTTTTTCTTTTTTTATATTATGTCATCCTCCCGTCACAATATATTTTTGGTTTGCATCATACTTCTGTTATTAGCACTAGTGGGAAACTTGTAGGCAATTGACATATCAAACAATTCAAATTTCGACATAACAATGATTATAGGGAAATATATGTGTATATATATGTATACTAAAGAGTGTCCAAAATGGCCCCTTGAACTCACCTTATCATTGATACCACGCAACTGCACTTTCAGCTACTCTGAACTCTCGATCCATTTAAAGTTATTTCCATCCTCTCTATGCGTCAATGCTCTCTGCAGGGCTAATCGCCATTCGGCAACATTGTTCCTTATCTCTTTGTTCAGCTCAACCCACGCTGGTGCACACTTATTCCTTGAAAGAATTCTAGACAAGGTGTCTTCAGCTGGATCAGTATGAGGATTAGTACAAAGGTCAAGGGGTTTGCCTTTCCCTGGTAAATTCTCAAACTTCCCTTCTTCCATGGAATGCCATATTCTTTGCTCAACAATACTCATAATGTCAGTTTCAGACCTGTGGGAATGTAAAGGGAAGATTAATTATCAGGGAGAGAGAACATCAGAGAATAAAACATCAGAGAATAAAACATCAACAAAGAGAAGGAGAACATTGGAATCCTAATTTTATCATCCACCAAGATAGATCAAAATATGTGAGAAGCAATCTGTAAATCATCCAAAAGTATGTTGATGACAAAATCTTGTGATTTTTAGCACACCAAGTAATACCTTTGTCCAATCATGGCCTTTGTTATGTTTATTTCTGCAGAGTGACCATTCATATGAGCACTTCACCACAGATCAACAAACTACTGCCCAAGCACAAACACCATTTCGCCACGAAGTTAGGACAATGTGAGAGTTTCAAACATTTGTCTGAGAGTTTTCCGAGTGAGCAAATGTGAGGTAAATTGGAAAATAAAAAGAAAAGAGAGCGTCGTGGGGATACCTGACGGCGTTGCGTTGGCCACGGAGCTCCGGAGGAATTTTACGGTCGTTGACGGCATCGATAACGGAGGAGAGGCGGTCGGTGTTCTTCTTATCGGGTATCGCAGAGGTAGGCGAGGACGACGCCCACCTGGAATTGGACACGCCATGGGCCACAATTCCGATCAGGGACGATGCTCGATCGACCTTTGAATGCGGAATCAACAGCGACGATGCGGCAGCTCTCGCGACGCGAGTAGCCATGGCCCAAACAGAGGAAGAGAGAAGGCGGGAGAGCTCTCTGGGAGTTGGGGCTTGGGCCCAATTTTCTTTGCATCAATGTAGGCGTTCTTTCGAAGTACCGGATTTTGAACCGTTAATTGAGCGGCACGTTCGTCAAACGTGCCGAGCTCTTATTGGACCTCTTTGTGTTGGCGGTGGGCAGTCTCGCAACCTGAGGTTAGATTGATCCGTTCACTCTGTGCTTGGGTTAACAGTCACAATAGTGGTGTTCTTTTTTGTTTTTTTTTTTAAGTAAATGACTTTTATTTAATTATATTATATTATTTTAGTAATAATTTTTGTATAAATTTTTTATTTGTACAGAATTATCCAAAAATGATAATACACTCGTTGTGGTCCTTGAGATTACAAAAATGTTAGCGTTAGGCGTGTTTGCTGGTCAAGCACCGCCTGATACTTGACACATAACCCGTGGCTCAAGACACGCTTGCTGAGTAGGCACCGTCTGATGCTTGACACATCATCTATGGCTTGGCTCTAGACTTGCTCTTGAGATAATTTAAAATTAGTTCATTCAAATATTGGACACATAAAAATAAATAAATATAAATTTACGAATTTTACTTGTCAATGAAAATGAAATTCTTATTTATTTTAAAATGTAAGATTGCAACTAAAATTGCAAGATTAATGATGTGTTTTACTTAAGTTGGGGTTGTGGATGAGTTAGATTCCAGTATAAACCCAATTCATTTTTCAAGAGATCCGGTCTAACTTCAAGCATGATGGATTCTGCATTCACTAGTGCTGTGTCTCAAATATAGATTTATCAAGAAAAAAGAATATGAAAAGAAAAATTTGAGAGTAAAGAAATCAAAATAGGAGATTTCAAATCCTTTTTTTTTTTTAGTATTCTTTTACCCTCAACTTTCTTTAACAAGTAAATATACGATGTAATTTTATATTTTCTTTCTTTTCTTTTTTTCCTAACTAAATTTTTAATCCAAACATAGCGTAAATGAAAATTTCTATTCTTACAAAAATTTTATAAAAACTCTACCAGAAAGCTAGGACAATGGTATTTTTCAATTATTAACTAAAATGGTGGATGTTTGGATTTGAAATGAAAGAAGTACAAATTATAGTTATTAAAGAAGTACAAATCATAGTTATTAATACTGTACTAGCCAGCATACCATTTTTGCTATTAGTACGGTACTGGTATTAGCACAATACCAGGTACCATCTCAGATTTATCGCTATAAATATTATATACTTATAAAAAAATATTTTTTTATAAAATATTCACTTATAAAATTTGACAATACTCCTAACAAATATTATTCAACTTTAAATCATTTTAACATAACATAAATATGTTATTCAATCCAAATATATATTTAGAAATACTGAAAAGATATATTATTGTCTAATATGTATCCAACATAAGTTCTAATAGACATTTATCATTAAAATATAATAAAATAAATTACACAAAATCCGGTGCTGCTCGATAAATTTGGTATTGGTCAGTACTGCCCCGTACCACCGATATCGGTTAGTATTGACCGGTATCTTGACAAGTATAGAATTCACCTTCATTGATACCATAATTATGATACAAATAGTTATATTATACAAATAAATAAATAAATCAATACCCATGTGGTTCAATGCCTCCTGATTGTGGGGTTTAATGTCAATATTACGGAACCTCTAACTGGCTAAGCTTCCACATTTATACCCAATATTACAGGAGCCTGTAAACAACTATAGCCTGCTATTTCTTTAGAAACACAACAATGAAAGGTCTTGGGAAATTATGGCAATCCCTCATCCGGTGGATAATATGATTTTTGAGTCTTAAATAATGTAAAATCGTGAACTATACATATCATGGTTTGTGATTAATTTTTAATCAAAATCTATGCATGAACTAATGCAAAGTTTCCTTAGATTAAATATAAGAACCCATTTTTTGTACAATTTTTTTCACTTTTTGTGCGTCGTAGTGCTATAGAGCCCACTAAGCCTACCCCGACTATTTCATGACCTCGAGTAAGTTTGTAAAACTCGTTAAAGCATTTGTTTCACAAGTCAATCTCGAATGTATTTTAAAATTTTAAAATTTTATAAATTCAGCTCGACAAATTTGTATATACTAAAAAACAATTAAGTACTCAAGTTTAGTGTGAGTTAAAGCGATCTTGAACATATTTTAAACTCATTTATAGCTACAACTTTGGTTTGTCAAAGTTTCGTATTTTGAATCAAGATTTTCTATGAAAATAGTATAGATACAGAAGAGTTGATAAAAAAAAAAATTGAATACTTTTCAAAATAGAAACTGCAACTTTTTTCAATTTTCTTAATTCAAAATTGAAATTATTTGTATTTTGAGCTCTCACGAGTTTCTAAAAAATAAAAAAATCTTTTGAAACAGGAAACTTTACTTCATCCAATTTCTTATTTTTTTTAAAGAATTTAAATAAAATTTAGATTCCCAATTCAAATAACGAACTTAGCAATATAACAGGTGTTTTCCTAAGGTAGGTTAGTTAGTTTGACTAGTAAACGAATACAATTAGAAAACTAAGCCCACATAGCATACTCGCAAGAGAAGGCAACTGATTAAGATACTCTACATTCTAAAGCTCTTAGTTTTCATTTCATGAAATATGGTATAATAGCCTATTAGGCATCTTGTTTGCCACCGTCTCCTACGTCCCTTCACATTTTCTTCTTCTCAACAACCAAACAGCCCATCAGCTCCAAAACACGGCGGTTTGTGCTCTTTGCACCAAAACCACGTCCACAAGCTCTACCTTCAATAGAAAGAAGCTGCAAAAACCAAAAAACTGGAGGCCAATGGGACTACCGCAAACCAGCCTTCTTAAGAGCAGCCTCGAAATCCTCGTCACTGCTCCAGGACGGTACCTGCACCCAAAGAAAAAATATAGCAAGAATAAATTTTTTAGTAAAGAAAAAATAGCACTACAGAAAGAAAAATGTATAACTTGGTCAGCAAGGGATCACAAGCACACAAAATTACCTCAGCTACTTCCATGTTGAAGTGCCTCTCAATTGTGGCCATGATCATATCATCTCTATCATCACACAGCAAATTGAACACAGCTCCTGTAAGAATAAATAAAAAGAATTTTGATAATTAGCTAAAAAGTAAAGGTGTTAGGGCTTCCACATTTCTCCAATGTTATGGAAAGATGTAAACCAATGTAGCCACCAACAGAAGAGGGAACACATGCAGCCACATATACGTTATACAGGGTTGAACAAAAAATGCGACTAATCTTTGTGAAGCACAATCCAAATGGTAATAGTGAGTAGTGAAGTGCATAAATCCAGTATCGGCAATCATACAAATGACACAAGACCAGAACTTCCTTCACCCAAGACCCGGACTTCCCAAAATTAGACCAACAAGCAATTGTATTTCTAGGGATAAATAGTTCATAAGCAGCATGAGAACCTTGAAATCAGCAAAACTTACCCTTGCGGCCAAAACATCCTGCCCTCCCAACCCGATGCAAGTACACCTCACAGTCAGCTTCTGACGGGAAGTTATGTTTCACCGGAAGATCAAAATTGACAACTAAATTAACCTATTAAAATGGACAATGTCAGGATGCAAGTATTCAGAGTGCTAAATGGGCAAAATCAACAACTGATTAAGCTAAGAGCTGCACACCAATGATTGGTCAAAACCCCGGGCAAGCAGATCAGTTGATATAAGTACTTGAGTTAATCCATCTTTAAACTCCTTGACTATCTTGTCCCTATCCTCTTGCTTGAGAGCACCTTGAATAGTTGTAACCTCATACCTATCATTATTGAGGGCTTTATGCAACATGCTTGCACTATTTCTTGTGCGAACAACGATGATCGTCTGCCCCACCTTATGTCCTAATTCCAATATTCTGTCTTTAATCACCATTAGCTTTGAAAGTTCATCAGGACACTTCACTTTGTACTGCTTTACAAACTCAAAGATAGTTCATCTTTGTGCTGTGTAAGGGGCTGTTCGAAGTGTGCTTTGAAGAAGGGTTGAAGCCTTTGTAATGACTGTTTTTCAGTGAAGAAATGTCTAAATTTATGCCCCAAATAAGTTTCTTTTATTGTTGAAATTTCTGCTCTGTTTTGTGCTGTAAAATGCATGGATAAAGTTCATAGAATTTGCTGGAAATCTTCAGATTCGTAATGTTGTGTTTATGCTTTGTTATTACTCAAGTATTACATAATTTTGTGAGTGTATTTGCTCCAAATCCCCCAACAAATTCTGGTATCAAAGCATAGGGTTTGTTGATTGAGTTTTGTGGTGAAACTAGGGCTTGTATTTGGGTTTGTTGTGGTTTGATGGCTGCCATGAACAACTTCTTTCAACCTCAATTTCCTAGATTGGGGAAATATGACTATGAGAATTAGAGCATTCAAATGAAAGTATTGTTAAGCTCTCAAGATTTGTAGAATTTAGTTGAAGATGGTTATGAACAACCCTTCTCAAAAGAAAAAGAAGAGAAATTGCTAGAACATAAGAAGATTGTGTTAAAGGAGGTTAGAAAGAAGGACAAGAAAGCTTTGCTTCGACTCTACCAAGGAATTGACGAGTCAAGCTTTGAAAAAATCTCCTCCACCACCACCTCCAAAGAAGCATGCAAAATTATTCAAAATTTCCATAAAGGCATTGAGAAAACAGTGAGAGTACGACTTGAAGTTTTAAGGGGTGAATTTGAAGTATTATATATAAATGAGAATGAATCCATTTTGGATTACTTCACAAGGACCTTGGCCATTGTGAATCAAATTAGAAGGCTTGGTGAATAGCTTGATAATGTGATTGTGATGGAGAAGATTCTACGATCTCTAAGCCCCAAGTTTGAGCATGTTGTTGTTGTCGTTGAAGAGTCAAAGGATCTTAGCATTATAACCATTGATCAATTGATGGTCACACTTGAAATTCATGAACAAAAAATATACAAGAAATTTTCAAGTTTTCTTAAGCAAGCTCTCCAATCCAAGCTTTCCTTGAAAGAATGAAAAGAAGAACAAGGGGGAACATCTCAAAGAGGAAGAGAAAGGGGCTATAAAGGCCGTGGCAGAGGCTATGGAAATCATGGAAGAGGCTATGAAGGCCATGGAAGAGGTCATGCAAATAAAGAAAGAGGTAGAAGACACACAAGTGGAGGTGGAAGAAATCAAAATTCTTATGTTCCAAGAGGAAGAGCAAGAGGAAGAGAAGGAGGCAATTACAACTGTTCTTTCAACCGGCAAGGATATGACAAAAGGAATGTGGAATGCTATAATTGCCATACTTTGGGCACTATAGCTATGAATGTATATCAAAATCAAACAATGAAGTTGGTGAGCAAGTGAACTATGTGGAGAAAGAGAATAATGATGGTGGACCTACCTTGTTGCTAGCTTATAATGGGTCCAAGGAAGATCAAAGCAATGTATTGTTTCTTGATACCGGGGCAAGCAATCATATGTGTGGCAAGAAGCATATGTTTGTTGAATTTGATGAGGTGGTGGAAGGGCAAGTTACATTTGGTGACTCCTTTAAAATTCTGGTGAAAGGCAAAGGTAAGATTTTAATCAAGCTCAAGAATGGAAATCCTGATTTTATTTCCGATGTTTATTATACTCCGGAGTTGAAGAATAATATCTTGAGTTTGAGGCAACTTTTAGAGAAGGGTTATGATATTGTCATGAGAAATTTTTATCTTACCATTAAAGATACTTGTGGTAATTTGATTGCTAATGTGAAATAACCAAGAATAGAATGTTCTCTTTGAATATCCAATATGATTCTATGAAATGCTTGAATGCTATTGTCAAAGATCAAGCTTGGTTGTGGCATTTGAGACTTGGGCATCTTAACTTTGGAGGCTTGAAGATATTATCAAGCAAGAATATGGTGAGAGGTTTGCCTTATGTTGATCATCCTAATGAAGTATGTGAAGGGTGCATTCTTGGCAAGCATCATAGAATGAGTTTTTCAAAAGAAGTGAAGTGGAGAGTATCAAAGCCATTGGAGTTTTTGCACACTGATGTTTGTGGCCCTTTGAAGCCTATGTCAAATGGCAAGAATAGATACTTCCTTACTTTCATTGATGACTATAGCCAGAAGACTTGGGTGTATTTTCTAAAGAGGAAATTCGAAGTGTTTGGTGTGTTCAAAGAGTTCAAGACCCTTATTGAGAAGCAAAGTGGCTATTACATCAAGGCATTGAGATCCGATCAAGGCAGTGAGTACACTTTCGATGCCTTTGAAAACTATTGCAAAGAGTATGGAATTATTCATCAATTTACACCATCCTATACACCACAACTGAATGGAGTTGCCGAAAGGAAGAATATAACTATCTTGGATATGGCTAGAAGCATGTTGAAAGAAAGGAGATTGCCTAAGAAGTTTTGGGCCGAAGCCATTGCATGTGTTGTCTACTTGTTGAATCGATGTCCAACCAAAAGGGTTCACTTGAAGACACCGGAAGAGATTTAGAGTTCATTTAAGCCAAGTGTTAGTCATCTTAAAGTATTTGGATGCATTACTTATACTAAAATTTTGGAAGCTAGAAGAACAAAACTTGATGACAAAGGTGAAAAATGCATTTTCCTTGGTTATGGTGATAGAACAATGGTTTACAAGTTGTACAACCCTATTACAAAGAAGGTGATCATGAGTAGAGATTTACTATTTGAAGCAGAAGAAGTTTGGGATTGGAAGGAAAAAGAAGCCTCCATGGATGTTGAAATTATACTTGAAGAATAAGAGGTAGAAGAGCCAAGAGAAGTTGCAAGAGAGCCACAAACTCCTCCACATGGGTCCCCTTCATCTCATAGAAGTGCTTCATCATCACCATCATCTTCATCATCGGAGGCTAGTTAAAGTGAAGGGTTAAGAAAAACAAGAAGCTTGCGGGAAATTTACGAAGTCACCGAAATTAATGAAAGTAATCTAAACTTGTTTTATTTTTTCATGAATTGTGATCCTCTTAGCTTTGAAGAAGCTATTCAAGAAGAAAAATGGAAGGAAGCTATGGATGAAGAAATCAAGGCAATAGAGAAAAATGATACATGGGAGCTCACTAGCATACCAAAAGGTCACAAGGCAATTGGTATTAAATGGGTGTACAAAACAAAGAAAAATGCAAGTGGAGAAGTGCAAAAATACAAGGCAAAATTGGTGGCTAAAAGCTATAAGCAACGAGTCGGAATTGACTATAGAGAGGTATTTGCTCCGATTGCTCAGTTAGAGAGTATTAGATTGATGATCTCTTTAGCCGCACAACATAAGTGGAATATTAACCAATTTGATGTGAAATCCGCCTTTTTAAATGACTTTCTTGAAGAAGAAATATATGTACAACAACCCTTGGAGTATGTCAAAGATAGAGATGAAGATAAGGTGTACAAGTTGAAAAACGCTCTTTATAGGCTAAAGCAAGTTCCACGTGCATGGAATGCTAGAATTGACAAGTACTTTCATGAGAGTGGATTTGAAAAATGTCCTTATGAGGATGCATTGTATGTGAAAGTGGATGCCAATGGAAGCATGTTGTTTGTGTGTTTTTATGTTGATAACTTAATCTTAACCGGAAACAATCCTAATATGTTCAAGGAATTCAAGAAGAGTATGATCTGGGAATTTGAAATGACGGATATTGGTTTGATGTCTCGCTTTCTTGAAATTGAAGTTGTGCAAAGTGAAAATGAAATTTTCATCTCTCTCTCAAAGTGCTTATGCAAAGATGCTAAAAAGATATGGAATGGAGTCTTGTAATCCGGTGAACACCTCGTGGAGAGTGGATTGGAGTTGATGAAGGGCACTAATGGTGGCAATGTGGATCCAACTTACTTCAAAAGTTTTAGTTGGAAGTCTCCGGTACCTCACTTGTACTAGGTCGGATATACTTTATGGTGTTGGATTAATTAGTAGATACATGGAAGCATTGGATCATTTACATCTCAATGCTGCAAAAAGGATTCTTTGTTATATTAAAGGTACTATTCATAATGGCTTGTTTTATTCATGCTCTAATGATTTTAGACTTGTTGGCTACTTCGATAGTGATTGGGGAAGAGATTTAGATGAAAGGAAGAGTACATCAAGCTTTGCATTCTTTATGGGAAATGCGGCATTCACTTGGTCTTCTAAGCAAGGAACAAAATTTCCATTTGTTTCCACCGAAACGGCCGAAACGTTTCCGTTTCCTAAGGGACCGAAACGAAACACTAGTGGAATAACGAAACACTATTATTACAATCAAAACACGCTGAAATATAGAAAAATGTACCAAAACACAATGCTATATGCGTAAACAATAAGTTGTATTAACCCGAATTTAAAATTTTTATAAAAGGTGTATAATTTTTATACAAAAGATTGTATTTTACTATTTTAATATTTCTCACAGTAGAAATGTTTCCGAAACATTCCGAAACATTTCCGAAATGTTTCCGAAACGTTTCTGTTTCTGAGCCAACCGAAACGACCTCTCGAAACGAAATTTTGATCCTTGCTTCTAAGAAGCAAGTCATTGTTACTTTATCTACTTATGAGGCAGAATATATAGTAGCTAACTCAACTATGTGTCATGTCATATGGTTGAGAAACTTGTTGAAGTATTTGGAATTTTCATAAGAAAGTCCCACGGAGATATTTGTTGATAATATATCAGCAATTGCTTTGGCAAAGAACCTGGTGTTTTATGAAAGAAGTAAGTACATTGACACTCGTTATCATTTCATTCGGGAGCATGTAAAGCAAATGGGAGTGGAGCTAGTTCATTGCAAATCATTTGATCAAATTGCCGATATATTCACAAAACCTTTGAAGCATGAGGTGTTCTAGAGATTAAAGGTTATGCTTGGAATGAAGACTTTTGAAAATTAGGTTTAAGAGGGGATGTTGTTTGTGTAAACCCAATTTGGGTATATTTTAATGTATATTTTTGAGGGGCTTTCTTGCAATATCAATATAGTTTTGTACTTATATGTTATATAGGCTAAATAGGGTGTAAAAAGCCACAACAGTGGCTATTTTTGTGTAGCAAAAAAACAGAGCACAAAGCTCTTCTTTTGTAGCAGCAGGTCAAATAGAAAAAAAGAGAAGAAAAGTGCTGTGTAAGGGGTTGTTCAAAGTGTATTTTGAATGAGGGTTGAAACCTTTGTAATGACTATTTTTTAGTGAAGAAATGTCCAGATTTATGCCCCAGATAAGTTTTTTTTGTTGCTAAAATTTCTGCTCTGTTTTGTGTTGTAAAAGGCATGCTTGAAATTCATAGAACTTGCTGAAAATCTTTAGATTCATAGTATTATGTTTATACCCTGTGATTGCTTGAGTATTGCATGATTTTGTGAGTGTATTTGCTCCAAATCCCCTAACACTTTGTTCACAAACATTTGGTTGTGATCTCCTTTGAAGAGATCTTTTACAATCTTTGATACGAAGGCCCTGATTGCATCATCAAAAGTGGCAGAAAATAGAAGCACCTGATTTTTCAAAATAAATGAAAATGAAGTCAACCATGTTGCTCCATTTCAAAAATGCAATAAAGTTCTTTATCAAAATCACAAGCCAGAATCATCTGAGAAATAATGTCCAAGAATCAAGTGAAAACAACCTTCACGGCACATTCAGTGCATAATATCAAATATATGACAAAAAATAATTAACCTCATGCATTTATAGCATTCCACATCTTAGAAGCTGATGGTGATAACAGTTTTATGCTCTCAAGGCTCAAACTCCCCACCTAGTCACCCAAACCGCGGGGCTTACAGCAAACTTTGTATACACTGACAACAAAACCATATAGATACTAGTGTCTATATACAAAAATTAGAAATCTATATATATAATATGTATAAGCAAAGAGATAGACGCTAAAGGCCCACACCATGGAGTACATTATTTCTTAGTACTAGCTGCTCTACACAACTACCAGTCCTAGTATCTTGAGGCATAAGATTGTAAAGGGAAGAAAAAGAGAGAGACAGACAATAATTGAAGAAGCAAGTGAAGGAGTGCATTTAAAATGTCATTTGTTATCATAATGACATTTTTTAAGTATTTTTTACATGTAAAAATATTTGAAAAAAAATATAGTTTCATCTCAAAACTTAGATGGCAAAAATGTGTTTGAACCTATAGCCAAATGCATGTTAATGGTTCAATCACAGTGGAATCGTGTATGCTTCTCTCTCTATCCGTGTTATTTTAAATTACACAGGTTTAGCAATTGGTTTTTATATCCAACCTTCACCATAAGTAAACAAGGTACATCCATCTAACACAACATAGTATAAATGATCAATTCAGTCTTCATTTAGGAGTCGCTACATAATTAATGTTAATACATTATCCATACCACAAAGAGTCACTACAAAAGAACCGGATTTTGTTAATGTTATGTCACAAACATTTTCCTATGTCAATTTTTACTGATGATAAAAAAAAGTTAAGTCAAAGCATTTACCTTCAAATGACATAAGTATAAGAATTGACCCTTATGTTGCCACATGTCATTCAAACCACACTGCTCTATATATATATATATATATCTATGTAACCTAGTTCTGCCACATTACAAACTACATCCAATCCTACAACTACCACTGCCACCACCTATAACTGGTTCATCATCACCATTTCACCAACTTCACGCCATCAAACCACCATGATATAGAGTGAAAATGAAGACGACACTAATCAACGGAATAGTTTGCTCAAATTGTGATTTTAAGTATAACAAAATAAAATAAAATTGTTAGGAACGAATGGGGGATTACCAAGGAGTTACCACCAAACTCGTTGAAGTTGATAACACAATGTGCTTATCAACCCAGCTTCCCCATCTATAAAAGAGGGGGCAACGAATGAAAAAGAGTGAGAAGGAAAAAAAAGAAGAAAGAAAGAAAAGGAAAAGGAAGAAGAGGAGAGAAAATAGAGAAGGAAGAAGAAAGCAAAAAGTGTAAGTAAACTATTTAAATTTCAGTTGTCTTTTATATTTTGTCCTATGAAAGTAATAAATTATTGGGTGATCAAGAAGATCTATACCTAATAGTTTCAAAAGAACTATTTAATTATCATTTGATAGTTCCAGAATAACTAGTTTAATTATATACTGTGTTTGAATATTTTGCTTACTTAATTTTCATTTAGTTTTGTAACACGTTATCAACACGATGCTCTAAGTACTAGTAGAAAATATAATTGTGTTCTTCCTTATAACTGGAAGGTACTTCATTATTGCTGTGAAAGTACTTTATTTTATATGTTATTAATATTTCAGTTAATTTATCTTTATTTTGGGTTTTGTACTATTTACTCTTTAATTTATGGCATAATTTATATTTGATGAATAGTGATAAATAAGTGATATTTCAAAACTTTATTTGTTTATTTCTGCCAGATTGTAAATTTTTGGCCTATGATATTTTTAGATTTGGAATTCTTATTTCAATAGCTTTCTATAGACACGTGACTTGACTATATTTTAATGCCTAGATTGAAAGTTATAATATGGACAAAAAATAATGTATATATATATATATATATACGAATTCATATGTATACTATGCAACAATAGTAATTAATAAATTACTATTGATGAATAGTATTAGCAATAGTATTAGCAAATGAAATTTAATAATTCGAATAAGTGGGATTTGTATCAGATATTTGACCGAAATTTTATAGTATGTCTTTATATTATTTTTGTGTTATCGTGATTCTAAAACCTTATTATCTTATGAGTATAGTTTCATTCTGAAAATGTCAAACCTCGCAAAGCTAGAATTTACCGCTCTTGACATTTCAAGTAAGAACTATTTATCTTGGATAGTTGATACTGAAATCCATTTGTGTGCAAAGACTCTTAAAAATACTATAAAAGAAGAAAATGACGAATCCCAGCAGAATCGTGCAAAAGTAATGATTTTTCTTCGCCATCATATTCACGAAGAATTAAAAACTGAATACCTTACAGTAAAAGACCCACTAACACTATGATAAAATTTAAAAGAGAGAGATAAGCACCAGAAAATCATGTTTCTCCCTAGAGCTCGTTATGATTGATGCACCTGATGTTGTAAGATTTTAAAATTGTTAGTGAGTATAATTCTGCATTATTTAGAATCAGCTCACAATTGAAATTCTGTGAGCAAACTATTACTGATAAATATATGTTAGAAAAAATGTACTCTACATTTCATGCCTCGAATGTACTCCTGCAGCAGCAATATCAAGAGCGGAGTTTTAAAAAATATGCAGAATTGATATCATATCTTCTTCTAGCTGAACAAAATAATGAGTTTCTGATAAAAAAACTACCAGTCTCGCCCGACCGACTCTACACCATTTCCTGAAGTGAATGTGGTCTCATTTTATGGATGTGGCCGCGGACGTGGTCGTGGCAGAAATAATTTTTGTTATCGTGGGGGTTACCGTAGAGGTAACAGTTATAATTTTTCAAGTTCTCGAATTAAAAATACTATACCACACCACCATCAGTGGAACAACTCTGAAACAAAACAAGAAAAGGAAAAAGGTTTACAGAATAAACCTCCTAAAAATTATGAAGATGTTTGTTATAGGTGTGGTATGAAAGGGTATTGGTCACGTACCTATCGTACGCCAAAACCATTAGTGAATCTTTACCGAGCATCAACACAAGATAAAGAAAAAAATGTTGAAATGAATTTTATAGACTTTGACAACTCAGTAGAAATCACTCACCTTGATATTTCAGATTTCTTTGAAGATCATGATGGAAACATAGATCACTTAATTGGTGATGGAAATGATCACACCAACTAGTTTATGTTCTTGTTCTTTTAAGTTTATTATCATCTTTTGTAATGTTCTTCTAAGTATGTTTCTTTTAAATAAATGTTTTCATTTTCTTATAAATAAGTAATTTTAATATTTTGTATAGAGACATGGAATCTAACAAAGCATTAATAGCTTCCAAGATGAACGATGGAGATATATGTCTAGTAGATAGTGCAACAATCCATATAATTCTTTGAGAGAAAAAATATTGTGTCAGCTTAACATTAGCTGAAAATAACGTTAACACAATATCTGGCAGTACAAAATTAATTGAAGGTTTCGGAAGAGCTAATATATTATTGTTAAAAGGAATAAAACTCTATATTGATGATGCTATGTATTCAACTAGAGCTACAAGAAATTTGCTCAGTTTTAAATATACACGTAATAATGGATATCATATAGAGATAACAAATGAAGATAATAAAGAATATCTTTATATAACTTCTATTATTTCATGCCAGAAACATATATTAGAAAAACTTGCTACCTTTTCTTCTGGATTATATTATACAACTATAAAAATTTTGGAATTACCTAAAGTGATGCACTAGAAGTGTTTTGACCTAAAGAATTTTATGCTTTGACATGATCGTCTTGGTCATCTGGGATCAACGATGATGCATCTAATATTTGAGAACTCTCATGAGCATCCGCTAAAGAACCAGAAGATTCTTTTGTCAAATAATTATACATGTCCTACTTGTTCACAAGAAAAATTAATTGTGAGATCATCCCTTTCAAAGGTAATAGTAGAATCTTCAACCTTTTTACAAAGAATTTAGGGGGTATATGTGGGCCGATACACCCACCATGTGCACCATTTCGTTATTTTATGATTTTAATAGATGCATCCACTCGATGGTCACATGTTTGTTTGCTTTCTACTCGTAACGTTGCATTTGCTAGGCTTATTGCTCAAATCATTAGATTACGAGCACAGTTTCAGATTACTCGATTAAGTCAATACTACTGAATAATGTTGGTGAGTTTACATCTCAAGTTTTTGATGATTATTACATGTCCGTAGGAATTGATGTTGAACATCCTATTGCACATACACACACAGAAAATGGTCTAGCTGAATCTTTTATCAAACGCCTTCAGCTTATAGCTTAACCTTTACTTATGAGAACAAAATTATCTGTCTCTGCTTGGGGAGATGCTATATTGCCTGTTGTATTATTAGTTCGTGTCCAACCCACTACTTACCACGAATATTCACCATTACAACTTGTCAATAACTAAATATTTCACATCTAAGGGTTTTTTATTGTGCTATATATGTACCAATTGGCCACCACAACGTACTAAAATAGGTCCCCAACGTCGACTTGAGATTTATATTGATTTTGATTCTCCATCTATTATTAAATATTTTGAACCTTTAACAGGGAATGTATTCACTGCACGTTTTGCGGATTGTCATTTTGATGAGACATTTTTCCCACTATTAGGGGGGAGATAAGATGCAACTGGAAAAACAACATGCGATCACTTGAAATGCTTCTACGGTATCTCATCTTGATTCTCGAACAAATCAATGTAAATCAGAAGTTCACAATATTATTTATTTACAGACGATTGCAAATCAATTACCTGATATGTTTACTGACACAAAGAAGATAACAAAATCATATATGCCAGCTACTAATACCTCAGCATGTATTGATGTCTCTGTAGGACAATTTACTAATATAGCAGCAAATGAATCTCACGCACGCATGAAGCGTGGAAGATCTACTGGTGCAAAAGACACAATTCTTAGAAAAAGGAAGGTACAAATACATAAGTAAGTCAGTATTCTTGAAGAAACCACAGTATCTAAACCTCCAGAAAAAGGAACTCCTGTAAAAGAATTCCCAGAAGAGGAACCTCCTAAAGAGATATCCTCTGTAGAGGAAAGTAATGAGATATCAATAAGTTATGTGAATACAAGATAAAGATGGAATAGAAATAAAATTATTGTCGACAATATATTTTTATTTAAAGTGGCTCTCGCAATTATAAGAAGTAATACAGATAATGAATCATAGAGAGTTGACGAATGTCAACATAAAAGTGATTGACCAAAATGAAGGAAGTTATTGAGATAAAATTAAACTCATTAGCACAACGCAAAGTATTTGGACTAGTAGTCCAAACACTAACAGATGTAAAACCAGTTTGATACAAATGGGTATTCATGCAAAAACGAAATGAGAAAAATAAAATCGTGGGATATAAAGTGCAACTAGTAGTACAAGGTTTCTCGCAGAGACCTAGTATTGATTATGACGAGACATTCTCTCTTGTAATGGATGCCATTACGTTTAGTTTCTTAATTAGTTTGTCAGTCTCAGAAGAACTGGATATGCGTTTGATGGACATTGCGACAGCTTACTTGTATGGTGAATTAGATAATGATATATATATGTGCAAATTCTTAAAGAATGTAAAATGCCTGAAGCAAATATTTAAAAACCTAGCAGTTTATATTCTATCAAGCTTCAAATATCTCTGTATGGATTAAAACAACTTGGACACATGTAGTACAATTGTCTCAGTGAATATTTATTGACAAATGTATGTGTGAATAATACAATTTGTCTATACGTTTTTATTAAGAAATCAAAATCTGAATTTATTACTATTGCAGTCTATGTCGATGATCTGAATCTTGTTGGAATTTTTGAAGAGCTTAAAACAACTACTAGTTATTTAAAAAAGGAGTTTGAAATGAAAGATCTTGGAAAAACTAAATTTTGTCTTGGATTACAAATTGAGCATTTATCAAATGAAATTCTCATCCATCAATCGACATTGTAAGTGGGATTTTACTAGAAGGCTGAGCCGAACTCTTAAGCCCACAAATGGATGAGTCCAGGTCTCTCCTGAAAGACGAAGAGGTTAGAATGGGTCGGCCCGTAACGGGCCGATCACACTCCGAAGATTAAGTCAGCAAGCTTAATCAATGAAGATGAAAGTAGTCGGTACTAGTAGTTAGTTGTCCATACCTGGCTCTCGGTGCCTTGGGTATTTATAAAACTCTTGAGGGAGTGTGTTCTGCCTTAGCCTACCAGCAGGCTCTCATGGCCTGTTGGGTAGGCGTCATCATTGGCGCTACCTGATTATCCACAGGGCCTGGCGCACCGTCGCGGGGGATTCCAGCTGACCGGACGTGCATGTTGACGTCGCGTGGGCAGACGCATGCGCATTTAATGCGAGTCATCTCTGCATTTAATGCGCAGAGACCGCTAGCGATTTGGGCCCGCTTTTCGTGGTTTGGGCCGCATTGTGAAGGAGGTCGACAATCTAGCCTTCCCTCTAATTCTGATCTGGGCTAGGAAAGCAGCCCCAATTCTGATTTGTGCAGATTGGGCCTAATCCATTGGATTGGGCCGGTGGTTATTCCCCCACAGACATATACAGAAAAGGTTCTAAATCGAGTTTATATGGATAAAGTTCATTCATTGAGTTTTCTCATAATTGTCCGATCACTAGATGTATAAAAGGATCATTTTCGCCCTTAAGAAGATAGTGAAGAACTCCTTGGTCCTGAAGTACCATACCCCAGTACTACTGGGGCTCTTATGTATCTTGCAAATTGCACAAGACCCGATATTGCATTTTCTATAAATTTATTAACAAGATATAGTTCTGCACCAACTTAGAGATATTGGAAAGGGGTGAAGCACATATTACCTCCGAGGAACAACAGATCTGTGTTTGTTCTATTCAAAGGGACTAGAATCAGAGTTAGTTGGCTATGCAGATACTGATTACCTCTCTGATTCACATAAAGCACGATCACAAACCAGGTATGTATTTACCTATGGTAATACTACTATATCTTGGCGATCTATGAAGCAGACACTAATTGCAACTTCTTCAAATCATTCTGAGATCATCGCAATTCATGAAGCAAGTCGAAACTGCATTTGGTTGAAATCTATGATCCAACATATTCAAGACGGTTGCGGACTATTCTCGATCAAAGATACCTCAACGATATTATATAAAGATAATGTAGCATGTATTGCACAAATTAAGAGAGGCTACATCAAAGGTGACAGAACCAAACATATATCGCCAAAGTTCTTTTATGCATATGAACTCCAGAAAAATGATGATATTGATGTCTAGTAAATACGTTCAAGTGACAACTTGACAAACTTATTTACTAAAGCACTCTCAACTACAATATTTGAGAAATTGGTATACAACATTGGCATACGTCATCTTAAAACTCTTTTATTCTAAACAATTGAAGCTATCAATTTCAAGTTCATACTAGATGTACGAATGAAGGGGAGTCACAGACTGTACTCTTTTTCCTTCGACACCAGTTTTTTTTTTCCATAAGTTTTTTCTTAGTAAGATTTTAACGAGACAGTTTTAGCGCACTCATTTTGCTTTCACTACAATTTTATAAGGTTTCTTGTGGTGGTCATCCAAGCGAGAGTGTTAGGAATGAATGGTGGATGAACGAGGAGTCACCACCAAACTCATTGAAGTTGGTAGCACAAAGTGCTTACCAACCCAACATTCTCATCTATAAAAGAGGGGGCTGCAAATAAAAAGAATGAGAAGGAAAAAAGAGAAGAGAGAAAGAAAAGGAAGACAAAGAAGAAGAGAGAAAATAGAGAAGAAAGAAGAAAACAAAGAGTGTAGGTAAACTATTTAAATTTCAGTTGTCTTTTATATTTTATCTTATGAAATAAATAAATTCTTAGGTGACCAAGAAGATCTATCCCTAATAGTTTAAGAAAAACTATTTAATTATTATTTGACAATTTCAGAAGAATTTGTTTTATTATATACTGTGTTTAAATATTTTGCTTGCTTAATATTCATTTAATTTTATAACAAAAATAAAATTGTGGTTCATCATCACCTTTTCGCTTGGACCCAATTGGGCCGGTCAAACCCAAAGCCCATTGGAGTGTAGCTTGCAATCCACACGACCACTGCTAGAAGCAAGCCCAAGTCATACAAATACACACTACAGGTCCGTTTGGTACAACTTTTTATTTTTTATTTTTGGTTTATAAGTAAAAAAATAATTTTTTTAGTTTTTTTCCTTTAATAAGCTAAGACTAGTAGAAAATAAAAGAAAAAAAATTAAAAAAGCTGAAAAAAAAATTTAAGCTAAAAAAGTTAAGCCAAAAAAAGTTTGAAATAAGTCCTACCAAATGGACCCTAACAGCTTGTTTGGAACTTGAGAAAAGAAAGGAAAGAAAAAAGTATTGTTTGCTATTCTTTATCTGTTTAATTTTACCTTACAGAAAAGAAAAGGAAAAGAGAAGGAAAAAATGATAAAAATTTTTAAATCAATCTCTCTTCCTTCTCTTCACTTTTCTTTAGTTTTTTTTACAAAACCAAACATGGAAGAGAAATTACTATTTCTTTATTTTCTCTTTCTTTTCCTTTCATATTGCTTTCTTTCCCTACCCTCCCCTAAGTTCCAAACATAGTTGGTGTGTCGGAACACATTCTCAATAGGTTCTAGGGAAAATGTGTTCTACCTCAATAAAGTGTTAATATTACCCCACACAAAAAAAAAAAAAAAAATTTGTGGTAGGAAGGTTGAGAAAAGGGGAAAAATAACATTTCTTAACCTTGAAGTACGTGAAAATTTATTTTTGTTTCACATTTGAAAAGTGATTGGAAAATATTATTTTTATGCACACGTAGGAAATAATTTGGAAAATGGTCCCAAAAGTGTTAATTTTTAACTCAAGATCCAAGTAAATAAATCGGTTTATGAAAATGCTCAAAAATACTATTAGCCGACTGAAGGTTGAAAATATTGATATTGAAAAGAGTTAGAGAAATAGTTTTTTGACCGATTTGGTTTGTGAAAATGCTCGAAAATACTATTCGCCGACAGAAGGATTTTTTTTTTTTCCCCACCCTTAAAGTATTCCAACTGAAGATTATAAAATCCTTTTTGATGTTAACAAAAGTTGAAAAAATAGTATTTTGACTGATTAATTTTCCAAAAATTATGTTAGATTGAAAATGGGCTAAATAATATTCTATCAAGTTTAAGATCAGTACCCAGTCCTCATGTGACCCTAGGTTAAGCGCCTGTTTTCTCAAGGAAATTTGAAAGTAAGTTTGAATCATTGAAAGAGTGACAGTACTTTAGCACACATGTTGAGTTGGAAATAGGTTTTCGGGAAAATTCACTTTTTTCATTAATAAAGTGATAATATTATCACAAATAGAATTTGGGAGGAGGCTTAGAAAAGAGGCGAAAAATAATATTTCTCCACCTTATAGTACATGAAAACAATTTTGAGTTGAAATTTGAAAAGTGATTCGAAAATGTTATTTTTACTCTCATGTAAGAAATTAATTTGGGAAATGATTCCAAAGATATTATTTTCCACTCAAGATTTCAATAAATGAATGGTTTCCGAAAATGCTATGAAAATATTATTTTCAGCTCATTTCCAACACTAAAATCATTTTTCAAAACTCATTTTTAACATCAAACATATTTTTTTATACTTTAATTGGTCAATAGTATTTAAAAAAAACAACTTTTCAAAAGGGTGTATCTCTTTCCACATTTCACAAGGATATTAGTTCACTTTAGGAGGAAGACTTGGCAAAATCCAATACCAATTCTCTCTTGCTCATTGCCTTCTTGAAGAAGTTCCAAACTCATGGTTTCCATTTCGTGAAATATGGCATTAAGCCATCTTATTTCCCCTTTTGTCCTAAATCTCAACAACACTAATTTGTGCAAGTGTAAAACAATGGGTTGCTAATTCTTTTATGATAGTAACATATCATTTTTTTGGTCCAAATGTGATGGTTATACAACGGGGTAGCTCACTTTCTACCTACAACCCTCTCAATTCATGTGGATTCACGATTTGATTCTAAATTTATCGTACTACACCAATAGATTTTACTAATTAAGTTTGTTAGCACCCTCGATGAGAATAATATTTATATTGTACTTATTTTTATCTATAAATGACTTCATGATCTCTTAGTTTGCTTTAGAGGGATATGAACCCTGGTTTTCTTTTTTCTTTTTTTTTAAGATGGATGAGAATTGCATTAGGACTTATAAATGAAATGAACAATTACTGATATTATTTCTGACTTCCTTTTTATTTATGCGGTTAAGACTATATAAACAAATTTAAACACATTTCGACTAATTTACTCTAAGGTCTAAACAAAACATTGAGATTACAGAATTTATGAGATCTCTCACAAACTGATCATAAAAAATTGTTGAGTTTTGAACTCAATTGGTATGGATTTATAATTTGAATCTAGGGTCTGAAACTTTAATGCCCTTGGAGGCTTCAAATAGATTTTGGCCAAATTCAAAATAAACTATTTATTGCCATTGGGTAAGTCAAGCGTGTAGACTACGCAATTCTAGTTTTGCTAAAGGCCAATCCACAAGCAGTCTTCTTAAATTATCCCTAATGTCAAACCAAAACAAAAAATAGAACCCCTCTCGGCCTCTCCTAATCTCTCCACTGTATAGCAAAAATGACCCTAGTAAAAACATTTCATCCATCCTCACTTGTGTTAAGTCCTTTTCTGTCTTTTCACCGACCTCTCAACTCCAAGTCTTTCCACGACAAGAGACTAGAGTCGTCAATGTTGATCGGTAATCACTTCTTAAAATCACATTCCAAAATTACCAAAATAGAAAAAAAAGGTTCTGTAATCGTCTGCGTCTTCGTCTTCGTTTTCGTCTTCCTCTCTCTGTATGAATATATGTCTACATCTACAGTCCTTTCTCTATCTACTTTCTCTCTCCAAAAAGTAATGCAGAAAAATCAAACTTTACCTCTAATTCTATGATTCTCATTATTACACATACACGCACGCACACATATATATAAATATAGAGAGGGAGGTGTATTCTTGTGTATAATTTGGCGGGTGGAGAGGGACGTTGAGTCGGAATGCCGGCGATGCCTGGGGTGGAGTTTTTGATCTTGGCGTTCTTCGCCGCTGCGGCGGTGATGCAGGTGTCTGTGGTGTACTGCGGTGGATTGCCGCCGAGTCTGCTGACTCTGGAGAGGGCTTTTCCGGCGAACCAGACTGTGGACCTGGAGGTGCTCAGAGCTCGGGACCGAGCAAGGCACCTCCGACTCTTGAGAGGTGTTGTCGGCGGCGTTGTTAATTTCTCACTCGTCGGTACCTCCGATAGGTACCTAGCCGGGTAGTACTATCAAAATCCATAACATCTCTCTCTCTCTCTCTCTCTCTCTCTCTCTGTGGCGTTGTAGAAACTCTTAGCAGTTCATCGTTTGGTCAATTTGTTGTAATCCACGGTTCTTTGTTCCATATTACTCTTCTTCTTCTATACATGTTTACATATTAGTTTAGCACCCATGTTTACATATTAGTTCAGCTCCTACTGTATATGATTTTGCTGCTATAAATGTGTGTGTATATATATGTATATGTATTCATATGTCTTTATTGTATCATTTGGCGTTAAGCAATATATATATATTTTTTATTGAGTTTGACATCTAAGGTGTTACTAAAATTTGGATTTTCGCTGTTCGTTGTCTTGATTGTCATTTGTGATCTTGGGTCCATGAATTTGATGGATTTTGTGGTAATCTTCTATCTTCTTTCAGTTCTCCATTTTCTTTAGTTTTTGTTCTTATACAAACTTTACTGCGTAAAACCAGACGGGTATCATTTTAAAAACATGTTCATTGAGTCAATTGCCTATATTCTTCAACTCTGGTATTTTTGTTTATTTATCTTGTCGGGGTTTTGCTGAATTTCGTTTTTTTCTAACTGTTTTGTCTACTACAGACTTCAATTTTGTGGATCTATGGGTATTTTGTAATTTGATAATAAATACATGGCACTGACTCTTATTTTTCATTTTGGGCTTTTGATTTTACCACAGGCTTTATTTTACAAAGGTTAAATTGGGTTCTCCACCAAAGGAATTCAATGTACAGATTGATACCGCAAGTGACATCTTGTGGGTTACTTGCAGTTCCTGCAATGATTGCCCCCAATCAAGTGGACTTGGTGTGAGTATTTGTTTTGCTACTTTGGTTATTGTTTCTTTCATCTATAGTGCTGTTAGACTGACTAGGTAGTCTAAATTACGTCTAGTTACCGGCTTACCAATGCTGTGTTGTGTTTGCAGATTGAGCTCAATTTCTTTGACCCATCCAAATCATCAACTGCTTCTCTGGTTTCTTGTTCAGACCCAACATGTGCTTCTGTAGTTCAAACTGCAGTTGCTGAATGCTCTGCTCAGGATAATCAGTGTAGTTATTCATTTCAGTATGCAGATGGAAGCGGGACATCCGGTTATTATGTAACTGATTTGCTGAATTTTGACACATTCATGGGGGCTTCTTTCGTTGATAATTCTTCCGCTCCAATTGTTTTTGGGTAAGCTGTTATGACTTCTAATTATGTTGTGTGTCAATGCATGGTTGAAAATGACCATTAGATGGACATAGTGGATGGTCAGGACTCATGATAGTCACAGAAGAAGCCTGACAATGTTAATAAATCTATGAAAACACACAGTTAACATAATTAGCATAACTATACCATTTTCTTAAGTTGCATGAACACAGAAAACCGAAAATGGCAGTGGCAAACCCAACATGACTTAGATAATCCCACACATTGTTATGGTTACCTGAAAAAGAAGGATGAGGGTTATTGAACTGAATGAGGATTAGGTCTAGTAATGATAGCTGGGAAAAGAGGGATGAAAATTAACTAAAGGAGGGTTGTTGAAGTGATGGGTCTTAGCAGAATGTATCTTATATCTGCTAAGACCAATGGCTCTGTAACATATTGGGAGTTGTGTGTTACTTGAAACTTCCATCCTTCTCTTTATTCTATTGTGGTTGCTTTTATCCCAGACTCCCACGGCAATGCTACTTTAATTTTTGTCAGCTGGTATAAAATTTGTGGATGGCTGTATTGGAATTTGGAAACAGGTGCAGCACCAATCAATCTGGGGACTTAACTAAGACAGATAAAGCAGTTGATGGGCTTTTCGGCTTTGGTCAACGGGATCTGTCTGTCATATCACAACTATCATCACAAGGGATTACTCCTAAAGTGTTCTCCCATTGCTTGAAGGGAGAGGGCATTGGTGGGGGTATACTAGTTCTTGGTGAGATTCTGGATCCAAGCATCGTCTATACTCCCCTTGTCCCATCACAGTATGTATTCTTCTTTTCATCATTAAAACTTTCTTCTTCTTTGCCGGTAGTCTTTCTACGGATAGTTTGGTCATTTGTGGAAGTGGGAAATTCAGGTATACTGCACATAAGGGTTTTCATTCAATATTATCATAGTGTTTTCATATAATATTTATATACTAATCAATTACCCTTTCAACTTAACCATGCTGTGCAGTTTGATTTCAGTAATACAACTTGCACACCTTAATGGTCCAATTGGACATGCTGATTTATCTAGTTTCAAATATATTTAGCTTGTTAAAATATATACATATGCCTGGACATATAGGACATGGTTAGGGGTGGGTTAGTGAAGATGGTGTCTGGACAGTCAGGAAGGCTTGAACTTGATTCTTAGATCCAAGAGACCTTGTCCGCTGGTTTGTTGGTGAACAACCTTTATCTGACTTTCTTCTTTCTTTTCAAAGTTTGTGTCCGTATATGATCCTATGTTACTGTGGATTCCTCTCAAAATTCGTATTTCTCTGGTCGTTCTTCTCTCCAAATCTATATACTCCATATATGCTCCATAACCTCAATAAACTTTTCTGCATGACCATCAGAGTCTCTAACATTTTTCTTTCTTCAACTATTCCTGTTTCATTGCTCAATTTTTCCTGAAATTATGACAGGGTGTTTTGTTGTCTTAATTTGGGTGCATGAGCAATAATTATGTTGATAAAAGGGATCTTCTCCTGCCTAGTTCTCATAGCAATTGCAATCTGTTCTTAACTCTTTTACCATTTTCTTTCTTTGTCTATCTCCTACAACGTTATGGAGTTTATATGGTGTATTTTTTTATTTCTGTTATTTCTCTCCTACCCACTCAGTTTATTATAAGCATGCTTTGTTAGGTTTTCCTTTAGTTATGTTTGCAACCACGTTGTCCCTTTAGCTTTGAAAGGGCCTACTTCTTACGTCACTAATTTAAGTGTAGTTTCTTGGGCTAACTGCTTTAATGCTATCAACTAAACTATCTTAAGGTTCCTTGCCTTCTCACTGTTTCTAAATGTTGATATGGTATGTCCCTCAAGGAAGATTTTGGCCACCTCTTGCCCATTTCCACCGTACCCCGTTCTGGAAAACAATGTATGGCCCTAGTATTTACTTGCCTGTTTCCCCTGTTCCTGACTTTTATGATGGTTCTCAAATTTTTTAATGCAACATTCTTCCTTTCATAGACTTGGAAGTGGCTATGTAAAGAATGATAGGGCTTTATTTAATATTGTTTTTCTTAACTTCAAACAAATTTAAGGACACTTAACCCCAAGGGTGGGACATTTGGAAAGGGGCCACATCTTAGGATGTGGAGGTATTGAACTTGAATCGTCTCTTCTGGGATAGCACTCCATCTAAAGAAATTTTGTTGATCGATTGATGCATGTTGATGGTACTTGGGCCTCATAGTTAGGCCATAGCAAAAAATAACAAATGGATTCATTAACAAATATTCTTAAGGTAAGAGTAAAAAATAAAAGTTAAAAGAGGAGTGAATGGACCAGCTTTGGTTGTTAAGAGTCCGAGTATGGATTGAACGACGTAACCAAGGGTTGGAGATGCCCATCAATTGTTAGTGTGAATAGTCACCCCTTCATTCATTGCAGTTGAGTCAGTTGACCTTTGGAAATTTTGTTGAACTTCTGAAGGACATGGAGCCAGGGGTCTATGAGAGAGAGAGAGAGAGAGAGAGAGAGAGAGAGAGAGATCACTTGCCAGGTCATAGGCACCAGCTTGATGTAGAAGCTGTGATTCCAATGGGGAGTATTTTCCAAGTTACTAGTAGTCTAGTACTGTAGTACATGATTTACACTTGTATTAAAAGATGAACTTGGCAAATGAAGGATTCTGGAGAGATTAAGAAAGCGATTCGGTTCATAGGACCCACCTATTAGTCAGGTTTAGGTCCTAGTGATCGATTCTCAAAGAATAGTAAACTTGAAGAAGCTGAAAGTCTTGGAAAATGGTTTGATTCTAATGGACACCTTGGGACTTTGCATAATTGATTTTTTGTGTTATAAAGTCTTGTTTCAATTTCATTATTAGGTTTGCTACTGGTTAGCTTTGTATGCATGTCTTCAAATTTTTGGGAGTCGGGTATTTTGGTAATTTAGACCTTTTAGACATGAATTGTAGGTTTTGGCCATGGGTTATAATCAGCAGGTGTACTATTGGCTACATGATTGTTAGTTGGATTAAATAGGATTTACAAGTCGAGGTTCTTATAGTTTATACGATTATCACAATAGATTAGGAGTCCTTAGAAATCTATTTTTGAAGCTTTTTGAAGCTCTCTTGGAATGGTGTGATGCAGTTCTAAACCTATTTGTGATACCTAAAATCTTCTTCTTCTTCTTCTTCTTCTTCCTATCCTTCTTTTTATTTTTGCAATCTTAGAACTATATCTTCTTCATCACTTTTAGCCATAAAAACAAAATATATTCCACTCTAAAAAACCCATCAACGCTACGCTTCATCAATTTTGGCCCACTTCTTACAAGAGAGCTGTTCTTTGCACTTGTCCTTCATCAGTGTTTGAGCACCTATAAAGGTTTGAACTCATTCTCTGAAATGAAATTAGTGCAGCATGTAATTGGTTATTGCTTAGAAATTTAGGTTTGGGGGGTGGGGGGGATAGGGTATGAATCATGTTGCATTGGGTTTTTTTCTCCCCCCAGCTATCAGTATTGGGTTTGGATATGTATCCAAGTCTTGGATTAATCTAATTCCCAAGTCCTACGACCTTGGAACGCAGATAAATATTCCTTAGTATATTTTTAGAATCAGTGTTTACTCATCTTGTAGTAATGATGCTACAAAAGTAATTAGCCTGCACTTTAGACCAATCATATTGTGTCTGACTTAGGTACATCGCACATTTAGAGGAGTCCATGTAACATAGGCCATAGCAGCCATTGTTCGGGCATTAATTTATTCCTTCTCGTGCACCTCATAATGCACATGCTTCATTATTGACCTGTAATTGAATGCTGACATGGGACTAATTCTGCATATGTAGAAGTTGTATACTTGTATTAGGGTAGGTTAGAGATTTTTTTATCCTTTTAAACGAGCAACTGTGATGGTGGCCCCATTGTGCTTGCCATCTATGACTGCATTGAAGGACATTTTGTTTTATTACTTCTGTTCTTGGATTGCGACACTTTAAGTTTTGAATTGCCTAATGTTTGTTGTATAACTTGCTACATTCAGCCTGCATGCATCTCGTGGAGTCCCCTGCTGGCCTTCTCTAACTTGAACTTTGTAAAGTGAGGAGAAACTATCTGCCAGTATCCTATTAGCTTCCTTTCAAGATTTTTTTTCTCCTGCAATGAATTCAAAATATGTAAATACAATTTGGGTCATTGGCCCTATACATGATGGTGTACTTGCTAACTTGAATTGATATAAAATCGGTTCTAGCTTTCATATAATGTGGACTAGTGAAACTCTTAGCGGTATCCTAGTTTTTATCTTTAAAACAGATAATGAACTGTCATGGTAACTTGAAGATGTCAGGTGGGAATCTAGATGTTGAAAGGGTTTGAGAAACTGGTTATTCATTTTGTTGAGATGATTTCCTTTTTAATCCTGCAGTTCTGTGAAGTTGTAAGCTGTAACAAATGACATTATCTTCTTTCTTTCTTTCTTTCTTTTTTGGGTGGTGTGAGTGTGTCTGTCAAATATTAATTCTTTTTAGGGGCCCTTATTGCTTCCTTGGAGATCCCATGAACTTTTTAAAAGTTCGAAGTATGTTTCCAACAGTGTATGTGCTCAAAGTCATACTTCATCTCTATGTCATCTCTATGTTATTGTACTTACATTACCAGTCATTAAACTAATGTTTTGCTGCAATAAGCTTCTGGTTTTGTATGATTTTTCTTATGTGCAACAGTACTATTATTTTCATATCTGGTCTGTATTAATAGTGACTAACATCTAAGTAATTTTCCAACTAACAAAGATGAAAAAATTTGGAGAATGCAATTTTATTTATTTATTTATTTTGCAGTGTGTTTGATTATTATCTATCTCAAATCTTTCAGGCCTCATTATAACTTGTACCTGCAGAGCATTGCTGTCAATGGGCAACAATTGCCCATTGATCCAGCAGTGTTTGCAACATCAAGCAATCGAGGAACCATTGTTGATTCTGGTACGACTTTGGCATACCTGGTGGAAGAAGCTTATGATCCTTTTGTCAGTGCTGTAAGTTTGTTTTTCCTCCTCTTTCCTTCAAAATCTTTATTTTTAGGGAGAGTCAAAATTAAGAGAAACTGGTGGCATGTACTAGTGAAATCCTAATAGTATTTATGTCCAAGCCTTGAAGGTACTGAGCCAAAAAAATGAAAATCAGAATTAATCTGTATAGTGTACTATACAGCAACATAAAGACCTAAGATCAAGAGTAGGGACTTTCATATTTTGCTTAGCAAGCTTGATTCCTACAACCTCATTCATTGGTTCATAATGAAAATTCTGTAAATTGGGAAAAGCCTATATCTAGGCATACATAACTTAATTCCTGCTATGCGTCTAATTCCTATTCTAGTTTATATGTACCTCAGTACCCAAAAAGTTCATATGTTGGTTTTTTTGCAAATTGACAGCAAGAGGACAATTTGAAATCCGTCAAGTCTAAACATCATCCTTTCCTTTATAATGGAAACCATTTCATACACTGCATGGGCTTTTAATTAGCATGTCTGGGGGACAAACTATGGAATATGTGGCAAGATTTCTCAATTAAAAGAATGAAAATGTAACCATGTGATGGTTTGGAAGCACTAAGGGAAGCTACTTTTTGCGAAGAAACTACGTACTATTCATTGCCAAATTGGTTTGAAGCTTATTTTGCTTATTGACTGTGCAGATAACTGCTGCTGTTTCAAAATCTGCAACACCCATCCTTTCAAACGGAAATCAATGTTATCTAGTACCCACCAGGTTCATTCTGAGGACGATTTTGCAGATATTTTTTTGGAACCAATTTTAAAAAAATAACTCTGAGTACATGATTCTTTAGACACCTGAATGGTACTTGTTTTGTGTACAGTATGACTGATATATTTCCTCCAGTTGCTTTAAACTTTGAGGGTGGCGCATCCATGGTTTTAAGACCAGAGGACTACCTTTTTGTGGTAAGTAACCTGTATGTTTGGGTTTTGTTATGGGTTCTCAAACTAGCCTCTTTAGTTCAATTCCTCCTTTTCTCAGACTTTTCTGAAATAGACATGAGTAATTTAACTTCAATGTGGTATAGCGAAATTGATAATGCTAAAATATGTTACTTAATCTGGAATTGGACAATCACTGGTGGCAGGATGGTGCTGCAATCTGGTGCATTGGCTTTCAAAGAGCTCAGGATCCAGGAAGAACTATTTTAGGAGGTTGGTTCCAGTGCTAAAGATATATTTCAATGGACAAACATTATGGCAAAGTTGTTTAATCATAATGCAACTTGCTCCAATCCTCAATACCCTCAGGTTTTGTGAGCAGCATTTAGCAGGTTTTTAGTCATTCCATTGAAGTGAGAGGCTATTTTCTAACTCAAAGTGTTTATGTAGTACATGGAATGACACAACCTGTTCTAAATGCGACTACATGTTTTGTCAAATTTGATTGGGGTTGCAGTGCAGCTACTTACTGCCTCTCATCAACTTTTGTTTATTTTTAGTAAAATTGTACTGCAATAGCTTTCTCCATATGCTTTTCTTTTCTTTTCTTTTCTTTTTTTTTTGCATAGAGTATTCATAAATCTTTGTATTACTAGTTGCCAGTTCGTTACATATCTATGTATGCATCTATATGCATGGTATGAAATATTCCAAGCATCATTAGCTTGGTAATAATTATGTACGAGTTCACTACAATTTTTAATGTCCAGTGATTTTGTTTTGTAATGTGCCAAAAACAAAAAATATTTAACTCTTGATACGAATGTGATTAGGTTACAGAGTTGTGTGACTTTTTGGTCTCTGTTGCTTGGATGGCACAGAAGTTGATTCTTGTTATGTTTGAAAAAGCAGGACAGACACTTTCAAGTTTTGCTTTTTCCTTTCAACTTTTATTTACATGTGCACTGGTTATGCTGATATGCTTTGATGTAACTCAGGAGATAGGAGATGGAAATTTTCTACCAAGCAGCACTCCACCAAGAAGTACTTGATTTTATCATATGCTTAGGCAACTTGATTCTGTTTAAGTTACCATGGCTTCTTCAAGAGTACTCCCTTATGTATGTACATAAAGATATTGTTAATTAATAGTCCTCTATATTTGATTAAAGAATCACCTTTTAAGAATTTGTCAACTTCCGTTGTTGAAGTTCACTGTGCTTTGCACTCGCATCAGTAGAACCCTTATGTTTTGAGCAGGCTTTTGAAAGCTTCTACAAGCCCTAGTGAACCTCTCAGCAAACAGGAATAAGCATAGTGAACCTACTATTGCTGTTTGATGTCATCTGAACATTAGTTGCTAATTTTATATCTAGTGGTATGATTGTGTTGTAGGTATTTCATTTTTTCTGTTCATTGATAAGAATTTTTATCTACTATATGCTTTTGAAAGAATGAGATAAATGCATAATTTCATGTCTATGGAACATAGTTTCTTAATGCTTAATATCATGTCAAGGGAACATAGTTTGTTTTCATTCTAAAATCTGTTTTTGGGAAATCAATGACTGCTGTATGGTTCATATAATGAAGGGGACCTGATTGTTGAAAGCGAGATAATCATTTATGGAAAGGCAAAAGTTTCAAATGATAAACAAGTGGGAAATTTTTTTGTCTAAAGCAATATCAACTAGATTTCTGACTAAAAAGCAGCCAGGTTATAAGAACAAAAAACAGATTATACATATATTGGTTGTTCGACCCTTATGGTCAGGAAGTTTATAATATTTATATCTTCACTCTCCATGGGATGTTACAGCTACCAAGTTTGGTTAATTGAAAGGCAGCTTTGCTGGTCAAGGTCAGAACATGTATAGGAGACTTGTGCTGCAGTTTGGCATGTCAATTTGTTCAATATGGCCTTTTCTCTTTCTTCTGTTTGGTTGTGCATCCTTGGGACCACAAAGCTTTCCCTTCAGAAATTCCTCATTCTTGTATATGCATCCGCTCTTCATAAGTGCTGTTGGCAACTTAGAGAAGGCATCTTAAGCTTCCATTCTCAAAAAGATGCTTTAAAATTTAGGCCTCGTTTGGTAATGTTTATTGTTTATTGTTTTTTGCTTTTTATTTAAAAAAAAAACAAAAAACGGCGTTTGTTTAAATTTTCTTTTTTTAGTTTTTTACAAAATTCAAAAAAATGAAACTAAAAACACTAAAATGGGTGTGTTCTCTCATACTAAAATATTGGTCTAGTACGATTAGCACAACGATAATCTATAAATGCCCATCATCAAATAAAAAAAAAAAACACACAGCAAAAACGCACAACAAAAATACACAACAAAAAATAAAAACTGACAACATTACCAAACGGACCCTTAGTGTTTGAGCTTTAAAGATCTATAACACTCATGTTGTAGAGGGGGCTCATGTGAGATTCTTGTCTTGCAAAGTCAACAATCATTTGACTATAAAACATGTACTTGAATCAGCAAAAATCAGGCTTCAAATTTGAGTCTTGATTTTTATCTATTCATTTATTTATTTATTTATATAAACATTTGCACGTGTGACTTTTTCTTTTATTTTTTCTGGTGTGGAGGAAGTGAGGAACTAGGAAGAAGGGGTGGGGGGTTTTGGGCATAGACAAATTCTTTTTTCAAACTTTGCTCATTAAATTTGATGCACTTAGGTTTTAGACCTTCGTGAGGCTCTTCATGTTAGTTATTTTCTTTTTGTGTTTCCTCAACACACACACGCACTTGTTGGACCTTTTTTTCCCTTAAAATGTCCATCAATACGTACCATGATCTTAATTTCACCAATTTTATGTTTCATTTACCATTGAAGCCTGCAAATTATCAAGCATTCAGACTTTTTGGTGCATTGCTTCACATGCTCACCTTTGGTATTGAGATTAATGAATTGGGTTCTTTGTGCAGATCTTGTTCTTAAAGATAAGATCTTTGTTTATGATTTAGCTCGTCAACAGCTTGGATGGGCTGACTATGATTGTAAGTCCATCAGAACTCCCATCCTCTTTTTTTTCTTGTCCCTATCATAAACTCTTATCTGCACCAGTGTCACTTATTTGAGTTTTGTCTTATTCAGGTTCATCATCTGTAAATGTCTCCATAACTTTTGGCAAGGATGAGTTCATCAATGCTGGGCACTTGAGGGTGCTCAACTCATCAAGAAATACCCTCTTCAAATTGATACGTATGAGCCTTAGTCACCTTGTGCTCTCACTGTTCACTGGATTCCTCTTACTGTAACTAATAAGTCCTCTGCTATTGAAACCCCATCCTTTGCCTGATATCTATTGGCTTTGCCAATTTTATTTATAGCAATCAGCAGGGCATTGTGGTATTGTTCTGATTCCTGGAAGTAGCTCTATCCAGTGTTATCTTTTCCTGACCTCATTCTGGTTACTGGTGAATAGGGCCCCTTCTCTTATTCAACTCTCTCTCTGAATTCAGCTCTCTCTTGTAAAGGATCCCTCTTGAGCACTCCCAGTACATTCCTTATCTTCTCCATACTCCTTGCCTGAGGATTGTTGAATCAAATGGTGGTCATTGTAAGTGAAACAAGACAGTTAGCAATAATTGCTTTCCGGTGAGCAAGAATCGTAGAAATAAGGCCAATTTTGTAAAGCTGGTTTTTTTTTTTTTTTTTGATAGAGACATTTGAGAAATACTTTTTTGGTTGTTCTTTTTTTTCCTTTTGTTTTCATTTCACGTTCTTTTGTGTATTGGAATCCCAATTCCCAACATACATTTTGTTTGAAACGGATATATTTTAAATGAATGATGTGTGAAAATCATGTGAAGCCATCGACTCAGTTGTTTGTGAGAGTGTTTTGGATGTGGATGAGCATATAGAAAGTATTCTGAATTATCCCACCAGAATATTTTGCTTTGGGCTTGCTCAGGCAATTTTGTCTTGTAAGTTTGTGTCTAGAGAAAGACACCTGTGTAGGTTGGAACAAAAGCTAGACTGAGTTCCTATGATTGATGATTCTTCTCTGCTACCATGCCAGGAAGCATTTTTCTTGTATTTATAAGGAGGATTCAAGCTGCTCTCTACCCCCAAAAGGTGGCGAGGGATAAGGTTGTGGGATTGGATTAGTAATCTTATGTCTAGTCTTATTATGCGTTTGGTTGCATAAAAAGGGGTTCGGGTAAGCATTTAGGAGAGGGTCATTATCCCGTAGACATGAGATTGAATAATCTGCAGGGAGAGGTAGGACGAGCAATCCGGAATTTGGAATTGGAGATTACTAAATTACCTTATGTTGGGTTTGTAATTCTGTGATTTAACGTCTCCGAGGATAAGCAGTTCAGTATTTGGGATTTGTGATTCCGAGTTTTTGTAAGTTTTTTAGATGCAGGATAGGATTAAGGGGGGATGGGATTAATGATACCTAGATATGTAATCACAGTATATAGTTATCCTGGTCCCGTGCTTAGAAGAAGATTGCTCACATCACAATCCTGTTTTTGGCTTTCACATTTTACACTAGGAGAAGAAAATAAGAAAAATTTTAAGCAAATAGAACTTGTACCAAAATCTCATATAGAATGATACAGTGGTGGTACCTTAAAATTATGAATTGTACGTCGGTTTTATGTATAAATTTATTTTAGTAAAGCATTATTTTGACATTAAATTTTCTAAAGAGTAAATTATATTTAGTACCACTATAATTTAAGATGAGTTTTATTTAGTTCGTGTTGTTTCAAGTGTGACATTAGAGTTTATATTTTTTAGTTAATTTCAATTAGGTCCAATTGGTAACTTTTGGTAGATTTTTGGATTAAAAAAGCACACGCCAACAATATATGATTTTCTCGACGACACAGGGAGCTAACATAGATCGTGTTCGTGTGTGGAATTTGTGAGGTTCTTTAGCCCAAATCCTTAATAGGATGTTGACGGCCAATCCTAAGTGAAACTAATTCTAAAATGTGGGGAGTAATGTGTTGATATTAGAAGTATAGGAACTAAAGTGATATCTGTCTCAAACTACAGGAGTCTAAACGTAATTTACCCTTTTCTTAAAGAGCTTTCAATCATGGCTTTATGAGAGAGAGAGAGAGAGAGAGAGAGAGAGAGAGAGAGACAGACAGACAGACAGACAGACAGAGGGAGAGAGAAAGAGAGAGGGAGATTGTCTTGGAATTGCAATTGGATTAAGCCATCTTAGTTCAAAACATATAACCTACAATTCCAAATCCAAGGCATGAATTCCATATTGTCAAGAAAATAAAATGCTCTGATTAAACCAAACCCAATGGAACGTCCAAATTATGGGGAGCCGAGTGAAAGCTTGGGCTAGCATTGCTTCTTATATCTAAAAACATCAAATACATAATTTATTTTATTACTCAATTTTAATTTCTGATAGCTAAATATTTTTTGGGTTTTATTTGTGAAAAATAAAATTTAGTTAGACTAAGAAAAATAAAATGTGGTGGAAAGGAACATGAGCATTGAGTGGGTTGGGAGTCTGTGGATTAGGGCATTTCTTGTGGTTAAGTTTTGGCTATGAAAATAAATTGATCCGTAAGTTTAGAATGTGAAAGGCTCACTTTTCAACTTTGATGTAGTCTTTATGCCACAAGTGTTTGTATGTATCTTTTTTTTTTACCCTTCTGTCTCTCTTCCCTCACTTTCTCTCTCGAAAAAAAAAAAATTCCCATAGGAAGGTAACACACATTATTTTAGGTATTACTCCCAATTGGTGTTTTTGAATGCATCACTTTTTTTCTTTCTCATTTCTTTCCCAAATTATTGTATTAAATTTATTTTATTTTTACTTTAATTAGTTTGTTTTTCAATAACTACAAAAGCAAATTAGTAAGACAAAATATTCACATAATTATCTTGATACCTGTTTGTGTGAATTTAGCTCATGTCCTAAAGTAAGAGTGTGCACACACAAATCCTGTAGGTTTGTATTAGCAATTTACAATTCAACTTGACTCAGAGAAATATTAGCGTCAATCGCAACTGTGCAACAATGGTTGGCTGATGCTTGACAACTCAGTTGAGACCCACCAGCTAAGTGTGAAGCCCAGTTGAGTTGTCAAGCATCAGCCAATAACTCTGTAACAGTCACAGCTAATGCTAGACTTCCTCACTTGACCGTGTTCTTGAAGCACTTGACTTTATTCTCGAAGTCACTCGCACATTCACTTCATTGATCCAATCAATTGATAAAATAAATTCTTTAAAATTAATATAACAAAAAATAAAAAATAAGTCATGAATTATTATCTCTAGTATTTCAATTTGATAGTGATCAATACTAAATTGTATTTTTGTAATTTCTCAGTAATTAAATTCCACGCATGGGTTGATTTTCAATTGGTTGGACGGAACCAAAACTGAAATCTTAATTTCTCATATCTTGTGGAAAAAGAAAAACAGTTTTCACAAAGTTCCGCAATCCCTACCCATACTTATAATGAAATTCGGGTCGGATTTTGAAAACCGGTAAGTGACTATAACGTGCCTCGTCTGCGGGTACAAAATAATCCGCACAAACTCCCGCGCTCATGCAAATCCTTTCAAAACACACCCCACTTTCCCCCATCCCCCCCCCCCCCCCCCCCCCCCCCCCCCCCCCCACCACTAACATCAACACATTCTATCTTGGCTGTGATTTTTTTTTAGTAATTCATAATTTTTTTGACTCTTTACCCAAAAAAATAATTTTTCAAAACTAATTTAAATTTTAAAAATTAACTTTTCAAATTAATTGAAACTTATTAAAATTAACTTAAGTTTAGGACTTATAACTTTTTTAAGTAGCAATCCAAATACTTCCATGTAGCTATCTCTATCTCCAAAATTTTTCCTTCTATTTTCATCCAACATAGGTTTCATTTGATACAATTTTTTTGTCTAATTTTTTTAGTTTATAAAAAGAAAAACTAAAATTTTCTATTTTTTACTTTTTTATTTATTTTTATTTATCTTTAACTTATGAAAACAAAAATATAAAAAAAAATTTAACTTTTTTTATTTGCAAGTTTAAAAAACTAAAAAAAAAACTATTAAAAAACTGTAGCGAACGGTCCGTAATTTTCCATTCTCTCCACCAGTTAAAACGCTTCTCATTGAGAGGAAATTCTCAACCAGCACAGCAAAATAATAAAAGCTCTCCGTGTATTTACTACTAGAATCAATACCTAAACGAAACGCACTTAGCTTCTTCAATCTCCATCTCTCTCTCTCTCTCTCTCTAGAAATATATTTTTGTCTCTGTATGAGTGTGTGGCATTGGCCGGTGGTGGTTTTGTGTGTGATTTCGACATCGTTCTCGTCGTGAAAGTTTGTGTGGGCAATGGCGGTTCCTCCGACAGTCCCCGCCGCTCCGGCGTCGCTGTACGTCGGCGACCTCCACCACGACGTTACCGACGGCCAGCTCTTCGACCAATTCTCCGAGTTCAAGAGCCTTGCATCCGTCCGCGTCTGCCGTGACTCCTCCACCGGATGCTCCCTCTGTTATGGTTACGTCAACTTCATCTCTGCCCAAGACGGTAACGCCTCAGCCGATCGCAATGCCGCTTATTCTGATTGATTTTTTCGATCGGATTCTTCAATTAAATCAGAATTCGCTATATAGTTGTTTTAAATTATCCATAACTGATAGATATACCTGATATAGCGTGTATATATATAAAAGTCGATCTATGTATCTGATCGTAATTTAACATAAAACTGATTGAAGTTGTTGATTTTTTGCATATTGGATGGTTAGAGTTTTGTTGTTTTAGCGTGATTGTCTTCTTTATTTATTGCTTTGGGTCATTGCGTGGAGCAGTGGACTCTATGGTGCGTTGTGAGAGGACTGAGGACGAGGAATTTTTTTGATGTTTTAAAGAATGGTGAAGAGAAAGTTATGACTATTTTTATGTTTTATGTTTTTCACTTCGCGTGGAATTTTTGTGGATTCTGTTTATATAATTGTATCTGTATTTAATTTGTTTAGAATTTGCTTTTCATAGTTTTACTTTCTAAAATTTTGGTTGAATAGCAATACGTGCGATTGAGTTGAAGAACCACTCTATTCTAAATGGAAAAGTGATAAGGGTTATGTGGTCACATCGTGATTCTGATGCAAGGAAGAGTGGAATTGGGAATGTGTTTGTCAAGGTATACATGTTTTCTCAAGCAAATAGAAGATCATAAAATTATGAGTTTTCTTTTTAGTATTATTTTGTTTTCTCTCCTTGTTTTTCTTAATTTTGATTTTTATTTTAATTTTGGGTAATGAATGCAAAATGGTTTTTTTTTTTGCAGAATTTCAGTGAGTCAATTGATAATGCAAAGCTTCAAGAAATGTTCCAAAAATTTGGGAATATTTTGTCTTGCAAAGTAGTCATGTCTGATGATGGGAAGAGCAGAGGATATGGCTTTGTCCAGTTTGAGACTGAGGAATCTGCAAATGCTGCCATTGAAAAGCTTAATGGATCCAGTATAGAAGGCAAGCAGATGTATGCAACTCCTTTTCTTTATTCCACTCTCATTGTAACACTCTAGTTTGATAATGTGGCTATCCCTTGGACATTATTCATGTATGTCAAATCATGACCTACTCGTCCATAAGTATTAAGCACTATATAATCATTTATCACACAGGTATGTTGGTAACTTTGTGAAAAAGAGTGATCGGATTTTCCCCAATACAGATGCTAAATATACAAATCTCTACATGAAGAATTTGGATCCAGATGTCACAGAAGAAGTTCTTAAGGAGAAGTTCTCTGAGTTTGGGAAAATCCTAAGCTTGGTAATCTCAAAGGACGACGATGGGGCCCCGAGAGGTTTTGGATTTCTGAATTTTGATAGCTCAGATGATGCCAAGCGGGCAATGGAAGCTATGAACGGGTCACAAGTTGGTAGGTTATGTTTCTTAATGAAATTAATTTACTGAAGAGTTACAATTACTCATTTTTTTGTGGCATGTTGTGAGTAGGTTCCAAGGTTCTTTATGTAGCTAGAGCACAGAAGAAAGCAGAACGTGAGCAAATTTTGCGTTGTCAGTTTGAGGAGAAACGGAAGGAGCAAATCTTGAAATACCAGGTACCCTTGCTGCTGCTTTCTCTCCTTGGGAATATTTACTTAATTATATTTCTTTTCTTTTTTTAAAACTGTTTTTCCCTTTTCACTTTTCAATTGTAGGATTCAAATGTCTATGTCAAGAGTATTGATGATGATATCACTGATGATGAGCTGCGAGAACTTTTTAGTCAGTGTGGAACAGTCACCTCTGCAAAACTTATGCAAGATGACAAAGGAATCAGTAGGGGGTTTGGGTTTGTCTGCTTCTCTAAACCTGAGGAGGCCAATAAAGCTGTGAACACTTTTCATGGTGAGTTTGTATGCTTATGTATGTGATTTAGTTGCCATTAAATTAAGATACATTAACATTCCTCTACTTGGTTATGCAAATTGGTTCGTATGCTTTGATCTGAAAGAAGCCAGTATGCTAATATTTACCATTCCTTTCTCATGATCTTGGTTATAAGTGCTATAGTAAATAACATTCATGGGTGATTATGAGGTTGTATGTTTGCATTTATAAACTACTTCTTTTCATCTAATGGTTTCAGTTGTGGTTGACTGAGTCAATTTAAACCTAGATATTGAGGGAGAGCGGAATTCTGCTTGTTATTTCAATTTTTTCTCTTTTTTGTGTGTAAATTATCACATACTTTCTTTATGATAAGTAAAATTCACTGAAGGATGCCAAAAAGGGGCACAACCCTCATACAAAACTTCTAGATGAACAAACACATACAGAAGGCAATGATTCAAATAATCAATAGATACATACCCGGTGGTTAAGACTGATTCATGAAGGCTCATCATCTGATGAGTTCCATGGGTATAAAACCTATTTCACATTAATGTACTAAATAGATCAGATTCATACACTTTAGGTTGATTTAATTGTTCCATTTCAGTGGGGCTTAAAGGATCCTCAATCATGACTAATGTTTACGGTGAATATCTACTATTCCTGCTAAATGATGGGTTTAGCATAGCAATATGATATTCTAAACAACGATGTGAACTATGTACAGTAATTGGAAATAATCTGGGAAGAAAATACATGATGCATAGAATAGCAGATTGAGATGAGAAGACAAGGCCATACGTTTCACAGCTTATTCTAGTATGGGGATAGGGTGGTATCTGGAGAAGTTTAATGGCAATATTGGTGGAAATATATTCATTTTTGCTTGTAAGGTTCACACTTTCTTGTGACAAGTAAAAATATATTTCTTGGCTGTCAAACACAAGCTTTAATGAAATAGGTTTCTTAGGTGTAACATGTAGGAAATTTACATGGGCAGCATCCTTGTTACATGGCAGCAGGATTCCTTGAAAGAAACTAGTTATAAATATTGAAATCCTGGGCAAATTTTGCAAAATGACTTCAAGTTACTAAGTTGTAACATATTGTAGACTTCATTGTATGTCTTTTGATGCCATTATTTAAGGCCCAACAAGAAATAACAATTAGTTTCATTCCTCTCTCCCTTTTTTTTTACACTGACCAATGTTCTTAAATGCATAAAAATTTGCGTTTGTGTACAAGAATTTATTTGCTTATGTTCTTTGGTCACTTACCCTTCATTATGATTGCCAAGGGAACTTCTATCTTGTCCTTCCTGAGACCCTTAATAGGGTCTTAGGTAGGACTTCGCCTTATGTTCTTAATACGATATGCTATTTGCATTACATCTTCCATGGTATACAACCAAAAAGTTACTTACCCATCAACAATCTGTGGGCTTGCCTGATGCGCAAAGCTGAGGATATCATTGTGTACTCGCATTTTCAAATCGGTGGGAAAATTATAGTGCTGGTCAGTCTATTCCTCCGCAGACAAGTGGTCTTGTGACTCTTGTGCAAATTGGTGAATCAAATATGAATTGTTTCCTTTAGTTCACTGGCATGAATTGTCTGGCCATGGTTTGCTTCATCCATTCGTATAATCTGATATATGGACTTCCATTCTTCTTCTAACTCTAATATTCTTGTTGTTCTGTCATCTATGTCCTTGCTGTACATTCAAGCTTAGCCTTCGGAAAGTACAGTTTTCAAACAATGAGTTATGTCTCAGTGACAATGACTGGTGCCTCATGGTGGTGGTTGTACATATATAACAGATCTAATGATAGCACCGATTAATGTTTTAACATCAAACTGGTATGGAAATAGACTAGTAAGAGTGCTTCATTTTTCATTTTCAAGAATACATGATATATGAAAAATCATGTGCAGAGGAGAGTTCTTTGGTAAAGATAAGCTTTGAAAAATGATGCATTGGGTATTATACCAGTTTAATGTTAAAACATTATACGGAGAGCTAAAAAAAGACAAAACAAAAAATGTGAGTTGGCATCTCCTGGGAAGGTTATAATTTTATATTTCTTTCTTCCATGTTTAAATCTGATGGCGAATTTATTAAAAAGAATATCAGAGTCCAGAAAAATAAATATCTAATAAAATACTAAGGATAACAATCACAACTAACAAAAAATTTGATCTATACAAATTTTTTTTGGAAAAGAAAAAGATAAAGACACTTTAACATAGCTGTATTTTCACCCCTGTCTGTATTGTCTTGGTGGTTATTATGTACTAGGAAATGACAAAATAGCAACTCCTGTGACAAGGGCTTCGCACAGTTCTTCTGTTTCTTTTTAACAGATTAGTCTTGGCCCTTGGGAAGCTGCTATAATGTTGACTTTCTTAACATTTTGGGAAGATAATTGACTTTCCCTGAGATTTTGTTTTGACTGACACTTTGCCTTTAAAATAATGAAAGGAAGATATGCACAACATATTTGCATTGTTCCATGTGTGAGATCTTTTGTGCATGTCTGCTGGGCCCACTCACAGAACTTGTCAAGAACCCCTTTCCTAAAGATGCCATGTATCACTAACAATGCTATATTTGGCATATACTCATATTCTACACTTTTATATGCATCACGTGGATTCGATGCTTTCTTGCATAAGGGACAATTGATTTTAAAGAGAGAAAATAATTAAGGAAATTAAATTGTTGGTGCCTCATAAACTCCTTCCATTACATATGCATGTTTCAGAGGAGGGGCAGAATCATAAAGGAACGAAGAAAGAAGAATGTGTTGTGTTATTGACTTGATTTATTTTATGGGAATTTTATGAAAGAATGTTACCCTGTTTGGAATCTTTAAAGATATGGAAAATTTCACATTCACATTGATTGATGATGTTGTCGTCTTGCCTGAATTATATGTTGGATAAGGTACAGATGTGTGTTTCTTCCATTCTGAGTTTTCAGTTTGGGTAATAATATGTTTCGGGTTTGATCACTTGGAAACGAGGCTCATGTGCTAGAGGTTCTTTCTTTTGAAAGGTGACCTGCCAGATTGGTTATTTGCTTTCTCATGTTTACGCTTTCAATCCAAAGTATTTGACATACTTATCAAAATGGGAAATAGAAAAGAAAAAAGAAAAAATCCACGACAATGATGCAGGAAGCTAATGGTATTTAGAGTTGAGAATCAACTACATGTCTACAATGGCTAAATACTATTTTCAGAAACTTCTGGAGAACTTCTGTGATTGGTCCCTTCCCACTTGCATACTTTTGGTCATTAAAGATTTTTAGGAAACAATATCCTTTCATATGGGTTAAAACTTAGAAGTAGTTCGCAAATACAAGGTATCCAGGATACACTTCCAATTATCTCATCCTTGTTTTTTTACAGGATACATGTTTCATAGAAAGCCGCTATATGTGGCTATTGCTCAAAGGAAAGAGGAGAGGCAAGCCCAACTACAGCTTCAGTATGTGCAGCATATGGCAGGACTAGTGGGACCTTCAACTGTTATCCCAGGGGGGTATCCTCCTCTTTACTACACAGCTCCTCCTGGTGTTGTTTCACAAGTACATCCACGACCAGGGCTGATGTATCAGCCTCTGGGTTTGAGGCCAGGATGGAGGGCCAATGGCTTTGCAACTCCAACCAGACTGGGTTTTCAGCGGTCGCCACTGCCAGTGGTTAGTACCCAAGTATTCGTTATAGCACTTTAAAGTTTTACAGAGCTTTCTCTGTGTGACACGGGTTCCACTTCATGATGGATCTACATTCTGCTCTGTCTGCCCTGTTTCTTCAGTCAATATAACTGGTTGGTTAGGAAAAGTAGAGAAATATTTCGTTATGCCCAATGTGTCCAAATGTTCATTACACTACTAAATTTTATTTTTTCAGGTTTCTAATACTCCAAGACAACATAGGCAAAATAGGGGAAGGACAAATGGACATATGCTTCCACAGGGTGTTGGTCATTCTGTTTCCTATGTTCCATATGTGCAACAGCCCCCTCAGTCAGTGATCTCACCAAAAGATTCAAGCAATCAACAGGTCTGCCTTTTCTTCTTGGTTGAATAGTTTCTTCTCAATCAAATCTCTTGCCCTAGAACTAGAGAATTTTGGCTTGTTTCACTGTATTCTGCTTTAGCTGATTGCTTTCCTGGTGCTGTATCTCAGTCATACTCATGGATAAGATGTACCCTTTGTATTGAGGTCTCTTAGGGCACATTCTATCATAAGATATGTCTAATTTGATCTGCTTGTGAGGTGTGACACACCAGTAGTTTGAGGGATGGGGCTGAAGTAAGAAGTATTAAATCCTTCAACTTGATAGCCTCGTAGGCCCCTTTGCATCCAGATTATCAATACACCACCCTAGTGTGGGATAGTGATAATATTGAAAATAGACACAGCCATAAGCAACACTGTTTATATAGAAAAGATCATGAGAGAGGACCAAAACTACCTTGTGAAAATCTTACAGTTGGTTGACTAATTTCTCTCTCTTCTCAAAACAGTAACCAAGCCATAAACCGAAGTACTGCTAAACTTCTTGTAATCTTTAAAAACCAACAAGGAAAGATGCATTATAATTTATAAAGAACAGTAGGGTGGCTTCGCCTCTTGCAGTTAGGATGATAAGGACTTTTTCTTCTATTTGTTTTCCATGTGGGAAGGCATAGAGAACAAAAGCATACTACCAATGTGCTACAAATTCTGACATTCGCGGGCAATACTTTGCAGCGGACTGGGCAGGCAAGGTATGTGCGAAATGGACGTGTGCGCGAGATGAACAAAGGATCTGGAGTTTCATCTGCTGTTTCCAACTCTGTTGGATTTGGGTCCGAGGGGTCAGAGATGTTGAGCAGCAGGCTTGCTGCTGCTCCCCCTGAGCAGCAGAAGCAGATACTAGGGAAGCAGCTCTACCCTCTTGTCCAGAAACACAAGGTAATATTGGTCTAGTTACATTGGGTGCTTTTGATGCATTACAAGAAAAGTCTTTTTAGTACTTATTTTCATGATGAATTTTTATATTCAAGATAATGTCAAGTTTCTACTTCATCCTTTAGTTCATTATCTTTCACCAATTTTTATGTGAAAGTAACTCATAAAAGCATCAAGCTCAAGGGAAAGTCAGATGGCCTGATTCAGAAAATTTAATTTAAAACTCAAAATATATATCTATTATTTCATGAAAGGACAATATGAGGCCATGGGAATTATTCCATCACGAACATGCGTTCTTTGCTATTACTCGCAAGCACGCCCTTAAATATTGTCAGAATGGCCAAAGGCCCCTTTAGTCTAAACTAAGCTTGCGTGTCTATTGTAGCCTGATCTTGCTGCAAAGATTACGGGGATGCTTTTGGAGATGGACAATTCAGAACTGCTTTTGTTATTGGAGTCACCAGAGTCACTGGATACCAAGGTGGAGGAAGCTGTGCAGATTCTCAAGCTCTCGAAGACAAAAGTATCCGACCCAGACTCACTTCATACTAGCTACCTGTCTGCCGAGGTTGCAGTTAACTGAAAAGACAATTGACTCAGAATACTTTTTCCCCAAAGATGGAGCAAGAATTTTGAGTGAACCATCTGCATCTCTGGCCATTTTATATTGTTTTCTTTTGGTCTTATTCACAGCATAGAATATTTCTATCTTGAACATTCTTGCTATAGGGATCTGACTAGAAAACTTAACTAGTTTTTAACAAATTCTGATGTTAGTTAGTGGTAGTGTTGGTTGCAGTTCTTGAAGAAGTGTCTTTTTGAAAACCAAATGCTTATCCTGTTTCTGCTGAATCTAATTTCTTCATTCAACTGACTTGAAGTTGAGCATTAAGCTTTCTTTTGCAGAATTCCATTCTCTAGCTTAGGAGTTTTAATTGTTGCCTGTTAAGATCTTAGAAATAGAATCATTTGTGTTTGGTACATTGTTGAAGTCCAGTGATAAATAGTTGCAACTCCTCACATGTCAGTGCAACTCCGCTGTTTTCTGACCCCAAGCACCACGTCATTTCTCTTTCTCCTCTCACAATAGAGCAGGTCCTCCTCCACCTAGTTGGTTGGAGTACTCTTGAACCATCTAACATGGGTGATTCACTTCATTGTGAGAGGAGGAGGAATGACATGATGCTCCAAGGGTGACCCACTTCAAATTTTCATTTTTTGTGTTTTTGAAAATAGAGAACAGTTTATGAAACGAAACCAAATCCTGTTTCAATGTGCTTAATTTCATTTTTGAAAACTGCTTTTTGTTTTTAAAAATAGAAAAACCGAAAAATGGTATGAAAAAGATCTTTTGACAAATTGCATCTTCATTTAGGAAACATTTTAAAAATATTTTTAAATTCTAAGAAAAAATCAAATTCTTAAAAAAATTGAAAACAATGATGTTATCAAACTTTTTGTTTTTATTTTAAAAAACATGAAAAAAAGTATAAAAAAGTGAAAAGAAAACCAAACAGGCCTAATTATTCTTGTGAATACTTGTCATACTAATATCTTCCCTTGTTCTAAACTGATTAAATGATGTTTTCTTAAAACAGGAAAAATAAACTTAACATGGATGAGAAGTTGTAAAGGCAACCTAGGACGTGTTAGTTTTGGTCGAGAGTTTAAAGCTGGACAAGCTTTGAAGCTGAGCTCTTGAGAATCTAAAAAACACTATCATTTGAAAAAATGATTAATTTATGTGGAATTCAATCGTAACTAGCTGTGAAGCTCATTCGAGATGGACCATGCAACTAAGGCTCTTGTGGAGAATTTCAAATTTCTCCTCCGAAAATAGCACTTCAACTTAAAGCATACACTAAATGAGGAAATCAATGTACCCATGTTATTAGAATCGTACCAGATTGTCTAGTTGAACCGAGAATGAGACCTCAAACTTGATCTATTTTTATTATTTTACCTGAGATGCATATAAACCGATTCAAATCGATAAAACATACTGATTTCAATGAAACTGTTAAACTAGACATTATTAAAAGAACGTTATGGTTTTTTGAATACCATGAAAATGACACAATTGCCTACATTTAAAGCTATTTTTTTTTTTCCAGAGCAAGTCCTTTTTGGTCTTTTGATACAAAAATAGTGTTACAAATATACACGTTAGGAAATAAAAAACTAAAAATCGAAAAAAATAAGTTTCACGGACACAATTTTGAATTTATAGCAAAAATTAAAAACAAAGGAATTGGTTTAATAAGTTTGGATTTTGTATAGATATTATTCTGTACCTATAAAACCAAAGTAGACCACTAAAGGGAAAAGCTTTGGCACAACACCAAAGAATGATTAAGAGTTCTAAATTCTCCTCATCATAATTAGAGACTATAGATAGCACTACGGTCCAATTAACAATCTTTGACTTTCCAAAACAAGTCACTAATGTGCAAATTTTAGGAAAGAGGTGTAGTTTTTACTTTATTAACCTTAACCATTTAGCTATTGAACTTGAATCTTGAAGTTATATACTTGTACTCGTATTTATTATTTTTATTTAATTTCATTATTATTATTTATTAATTATATGACTGGTTGAAACAAGCACTTATTCGGTTTTCGATAATTATGTAATTTACATCATCAATTAAAAAATTAGTTAGTGCTCTTAGAGCTTCACAATGTTCACATCACTACTACTCTTTTCTCATAATTTAAAAGAGTGTTAAATTTTAGGTGGTTCCGAGGACGCCCACTGGATCCATTTTAAGCCTACTAGCATGTGAGAGTTCATCGTAATACAAGAGGAGGAGTAAGTATAGCCTAATGCTCCCATAGCACCAAATAATTGATCTATTTCTCATAATTTAAAGAGTGTTAAATTTTAGATGGTTCCGAACACACTCACCGGATCCATTTTAAGCCTACTAGCATGTGAGAGTCCATCGTAATACGAGAGGAGGAGTAAGGATTGGCTAGTGACAAACTGCAGACTAAATCACAGATTCATGGATTGCAACAAAGGTCATTAATACTTGATATTTGTCAATTTTATGAAGGGCCGCAACACATTGAAACAATTCCCTGACCTTATGTGCATCAAAGTTAATTTGAAATGCATAAATCGTGACTTGAAACAACAACTCAACACAATTCAATGAGAACTTACTACTGCACCCATGCTTTGAATGCGCAAAGACTTTCAACTAAAAAAATAAGTATTAGAAACACTTATCATAAAAATCATATAACACAAATCTATTATATAAAGAGTTTATAAATATTTAATATTATAAATTTAATTATATTAAATTATAAAAATATTATAATATAAACACTTTCCTAACACTCTTTAACTCGTATAATTAATATGCATATATAATATTTATTTATAAATATATACAAACATACACGAAGAGGAAATGTCAACGAGGCCCTCGGGCACCCGTGGCTTAGCCGCTGTATATTCGGCAAAAGTACGGATACACCTCTCCGTCATCGTTCACTCGAAATATGGGGACGCACGGGAGCAGCAAGAGCAAGAGAGAAACGTCATCGTCCAAGAGCAGAAGAAGAAGATCGGACGACTCGGATCCCGACTCAGCATCCGCCTCGGAGACCGATAGCCGGGACTCGTTGCCGACGAGTCGCTCCGACAAGCGACGTGAGCGGAGTCGCAGCCGCCATAGTGGGCGGCGCCGGAGCTCGTTGAGGGATTCGGAGGATTCCGAGGATAGTGACGATGGAAGTGATAGGGAGAGGAAGAGGAAGAGGTCGTCTTCGAAAAAGGTTACGGATGACGACATTGCAGAGTACTTGGCCAAGAAAGCTCAGAAGAAGGTACTGTTTTTGTATGATTGAATTGATTTCGTGCGTTTGGTTGCTAGGGTTTTGGTGTTGCGTTGATGGTTTTGATGGTTCCGGTTTGATGCTTTTAGGCGCTTAGAGTTGCGAAGAAATTGAAGTCGCAGACGGTGTCTGGTTATTCAAATGATTCCAATCCCTTTGGTGATTCCAATCTCAATGAAAAGTAAGTCCATTCTCCCTCCCTAGATTTGAGTTGCTTTGGTTTTTTTGTCTGGATGCACACATATATGCATGTAATGAGGAGGAAAATGCATATTAGTGTCGACAACTGAAATATGTGGATTGGTATTTTAAGAAAAAATTTATAGTTTTATGGAGTTAATCTAGATTTTAGGTAATGTTGATATTTTGAAAATTCTGGAACCATATGTTTGATTGACATAGGAGAAAATGTGGAAATGGTCATTCTCCGTAATTAGTCAAACCCAAACAGAAAATCAAACTACTGCACTGGAGTTCTGCTTCTATTATCACTTGAATTTTTTACTTGATATGGCCGATATATAATCAAACTATCAGCAACTGTGATGCGTAATTTCATTGCTTGTTTTCATTTGGTGAAAGAGATTTATGCTTCAGGAAGTGTGATGTATTCAGTGCATGGTGTCATCAAGTTAGGCATCAATAAGAGGCGAGACAGCATGAGTTAGTGAATTTCCAAGGGGTGGGGATGCTTAAGTTGCTATATAAATGGCATTAAACAAATGGAAAAGTAAACAAGAACATTTTTGTAGTTGGATTATGTAACGTGCTTTCTATGCTGCCTTTCAGTTTTACTTGAACCACCTCTGAAACAGGATTATCTTGTTTGGGTTTAAAAAGCTGTTTGTCATTGTAGATGACAGTCAAACCTCACAAAGTGAACACAGTGATCTGAACTACAGACTATTGAGGAACTCTATGAGCTGAATTTTGTTTGGTTTTGTTGTGTTTTAAGGGTAATATGAGTTGTAATTTTAGGGCTTGTAATGTTGTATGGAAGGAGTTAGGGTTATGGCTTAATTTAATAAGGAAAAGGATGTGTTATTTGCATGGTCTGGGTGCTGTGAACTTACCTGAGAAAAGGGCTATGCCAATGATTGAAGGGTAATGGGCTTAGGCTAGTAGAATAAGGTTGAATGGTTGAACAATGGTGGCAAAACATATTTGGTTTTGCACTTCAATGGCTTAAATGTTTCATGGAAGTAATAGAAGAAAGGGAAAACAGACAAAAACTATAGAAGCCACTCCTATAATCCTTTGATTATGATTGCATCATGCAATTCTCAAGGAGGCATGATTTGCTAGAAAAAATTATTTCAAAGTTGTTATTGAGAGTGTTATATGGCTATACATTGACTGATTAGCATTCCTAACCTAATAGGACTTGAATTTCCAATTAGGAAACTAACACGTTTGACTTTTAAAATTTGTCTCCATGCAACTAAAACACATATTAAGACTCATAAACATAACTGAAGATTCATGGATGATCTAATTGAAGATTCGTGACATTCTTTACTTAATATTTTTCAAAATAGCTGTCTTTGTAATAAAGTTGGCTTACCCCATGAACAAGGGGAGGAGCTACGTGTTTTGTTTTTTGTATTTGGATACATGGAATAAATTCTTCTGTCTTTCATTTAGGCTCAACTTAACTCAACTAAACCCTTTTCCAACTATTTGGCCATTTCCACCTTATGGCCATTTCCGAGGTCAAAACACAAGCTAGGCAATAGGGTAAAACATCCTATCCGGTGACAGGATTAAAAAGAAACAAAGATGAGGAACGAAGATATATTATAGTTTATATGAATGTCTTGATAACATAAAATACTTGGTTTGTAGATTTGTGTGGCGAAAGAAGATTGAGCGTGATATTTCTCAAGGCGTGCCACTTGAAATGTTTTCAATTAAAGCTGAGAAGAAGAAGCAAAGAGAAAGGATGGTATGTAAGTGCAGGTCAACTTATTCTATGCATATTGTTTTCTTATGTATTTTCAAGTCTTTTATTTTATATACTTAGGCATTATATATCATAAGTAGTTATTCTAACTTCTTTATCTGAGGCATGTTTTGATTCGAGAACTGACAAATGGGAATGAATTATCAAATTTTAATTTCCACAAATAGAAAATAAGAAATGTCAAAAATGTTGTGACATTATTCATATGATCCCATCAAGGGTTTTAAAAGGCATCTTCTAGGCTCACCTTAAGGGAAGTGGTTAAGGAGGCGAGAGGCTTGCTCAAGGTAAGTAAATAAGTATACATTGTTTTACCTTCATAATTAAGCTTTGCCTTTGCTTTCATTGCACTAATATGCCTTATAGGCCAACATTGAGGTAGTGGTGTGCCTTTCGTGCCTTCTAATTTTCCACCTTAACTCCCAAACATATGTCCACGTGGCTCAAGTGTATATATATATCCTTTGATTTTATGGATAAGCTTGATTTTGGTGAGGGTCTTTAAGGTAGCTTTTCTATGTGCCTAGTTTTGTACTTGGGTGATGCCCCCTTGGTGTCTCTCTCAATGTACGTTTTTTATCAAAAGAAAAAAAAAAACTTCATATGTATATCTTTTTGTTCTTTTGGAATTCAGTTTGAAAACAATTATTGTCCTTAGTTATTTAATTATATTTTCTTTTTTTTAACCATGTTTTATTAGTAATGTTCAATGATTGCATGATATTGGTACAGTGCAATATATGAATGAATTGGAGAAGGCTAGTCCGGCGATGCCTTATGTCTCCCTTTCTCCATTCTGGCCTTCTTCCCCTAGTTCTTAAGTTTAATATCATTCCTCTGGAGGTCCCAAGCAGTAGCCATAAGCTTCAACAACTGGAAACAGTCTAATGCTTTGGTTATAGCGTATAAAGAGGGTTGCATGTGAACCAGGCTATGGATGGGGAACTAGCTATTGGATCATCTTGACTTGGTTTGTTTAGTCCATGAACTGAGCTCGAGTCTTACGTTGACGCTTATTTAATATTCTAGCTGAGCACAAATAAACCCGTATTTGGCTTATTTGGGCCCGTGCACATGAAACTTGAAGGGTGAATTTCTTCAAACTTTAATGTCGTTTCATTAATTTTAGGTATGCAAAACTATGTGGCATCCATAATAATAGTATAAAAAAAAAGAGGAAAAGGGTTCTGGCATAGAAATCAACATTTATTTCATTGATTAGTCACATGATGTTATTGCTTGTCTTATATTTTAACTTTTAAAACTGTTAATTGATTAATGAAATTAACAAGTGTGTAGTGGAAAATTTTGGTTCCTGTTAGTTTACACTCTCATCTTGTTTGTTGGTGTGGGAATCGTTTGTAATTGTCATTCACCATCTAGGGTTTCTTTAATTTTCCTTTGATTGTTATTATTTCAATCGTATTTATTTTTTAATTTTATATTGCAAGGTGTTGGGATGGTCATGTAGTCCTTAAAAGCAGATTAATAATATTTCTTATTCATTCGAACCATTTCTTGAAGAACCACTTTTGCAAAAAAAAAAAAAAAAAAAGAGGGAACCATTTCTTATTGATTATATATATATATATATATATTTACTTTGAGCAAGCCTCTCGCCTCTGTATATCTTATATTTGTAATTGTCTTGTTTTTTTTTTTTTTTTTGTTATTCATCACGTTTGCTGAAACAAATTGTTCCGTTTGGTTCATCAACTTTGAAGTTTGGATAGTCCTAAAATTTTCTGCTTAAGATCTATTACTTCATGTTACTAATCACCAAAAAAAAAAAAAAAAGAAAAAGATCTTTACTTCATGTTGTGAGTAGCTGACTGATGTAGCTTTAACAGGGTTGTCATTGTCTACTATTTTGTTGATGTGCATTATTCTATAATAATGCAGGCTGAGATTGAAAAAGTCAAAAAGAGAAGGGAGGAAAGGGCTATTGAGAAAGCACAACGCGAGGAAGAAATGGTATGCCTGGGTTGCATGTTAATGTATGAAGTTTATTGTTGATTTGCTCCCTTGTTTGAGTTCAGGCATAGCTTGATGTGGATTAACTTCTTTTTTTCTTCAGGCATTATTGGCCAGAGAACGTGCTAGGGCAGAATTCCAAGACTGGGAGAAAAAAGAAGAAGAGGTATAGCACTGCAATAATTTCAACATCCTATTCCCCTGTGCTTTTTCCTTTTCATTTTTCACACATTATACTTTGGTTATTTTTCTTCTTGTTATGGTGTTCTGTCATTCTCTTCTGTTTGCGATATGCCGAGTTGCTAACATCTTTCGTACACAGTTTCATTTTGATCAAAGCAAAGTTAGGTCGGACATTCGGTTGCGGGAAGGGCGTATAAAGCCGATTGATATTCTTTCCAAGCAGCTCAATCCTTCAGATGATTTTGATATAGAAATAGATGAACCATACATGGTCTTCAAGGTAAAATTCTCTTCCATATTCTGAATCAATGTTTCTATAGTTCCTATTTAATGTTTTCCCTTTCTTTACTTTCTTTTTTCCTTTCCATTACTATCCAATGTATTTTGGCTACTAGTTTCACAATAATATTGTCTATTTTGCTTTCCCCTCACTTTTTTCATTTGTCTGCAATGTAGGGTTTGACAGTAAGAGAAATGGAAGAACTTCGTGAGGACATAAAAATGCATTTGGATTTAGACAGGGCAACACCTACACATATAGAGTATTGGGAGGTATTCTCTTTTTCGTTTGTCCATATACATATTTCGTAGATTTCTCCTTAGTGGTAGATTATTATGTGTAACCTCTACCTTTCTATGTTCAAAACTTTTGCAAGTCTTTTGTATCTACAGTTGCTTTTAAAATTAAAAAATTTGTGGTTCAGGAAAGGTTTCAATTTGTATTCACGAGTCTCAGACATTATATATGTATTTATGATTATGTGAGAGAGTGTGATGGCATCCGGTGGCCTGAAAACTGTTGAGTTACCTGGTTCATTGAGTATTACACTGGTAAGATGGGACAAATATTCAGTAGGTAGGTGGTACCAGCTACTGCCATTTAGATTCAAGATTTACGGTGGGGTAGTCATCCAATATATGGAGGGTAAAAATCATAATGCAGGTAGTACCCTAAAAGATGGGTGCTACCTACCTACTGGATTTTTTTACGACAAGGTGAGGGTGTTGGAGGAAATTATTATAGAAAATGGATTTTATGTTTGTGTTTGGTTAATGTGAAAATAAAAAAGACAAAGCATCCTCTGGAGTGCAAGGCTGGCAGAAATTTTGCAGTGGAAGATCCTGAATTTGATGATTTCTATTACTTTTTAAGTAAGGTTTTCTTTCACTACCACATGCCTTACACGAACAATTGCACCAGAAAAAATAGAAATAAACAAATAGAACTAGAATTAGCCCTTGTTAATAAATGAGAATTTGGTTTCATGTTTAAGAAGATTATGGCATTATGATATCATTGCATTCAATAATGCCATTGCTGTGCATTCTTTATTCTGTTATTTTGCTCTGTATGTAGAAGAGGGTGTCTTTGATTATATGTCCTGCTATGTAAATAATGACAAGAAACTTAAGCAGGCGTATGGAGCAAATTGATGATTTGATAAATATCACCTTCACTCTTTATTATATATTTCACTGAAGGAAGGTCGATTTCCGGTTAAGCCAATGGTTTATGGATTAGAATTCTTTGAGCTTGCCCTATCTCCTCAATTATTTGTGACATTTTACCTTTTCCTTAGTATTATGGGGCACAAATATCCTAATGGGAAGTGATTGGACGGAGAATATAGATGGCACTTATGCAGATAGAGGCCACTAGTAAATATATAAGTCCAAATATGCTTTTGAAGACTGCTTCATCTTGCTTGCTGTCTAAAATCTGCATGCTACATTTTCACAATGTATGTGGCCCTAGATTGTTGAATGGTTTTGAATGGATTCATGTTGCTCATTCCAAAATATCTTAGACTAAGCTTTTGTTCAATTGTTCTGTGACCATTGAACAGCTCTTTGCTTGTTTTATTGATTGGTTTTGGTTTTATTTTCCAGTGTGACCTTTTTTCCCCCTTGTTGATCTACAATTTTACTTTCAGCGTAACTACTTGCTTGAATTCTTTTTTGCTGCTGAGTTCTCGCGAGGCCATCCACCATGTCTTACTCATCTGCACTTAATACTACATGATCTTGGGCATGGGGATTGGTGTGGGTGTCTCTTTAGGGTTAGTCAAATCCCTATTTCCTGTCCTAGGGTAATGAATTGCATATGTAAATGTGGCATAACATTTTCCTTGACTTAAATTGTACTGATTAACAACCATTATCTTTTTTCCTCTGCTTTTACAAAATTGGTGGAGATGGAGAAATAATATCAATGTTAGTTCTTGAAAGAAGTGTTGATCTCTGTTCTTCACCATCAAATATTTTATAGCCACTCACCTATTGAAAAATTGGAGCAATTCTGGGAACCAAAGTCATGGAACATTCTTTGAAATGTTGGGTCAATTGGGAGGGAGCTGGGGCTTATGTAGCATTATATCCACAATTTCTAGACTGGTGGGGGTTCTCAAAGATATGAGATTGATGAGTTACCTTTTTTTTTTTAAACTTGATTTTATGAATGGAATCTATGAATAGGTTCCTACGAATTCATTCTTGATTATAATTTTTCTGATTTGCTTGAGATCTATTTGGTGTTAGAAATGACGAAATTAAGAAGGAAAGGAAAATAAAAAGGAATACTGTTTTCTTTTTTTATTTTCTCTCCTGCTTAAATAAACAAAATAAATAATTTGTAGAAGATGGTCAGACATCAAGAAAAAGAGAAGTGACATCTAAAAGTAATAATTTCTCCCACTGTTTTGTCATTTTTCCTTTTCCTCTCTGTTTTCCATGGTAGCAAACAAGAAAAAAAAATGATTTCCCTTTCATTTTCTTTTCTGTTCTCTCACTAAATCCATGAACCAATCATTGGTCAATTTCTATAAGATTTGACGGCTGCCGTGGCTTTCCAATTTTTTAGAGAAAGCGGTAAAAATGTTCAAAATTTTGGATTTCGACAGCTAACTTGGCTATATTGGAAGCTGGTTTCCCTGCTGAAGAATTTTATGATATTTATGGGTGATTTTGTGCCAGCATAATATTACTCATGTTCATTGTTTTGGTTTTCTTCCGTCAGTTTTTACTCTTGCATTGATGGAGCTGATCTCCTAATATTCCTTGCAGTTCCTTTCTTTTCTCTAAATTAATATTGTGTCCATTGAATTCACACCTGTGCATGCAGTCATGCACAAAACCATACAGCTGCAATACATGGTTTTCATATTAAATGAACTAAATCTCTCATGGACATAATTACCTGTCAAATCTGCAGCTGGCTGTTTTTGCTAACTTCTAAATAATGTCTTGTGTATGGAATTGGACAGGCACTCCTGGTGGTTTGCGATTGGGAACTAGCTGAAGCTCAAAAAAAGGATGCACTGGATCGAGCTAGAGTGCGTGGAGAGCAACCACCTGCTGAGTTGCTTGCTGAAGAAAGGGGTTTGCATTCAAGTATTGAGGCCGATGTCAGGAATCTCTTGGAAGGAAAATTCTATGTTGAATTGGATGTTCTGCAGTCCCAGATTGAGTCACAGATGCGTTCTGGCACAGCCAAAGTTGTTGAGTATTGGGAAGCTGTTCTCAAACGGCTTCACATCTACAAGGCAAAGGTACATATAGTTCAGCATTCTTGGATGCCTTCATCACACAGTTATGATTTGGATTAAAAAAGTCAATTGCTGCAAATACAGGCTCGTCTGAAGGAAATTCATACAAAAATGTTGCGGAAGCATTTAGAACATCTTGAGCAGCCATTGGAGGGTGAAGATAACTTGGAACCAGAGCAGAGTTTGAGTCCTATAGAAGAAGAGATTAATCATGGTGGGAAGGGTACAGACCTTTGTGATCTCTCATATTTGTTATTGAGATGGTTAAATCTAGAATAGTTGGCTTATAGTCCTCCATTATAGATGTGCAAGCTTTCTCTCCTGAACCAATGCTGGAGGAAGAGATACACGAGGCAGCAGAAGAGGGTGGATCATATTCACCACAGCTATTGCATGGTGATGAAAATGAAGAAGCAATCGACCCTGAAGAGGACAGGGCTATATTGGTAACTTGTCTTGATGTTTTCTTTTTTCCTTTATGTACTGATTATCTAAACAAAACATGATAAATTTGGATGAGTATGATGGTACATTAACAGGAACGGAAACGCAAAGCTGTGTTGGAAGAACAACAAAGACAGATCCAAGAAGCAATGGCTTCAAGGCCAATTCCATCTGAAGATAATTTGGAGATAAAGGCCATGAAAGCAATGGGAGTCATTGAGGAAGGTGATGCAGTATTTGGCTCGAATGATGAAGTAAACCTCGATTCACAGGTATCTAACCTACATTTTTTTTCCCTCCGTCTTTCAATTTGATTTATCATCACATGATTCACACATCACACTGATCTGGATACAGGTGTATTGGTGGCATGACAAATACCGCCCAAGGAAGCCAAAGTACTTCAACCGTGTTCACACTGGGTATGAGTGGAACAAATACAACCAAACTCACTATGATCACGACAACCCACCACCAAAGATCGTGCAAGGGTACAAATTCAATATATTCTACCCTGATCTTGTCGACAAAATAAAAGCTCCTACTTATACCATAGAGAAGGATGGAGATAGTGCAGAGACTTGCATCATAAGGTTTCATGCTGGGCCACCTTACGAAGATATTGTAAGTTTTCTTAGTCTAGATGTTAAAATATCTCTTGTTGCTATTACTCTTAAAACTAGATGACGCAATTTCCTGTTGTGATGCAGGCATTCCGGATTGTAAACAAAGAATGGGAATATTCCCACAAGAAGGGATTCAAGTGCACATTCGAACGAGGAATTTTGCATGTATATTTTAACTTCAAACGACACCGGTACCGCCGCTGAGATCTCATGGGCTGCGGGATATCTGGTTCCTTCTTGTCAAAGATGTCTTGGCTGCAGGATGGATGGGTTACTTTGATAATAGGCTCTGTTTGTAGGTTTGAGTGAAAGTCAAAAGTTGAGAGAGAGAGAGAGAGAGAGAGAGAGAGAGAGAGAGAGAGTATATGTGTGTATATTTTATATACGGACAGAGAGAGAACATCCGACCCAACTTCGGCATAGACAAACTTGCGAACGATTCCGATGCCGGGCCCTGACTGACGACACCGTCTCAAGAGCATAACTCGTCACCGCTGGTTGGGTATTTCCTCCACGATAGTGGTGGGGAGCTGGTTAGACTCCATCATGAGTTTACTGTTACTTTTTCCCTTTTTTCCCGTTCGAGAGAGGGGGAGGTGGGGGAAAGAGAGTCTCATCCAAATGAGTACCTTCGTTAGTTTTTAAGTCTCTTCATCTTTTTTTCAAAAAATTTATTCTGAAAAAATAAATTAACTACTTTTTCATAATTAGTGGGGGAGGGGTTTGACGTTTGCTTTGCATTGTGCTAATTGTACAAACTCTGCATTGCGTGCGTACGTAATGACTTTGAAACAAACGTTAATTTCATAAAATGATTTTTGAAGTCTCGTTTTGCAAGTATTTTTCTGTTTGTGAGATTGGATTCCTAGCAAGTATGGTGGTATGATTTTGGGTAAATTACACTAATGGTCCTCGTAGTTTCACCTTCGTTTTAATTTGATTCCTGTTTCAATTGCAAAATTATGATCTTCATTTTACAGAAACTTGCAAAATTTGTTCAATTTTGGACAGTCATATTAGAAAGAGACGAAATCAATTCACGTGCACTGCATGTGCGGTTTGATCAGGACAAAATGATAAAAGACCAGAGATGAGATGATTCCCGCCTTAACCTAACTGTGTATGCCCTTTCTCTACCTCAATTGAATACACAAAGTTTAGAAATTAAGGCTGTGAAATTGGGAATCTTTTTTTTTTTTTGTTTTGAAGGTAGCATTGACGACCATCATAATCGTGAGTCAAGAGGAGGAAAATGATGGCATTATCTAGGGTAGGAAAGGGTAGGAAGGAGGCGTCGGCAAGTGCAAATGAAGCCATTGTTAACCACTGAGTGTGAGTTTTGTTTTGATATTTTTGTTTGTTTCATGGTGCGAAAGAAATTGGGGTTTTATTTGCTTGTGTTTTGTTTGTTTGAATATGCATTTGGACGAGTGTTCCTTGTTTGAACCGATACCTGTTACAGGGGAAAGCAATGTAGTGTAAAGATTAAAAAAAAAAAAAAACTGATTCTTTTACGTTGCAGTGCCTTGTATGCCATTATCGAAACATTTTATTATATTTTATGGTCCACATTTGTCCTTTTTTCCCGTCTCTCATAGCATGGTCAACATCATAGGTTTGCATTTATTGAAATGCATGTAACTGATAGTACATGTTTGTTTCCTTTGTTTACAGATCTAAATAATAATCTATTCACGTTAAAATTGTCCATGGTGGGAAATTTGTTATTTGTACTTGTTGGGAAAGTGTCATATTTTGATAATTGTAGTACTGATTACATCAATATGCTTAAAATTGGAAAGATGTTGAACCAATTAAATTACACTGGTTTTATAATTTACTATTTTAGGGTGCCTGGTATGGATTTAAATGATGGGCTAAGGCAATTGATTGCTAATAAGGATGTTATAGACATGATGGGATGGGTGAATGCCATAACAGAGTAATTGAAATACATTTGGAACATAATTCAGATCTTAATGAGCAATTTGACCAAATTGAGGATGAGGATCAACTCATAGAAGCTAATGACTTGGTAGGTGATAAAGATAGTGAGGATGATGACTTTGTAGGTGCTGATGAGGATCAGTATTATACAGATAGTGAATCAACTGACCTTGAGAAGTTCTATGATAATGATTTTGGTGACATTGAAGATGATATATTGTTTGATGCAAATGTAAATAAAAATGTTGAGTGTGGTGGATTAGGGAGGGATAAGGGTAAGGGGACTAAAGGAGGTTCTGAAGGGATAGGTAGTAGATATAATAAGGGGCAATGCAACATATGAGATGAAGATGATGATGCTGCATTAAAGGAACTTGTTAGCCTTGATGGTTCATTTGATGAAGAGGGTGAGTCCATAAAAGAGAGGTATCCTGAATTCAACCCTCTTTCATATATATGTAATCCATAGTTTAAAGTTGGGGTGATTTGGTAAAAAATGGCTATAGGAGGGTCAATGCTACTTGCAAGCCTCCTTCTCAGTGGATGATTTATGCATCCAAGATGTAAGGGAAGCCAACTTTTTAGGTAAAGACTTAAATGCCCACACACAACTGTGGTAGAATATTTTATAATAAAAATGTGAACTCAACTTGATTGTCAAAGAAGTATGTGGAGACATTAAAGTCCAACCCCAGTTGGCCTTTACAGTCAGTTAAAGAAACTGTTCAGAAGGATCATAAGGTTTGCGTGTCCAGAAGTCAGTGTTACATGACAAAGAGGAAGGCTTAAGAGATGATTGAAGAAAGCTATCTTGAGCAATATGGAAAGTTGTGGAATTGTTGTGAAGAAATTAGGAGAACTAATTTAGGGACAACAATTTTAATGAAAGTGTCTCAGGATGAAGGAAGTGGTTCTCAAGGTAAGTTTGACAGGATTTATATTTGTTATGAAGCTTGCAAACAAGGATTCAAAGCAGGATGCAGACCCTTGATTGGTGTGGATGGATGTCATTTGAAAGGTCTTTATAAGGGTCAACTCCTATAAGCTATTGGTATTGATGGAACAACATGTTTCCACTGGCCTTTGCAATAGTTAAGCAAGAAAACAAAAGCTCTTGAAAATGGTTCATTGAAATATTACAGGAAGACATGGGAATAATTAACAACAAGGATTCACCTTCATTTCTAATAAGCAAAAGGTATATTTTTTGTGCCTTGTTTTTTTGTTTTCCATTTACTTTAACAGGTATATTTAGTTCCATTTATGATAAAAATGTGATTGTAAGGTTTGATACAAGCACTTGAAGATCTGGTGTCAAGATTTGAGCACAGACATTGTGTGAGACACTTGTACAACAATTTCAAAGAAACTTTCAAAGGGTTGCATTTGAAGGAGTTGCTATAAAATGCAGCCACTGCATCATATATGCAATAAGATGAGAGACATGTAATACAGCTCTAGCTATTTGGTGGTTTAAATGTACCCATTAGAAGGAGGACAAGACTAAGTGTTCCCAATCCCTTTGCAAGTTAGCCTTCCATGAGAAGCAGGATAAGGTCAAGTGTGCCCAATCCCTCTGCAAGTCAACCAAGCAAAGCAAAGAAGACAACAAAGCAAAGCATTGTAAGGACACCCAATCCCTCTATAGCTCAACCCAACAAAGCAAAGAAGATAACAAAGCAAAGCACTGCAAGGACGCCCAATCCCTCTGTAGCTCAACCCAACAAAGCAAAGAAGACAACAAATCAAAGCACTGCAAGTGTGCCTAATCCCTCTAAGCCCAGCATTGCAAGTGTGCGCAATCCCTCTCAACACAGCACTGCAAGTGCGCACGATGTCTCTCATGGTCAACCAAGCATAGCACCCAGGCCAGGAGCACCAAGCTTCCAACCAAGATGAAAAGGTGTCAACATTAGGGCCCCACAACCACACCGTATAAGGACAGTGATTGCCACATTGTACCATCTGTAGGTGGTTTGCCATATGTAATGAAAGGGTTTGTTAATTTGTTTTGTGCCATATGTTGGTGGCTTGCCATATGGATTTTGTTAATCTGTTGGTAGTTTGCTTGTGAATGGATTTTGTTAATTTGGTGCCATGTTTTTTTTTTCTTTTTTTTCTTATTTTTTATGGCAATGAAAAATAAGATAGACAGAAAGGTATCAAATAGCAATTGTCATAATAGAGAAGAGAATAAACTCTTTGTTGCCAAATATCATGTATTAAGAACAGATTGTGGGATTACACAATTCACTCCCCATTACATTGTCACTGCAAAACACATACCTCACATTACAAGTACATAAAACCAAAACACCCCAACAATAATTCAACCCAGTTGCATATACTTCCTATCCCCTTTTCCATTGCCATTGCCATTCCCATCTTTACTTGGTTTTACTTGCCATCACCAAAAAAATAGGCATGATATCGTCATACACATAATTAACTATTTCTCCCTTGCTTTATGCATCAACAACTTCTCTTGCAGTACATTTGTCCTTCTTATTTGCCAAGCTCGAGCACACAAGGGGAGATCAATCCATACAAAGAAGCCACATACACCAACATTATGCAAAAACAGTCCAACTAGTAAATATAAAATCATGAAAATACAATAAGATGAAAATACAATATTTATACAATAAATGAAGTTTTACCCCATATTGTGGACAACTCAGAAACCTTTTCCCTGGGTTGTGGTCAGTTCAAGAGGTCTTCAACCTACACCTTTTTTCACAATGGCAGGTGATAATATCCATATTCAGCAGCAATGTGCCCCTCTTCAAAAGCAGTGTGACCCAACAATGTGCCCTTCCCTTTTTTTTTCCCTCTTTCCCTTCGTCCTTTTTCCCTCTTGCCCTTTATTCTTTGGTTATATACATACATATACATATATAACTATACGGGAGTTAGGTTAGGATAGAATTTAAGTCATAGAATTCATCTAATAGGGGTAGTAGATCCACACACAATTTGCGGATTTACGAGTTCGCAGCAAATTCGTGAACTGAAATTTTGAATGTGCGAATTGGGGTCGAATCTCATATGGGACTTAAATTTCATTGGGTGTATATTATGTTAGTGTGTGGATATGATTGTATACAATCTAAGGCCCATTAATTTACTTGGTCTTGCAAACTGGGAAGCGTGTATCCTGTCCAGCCCACATTAATTGCCTAGTAGACTGGCCAACTTGAAAGCATTTTAAAAATGAAATTGCAAATCCTCTTATTTTTGCATAAAATTTTAAATTATATTTTAATTTATATGATTTTATAATATTATTTAATAGGCTCTCTTATCACATTCTCATTCTTAATCCTTCTAATAAAGAATGCTCTCAGGCTCTCATTCTCGCACCTGCCCACACACACGCTTTATGTGACTTAAGGCAGAATCATCTCCTCGCTAGTCTTTTACCATTTTGCCTTGATTAAACAGTACTCGTAATGCATATGATTTGATTTGATTTCTTTGTAAGATGGCCTTCCAAAATTGGACTAATTTTGTAAGTTTCTGTAAATAGAGGGTCATAATTATTACAATTGAAACAACATAGACCAAATTGAAATGAAGGAAAAACTACGGGGACCATTAGTGTAATTTGCCCTATGATTTTTAATGCCTTGTCTTGCAAGCACTCTATATGTGCTTTGTTTCCTAATTTTCAATGCCTTTGCCTGCAAGTATTCCATATTTGCTTTGTTTCCTAATTTTTAATGCCTTTTCTTGCAAGTATTCTATATTAATTATATCCGTTTTACTAGTTAACTAACCGTTTATTTTGTAAGGGGATTAAGAACGCACATATTGTCTTGCAAAAAAGAAAAAAATGCATATTAGGATGAAATATGTTTCCTATTTTAAATAGAGTTCTACTTTTTTTTTAGAAATTCAGAAACTACTTGTACAAATAGAAAATTCACTATTTTGAAAGGAATTCAATATTTCAACAAACTCTTCTTTATGGATTCCACTCAAATTAAGAAACTTGACAAACCAAAGTTGCTTAAGGTCATGGGATAGCCAGGTAGGCCAATGGGCCACACCACGGTTCACTATGGGCTCCACAAAAGTGGGGAAAAAAAAAAGAATATTTGAAAAAATGGGTTCCTGTAATTGAAGAAGGGAAATTTTGCAATATTTTATGTCGTGGATTTTGATTAAAAATTAATTAAATTGCATGATTCTGTGTAATTATATATTAAGACTCCCAAAAATCAAATAATTAATGAAGTGGGTTAATATGTCTATATTTTAGTATTATAAAACGAAGACGTCGGTTATAAGTCCTCTTAATAAATCGCGTAATTTCAAATTCCTGAAGCTCTGAGTTCCAGTATATCACCTCTCTCTCTCGCTTAGCTCGCTCAATGGCCGACCACGATAACCGTAACCCCCTACTTTCGCCGTCGCTTGCTTCGCCGCTGCACGCATCCCGTAGCCTCACTTCACTGCAAGTGCGACTGTAGCTCACACCTTTACCAGCAGAGTCCTCGCCGGTCCCGGTCCCGGTCCCGGTCCCGGTCCCGGTCACGGTCACCGGGTCTTTCTCTCTCTAGAAGTTGGGATGGCTGGAAACACCTCCGCTGCTCTCGCTGCCGCCGCACCGGTAGCTGCGACCCCACCTCTGGCAATCAAGGACTCTTGGCGCGACGAAGCCGAAGAGGTCTCCGGAGAATCAGACGCCCTATCGACTTCCTCCGACGAATCTACTTCGGATTTCATACCCGATTCTCTCGCCATCGACGAGACCAAAAAGGTCCACAAGCTCCGCGAAAACCCCGAAGCCTCGAACATCAAAGCCGTATGTCTCTAGCACATCCCCTTCTCTGTCAATTTTTGGTTTCACGTTTTTAGGGTTTCAAACTGGTTGCAGGTTACAGCGGGCGATACAGTTTATACGTCTGCAAAGACGTTCGAGGACTTGAATATATCGCATAACTTGTTGAAGGGTTTATATGTGGAGATGAAGTTTGAAAGACCAAGTATGATCCAGGCCATGAGTTTGCCGATGATTATGACCCCTCCTTACAAGCACTTGATCGCTCAGGCGCACAGTGGATCTGGAAAAAACAACTTGTTTCGTGCTCGGCATTTTGAGCCGCGTTTGCATCTGCCCTACCCGAGAATTGGCCATCCAGGTTTGCTACATATGCGAATGTATTTATTTTTCTTTTCTGTGCAAGTGTAATGAAATCAAGTTCTTTTTTTTGTGTGTGGGTTGATGCTAATGTGAATTCTGTGTGAATTAATTCTCTTTGGGTTGGGATTTCAGAGTTCTAAAGATATTTATGCCTGTTACTATGTATTAAGTTCTTTGTTTCAATGCCTAAATTTGATGATGTGTATATGGTTCTTCATTGTCTTCGATGGTTGTCACGCTCTAATTTTTTTTAAGGAATAAAGTTCCAAAAGTTGAAAGGTTAAAGTCAAAACTAGGATCACGTCAATTTTTAGTCAAATAGGTTTTGAAATTGATTTTAAAGATATTTTTTTAAAAAAATTTTTTGGAACAAAACTGTGTAGGTCCATTCCTATTTTGGACAAATCTGATTTAACCAAATCTGTTTAAAAACCTGTTTTAAATAAAAAGGCAAATCCTCAACATTACCCAAACTCAATCAACATCTCCCAACCTTCAATCTCATATTTCCACATTAACAACCTATTCTCCAAAACCAATCATTAACTAAAGTAATTCATTTAACCAACACCTAATAAATCTCCAAATGCAACCAAAATAATAATACAATCATCTATAAAAAATTCAAGGTAAAGACAGCAGGAAGATATAAGATTTTAATACATCCATCAAGAAAAATAATTAAACTCAAAACACAAAATAATAAAAGATAATGTATGCCTTCATTGCTCTAATCCAAATCATCACGTCTGCTTGCTTGAAGGCCCACCTGCATCTGTTGTAGGGTGAGCAATTTTCACGGCTCAAGTAGGAGGTTATGCTACTGAATTAATAAAAATGAGGTGATATGTGTAAGTGTACAGTTAAAGATGTAGAGAAATAAAGAAATGCGGTTTATTTATCCTAACTCCTAACCCAATGCCAAATGATATGGTACAAGCACTCATGGGAATCAATTAAATGAAAATCAAACACAAATAACGTCAAATCACAAATTATTCAGTCACCAACAACAACCAAATTAAGTTGACTCAATAAGACTACAATTAAAATGTTAAATGTAGAATTAAATAAATAAAATTATCTGGACTAGTCCAAGTCCAACCCAATGTAAGTGCATGATGCAACCGGCAGTATTGAGGAGGGGATACAATTTCGCCAGCAACCTCTTCCACTCTTTATGAGATACCACCCAAAAGACGCGTGTTTCTAAAATAATTTCGCCTATTATGGGCCGCACCCAAAGGACGCGTGAATTTCGCCAAATGAGGCATTAGGCCTTTGTTCTAATGCAAAATCCTAGGGTTAAGGTTTCAAGCCCATGCCCGACCATGCCCAATAACCGATGGCCTTTAACCCAAGTTTAAAAAAACACATAAACACCGCACAAAAAAATAAGGTCAACATTATCCAAGTTTTCCAAATTCATAACATAATCTCTAACTATTATTCAAGACACCCAAGCATCATTATTATTCATATTTATGTCTATTTCGCCTTATGTCAAGTAAGCAACAATATCCAATTATTTTCTTTAAATTAACCAACACCTCAAGTATAGTTCACACACATGTAAATCACGTAATTATCAAACCAGTTTCAAGAATAAATTATTTCATGGCAAAAACTTCCAATTTTATTCGGTACTTAAACATGGTGAAACCCTAAATTTTTATTCACAACATTCAATTACACACAAAATATCAATTAATCAACATATAAGACTAAACATGGCAAGAATCAATCACTAAAGGCAGCAAATAAAATAATATTTGAATTTCAAGTTTATGCAAAACCTAGGAATTTACTTAAAAATTCAATAAGTAAGATTTCTACCCTAACAACATGAATAACTCAAAAATATTATCCCAGTAGCAAAACCCATGTGTAAGCCTCCTACCTCGGCGTAGATTGTCACCTACGAGTGAATTTAATGTAGTGAGAGGCCCCTTTGAATCCTTCACCACCAAGCCCTTGAAAAGAATAATACAAACCCTAAGTTGTGGTATAAATATCTTGCTCTAAAGGGAAGTAAAATGGACAAAACAAATGAAGAAAGGGGGAAGAAATGGAGGGGAACCGAGAGAGAGCAGCTCTTTGGTTTTGTGACGAGAGAGAGAGAGAGAGAGAGAGAGAGAGAGAGAGAGAGAAGGATTTCTCTTTTGTTTAAAAGACTTTTAGGTTAATTGCAAAAGAAACCCCCAAAGTTTATGCATAATCACAAAATGAACCCAAGTTACTTTTTGACTCTTTGACCAGATGGACCGGTCATGACAATGGTGTTCAGCATCCTATGAGATTGGAAAATTTTTATTTTATTTTTTCAGTTCTTGTCTATGTATGATGTATGATTCTTTGATCGATTTGTGAGCTAAAGGTTTAGAGATTAGTTTTCTGTGATGTGTAGTTTAATGTCTAATCATTGTAAAGAAGTGGATTATGTATACACCTTTGTTTAGGTTTTTCCTTTGAAGTTTCTGAGTTTAGGTTCTAACTGGTGCAGAACATGGAAGTTCTTAAGAAGATAGGGAAGTATACAGGAATTACTACAGAGTGTGCTATACCAATGGATAGTACCAATTACATACCAATTTCAAAGCGAGCATCTATTATGACGCAAGTAGTGATTGGCACTCCCGGTACCATCAATAAATGGGTCACCACAAGGAAATTGAGCAAGATTTTTTTGAAGATTGTTGTTTTTGATGAAGCTGACCACTTGTTAGCAGAGGTATTGCATTCCTTATATGTCTTATGGTGTAAAAGATTTATCGAGTCATGAAAAGAGAAAATTCTATAGATTGGTCAGTTGCTTCATTTACAACCAAACGCATCTTATAATCTTATTTGTCGATTGGTGTATTCTATAATCCACCTGCTCATGTTTTGATGATTTAATGCCGTTTTTTTTATGTCTGTGGTGCAGAGTGGCTTTAAAGATGACTCTGTGATGATAATGAAGGCAATTGTCAGAAACACTCCAGACTGCCAGGTTTGTTGCGCTTATGTTTTTCCATTCTTGAATAAATTTAAACCTAAGCTTGCTTTGCAGATATGATTTTACCCTAGATTCTTCATGGCTTTTACATTTCGGGGATGTTGGAGATATTTACCAACGACGTTCATATTTGTTGTCTTTTCTTTTTCTTTGGATATACTTAAACCACAATTTGAGCAAACTTTTCCAACAATGTGTCATCTTCATCTTCACTCTATGTCGTGGTGGTTTGTTGGGGTGCAGTTGGAGAAATGGTGATGATGAACCTGTTATTGTTGTGGTAGCGGTGGTGCACAATTTGAGCGTACAGTTCCAGTGATTAGTGTCATCTTGGTCTTCACTCTATGTCATGTTGGTTTGTTGGGGTGCAATTGGAGAAATGGTGATGATGAACCAGTTATTGTTGTGGTAGTGGTGGTGGTGGGATTGACCAAAGTGTGCAATGATGGCGGAACTATACTGAGAGAGAGAGAGAGAGAGAGAGAGAGAGAGAGAGAGAGAGAGAGAGAGAGAGATGCATGGTGGTGGGTTTGTACCACATGAAATATATGAATGGAAAGAATACTTGTTGGATTAGGGTCTCAAACAAGTTCCAAACTTAGAGCCCGTTCATCAATTCATCAATTAACTTCAATTCTCTCTATCCAATTTGACACTTGAAAATCAAGTGCTTCAATCAAATGGTCAAACAGTTCAAAGTTACATGAAATTTGGTAGAGCCCTAATACTTTTCAAGACTTGGGTTTATTGGGATTCCTCCCTGCCTTCTTGGAATCAATTTGCAAATGGTTGGAAATATGCATTTGTTGACCTTTGGATAATTGATGGTCTTTTAGATATGATGAATGAAGAATAAACTTTCGACTACATTGTGTGTAATATGTTTTCTATTGTTTCCTCTCGTATTTCATCTTGCTTGTGTGTAAATTTTAAAGAGTGATATGCTATTAAATACACACATGCACACACATATCCATGTGAAACTGTTGCCTCATTATTCCATGTTCTCACCATCAGTATCTGAGACTGGAAGTGTTATTAGTACTTGCAAGGTTGATTATTTCAAGAAACAATGTCCAAGTATCACATGAGAATAAACTTCACAACACATTCAGTGCATATTATCAACTATATGACGTTTATTGCTTTGTAAAAGAACTTTCTTGCATTGCTGAAATGGAACGCCATGGTTGACTTTACTTTCATCTTTCAAAAAGCTAGGTTCTTCTGTTTGCTGCAACCTTTGATGTTGCTGTCAAGGCCTTTGTGTCAAAGATTGTTAAAGATCTCTTCAAAGGATATTACAACCAAATGTTTATGAAGAAAGAAGAACCGCCTTTCGAATCTGTCAAGCAGTACAAAGTGAAGTGCCATGATGAACTTTGAAGATAATGGTGATTAAAGACAAAATTTTTGAGTTAGGAGATAAGGTGGGGCAGACAATTGTCTTTGTTCGCACGAGAAATAGTGCAAGCATGTTGCATAAAGCACTTACTGATGATGGTTACGAGGTTACAACTATTCAAGGTGCTCTCAAGCAAGAAGATAGGGACAAGATAGTCAAGGAGTTTAAAGATGGATTAACTCAAGTACTTATATCAACTGATCTCCTTGCCCGGGGTTTTGACCAATCACAGGTGTGCAGCTCTTAGCCTTTTATCAGTTGTTGATTTGCCCATTTAGTGCTCAGAATGCATCCTAACATTGTCCATTTTTAATAGGTTAATTTGGTCATTAATTTTGATCTTCCGGTGAAGCTTGACTTCCCGTCGGAACCTGACTGTGAGGTATACTTGCATCGGGTTGGGAGGGCAGGATGTTTTGGCCGCAAGGGTAAGTTTTTCTGATTTCAGGATCCTGTCTTGGCTGTTCCTAGCATGCTTCATGTGAACTGTTAATTCCTGGAAATACAATTGCTTGTTGGTAATTTTTTTATTCTTTGCATAAATCTGAATTATTGGTGTTTAGCCACATCATGGACTTGGTTGAATTACTGAAATGTGAAGTACATTTGTAGAAGTCTTTAATAGTAGGTGTGGGGGTTAGGAATTCAGTTGTAGAAGTGAGATGGAATTAATAATTAGATATTTATGTCTGCAGAATATGGACGTAGATGATCCCCTTCTTTTAGTAAATGTTCTTGGACTAGGATTAATAAATGTGGGTGTCATAACCAACGAATGAATCAGCAACATTGATCAAAAGTTAACCATTTCTTTATTTCTTTCTTGATTTCTCTTTTATTAGGTGTTTCAAGTTGTTAAGGTGAGTGGGATGTGTAAAAAAGGAAATTTTGCAGGTCATTTAGTTTTTGATCGACTATGTCATTGTTCTGATCTGCTGGGAAGTCCAGGTCTTGGGTCAGAGAGCTCAGGTCTTGTGTCGTCTGTAGGATTGTCAGGTACCGGGTTGTCAGCAGTGTCACAACTGACTATTAACCTGGATAATTGGATTGTGCTTCACAAAGATTAGTCAGAGTATTTGATCATGTATAAGTTTAACCTAGAACTTGGGCTATATATGCATTCCCACTTCTGTAGGGTTCTCTCTGAAGAAACAGCACGCTATATTTGTTTGTATGCTTCCATAATATTGGATAAATGTGGAAGTTCAGGTGGTTAGAGCTTTCTCCTCACCTTTTGGCTAATTGTAATTTGTTTTACTTATTCCGACAGGAGCTGTGTTCAATTTATTGTGTGATGATGGAGATGATATAATTAGGGCCAAGATTGAGAGGCACTTCAACATGGAAGTAGCTGAGGTAATTTGGAGTGCTTGTCCCTTGCTGACCAAATTATGCAATTTTCTTTCCGTAGTGCTATTTTTTCTCTACTAAAAAATTTATTCTTGCTATACTTTTTCTTTGGGTGCAGGTACTGTCTTGGAGAAGTGATGAGGATTTTGCGGCTGCTCTTAAGGAGGCTGGTTTGCGGTAGTCCCAGTGGCCTCCATTTTTTGGTTTTTGCAGCTGGTGGACCTTTTTCTGTGGTAGCTGATCAACATTGTAGAAAAAAAAAATTGTTGAGAAAAGGAAAATGTGAAGAGATGTAGGACAAAATGGCAAACAAGATGGCCTTGTAGGCTATTGTACCATATTTCGTGAAATGGAATTCAAGAGGGAAATTAGCATCATCTCTTTTTGTTGTGGCTCATTGTTAAGGGTTGCCACCCGTGGCACGTCGAGGGCCGCGAGGGACCTTGGCGTGGGGCATGTCTAAGCATGATTGGTCGGTGGCATAGCAATCTCGTAATTTGTATTTTTCATATTTATTGGATTTATGAATTATGACTCCTCGAGGGGGTAGGATGTTTCTTCCTATCAGTTTAGAGATGGCTCAGAATGCTATTATAAGGGGGGCATGGTGTTGACTCTACTACCCCCTGGTGCTACTGAAAGGGACAACATTCAAATAAGTCCCTCAAGAGAGTGGGCGAGACTTGGGTGCTGGCTGTGGCATGTGGCTGCAGTCCTCAGCTAGTCAAGGGGCTATATGGGCGGCATTGTGCCCGGTGGGGCAAATGTTGGGCATTAGCGTCGAGGATGGGGTTGTGGCATTCGCACCCGCTACGCCATAATTATAAAGTGGTGGGGCTTATGTCCATGACGGATTGGGCCTCGGTGTGCACGCTTGCATGCCGTGTGTCTCGTGTGTACTTGCGCATTGGGTTCATGCTTGTGCACATGGCCGCTTGGTTTGGCTGGCATTGGTGTCGTGGGGTACAATGTTTTGGGTTTAACAGTTGCTATTCGGTGGTGCCTTTCCTTGCGGGCAACCTTGATGCGGGGCGCTAAGAGCTTCAAGGATGGAGGCGTCGTGCCTAACAGGTGATGCTTGGCTGACGCGTGCATGTCTAGTTGCACATGGCCATCTGGCTTGTATTTCAAGAGGGACTGGCACTAAGCACATTGCTTGCCGTGTGTGCGCGCATTTGAGTATGGCGTTGCTATCGTCTATAGCTTGGGTTGCCTTATGGCTTGAGCATCAGAGGTCCGTGCTTAAAGAGTTATGCGGGGTATTACGGATGGATCCTGCACAAGCGCATAATCTTATGCCTTGGTGTTTGAGTTTGGTGGGACTGTTGTTTGGTGCATAGTTGCCTCACGGGTGTATTCCGCTTCATATGATCATGGCGGGTCGCATTACTATCACCGTGTGGTGCCCGGCCTGCCAGCCCGTGACACTCATCCTTGCCTCTTTTTCCCGGTGGTTCCAGTTTGCTATTCTGCTGTGACCCCTTCTATTTCTATTAAGGAGACGCTCTTATCTCTGTCGTACATATGTTTTGTTTGCTTTTGCATTGTGCTAATTAGGCCTGTCAATGCGGGTCTGATCCAGATTCGACAGACCTCCAATCCGGATTCGGTAAGCCTAGGATCCGCTAAGTGATCACAGGCTCAATTCGTTAATAACCGGATTCTAATCCGAAGACTTGACCCGACAATTAGAAAAGTTTTACTTCTAATTTATTTTATTTTTTTAGAGCTTGATACGTGCTACTAAAAAGTTAAATTTGAAGGGTGTTTCACAATATTCTTCTTTTTTTTTTTTTGCGGGTCCTAGTTGCATGAATCCAAAATATTCTTATATTTTTAATATTGTTCAAAATATCGAAGTTAAAAACAAAAACTATTTGATTATATGATATTATTTTGGGTGTGTGGGCGTGTTTTTAAATAAGAGCACTTGTGTAAGTCATAAACAAAATTAGGTAAAAAAGCAATTAAAATTACTTTGTTAAGCAATATTCAAAATACTCAGGAGTCGAAATGATCATGTTATGTAGGTTAGGTTAACAATTTATTCCTGTGTGTTTGTATCATATTATAATTAGATTTAATATCACTTCATCATTTTATGTTTTAAAATTCAACATATTTTTTTCTCACTATGGAGAAATTAAAATATTTTTTCAATAAAACTATTTTGTTATCGATCAAAAACATTAATAAAATAAAATAAAAAAGAATGATAAAAGTCGTAAAGGGAATAAACACCATTTTAGCATTTTAATTTGGTGAGGGAATATTTTATTTATGAAAATTTTATATTTTTAAAATAAAATTATGACTTGTTCAAATTGGATCAGGTCTGTAATTAGGTCTAGCGAATCTGTCCAAATCCGATTCGGCAACAATTTGATCAACTGAATCCAGGTCAGTTGGATTATTGGATTGGATTTGGCTTGTCGGATCCGGCCTTGTCAGATCGGCTCCAAACTAAACTCAGATCCATTGATAGTAATATAGAGAGAACAATTTAAAGTGATGAGCCAGTAACTACAATATAAAATTACGCATTCTTGTATTGTTCAAAACTAAACGATTGAAGAATCACTTTTTGACGACAAAATTAGTTGTTATCTTGTATTTGATTTCACTAGACCAAACATCAGTGGCGGAGTCAGAAAAGTTGGGCAGGGGGGCAACAATTATCTTCCATCTTAAAAAAAAAAAATTGTAATCAAAGTTATACTTCATATGTGAAGTGTACGTAAGCTTATATATATAAAGGGGTGATTATAATTATAAAAAAAGGGCTTTTCAAAACAAAAAATATATATAAGGGGCAATTTATAAATTTTAGGGGGATAAATTGGGTTATATTACTAAAAGTATAGATACAAATTGAGTTTTAAAAAAATTCAGGGGGCAATTTGCATATTTTAATAGAACAAATTAAAAAATATTTCTAAAACTTTAGGCAAAAGTGGAGTTTTTAAAAATTTGGAGGGACAAATTACAAATTCTAATGGGGCGAATTGAGATAAAATTCTAAAACTCTTGAACAAAATAAATTTTTTTTAGGGGGGGGGGGGGGGGGGGGGTGCGGGGGGGCGGTTTTGCAGCGCAAAGGTGTCACGGTCCAACACTTTCAAGTGGACTAGGCCGTGTGACACTTGTCGTGGGCGGCACCAGACAAGTCAGCCAAATGGGCACCTCGCAAATGAAAGCCAACACACACACACCGAAGGTGCACAAGTAAGCAATTTGGAAGCAACAAGCTAAGAACGTTTAAAGCAACAACGAAGGCAATGAGCACACAATTTGCAAGCAATAAGATCACTTTTATTGCATATACAAAGCAATTCCAGACTACAATTAGGTGGGGAGTTTAGTTAGCCAACAACCGACAAGTAGGGACTTGGACTCACCTTACTATCCTCCCCTATATATGCTTTTTAAGCCATTTCTAAACTGATACAACCAAACATTACATCCCCTTGAGGAGTCATAATGGGTCTACAAAAATATTTACAAGGAATTTGACAAAACCCTTTTACATACATTTAGATATGACCCTAAACTAATTTTCTAGCCCTTCGGAAAAATTACAACACCTCTCCTCGATAGGGCTAGGACACAACAAACTTGGATGCCGCACACCTTGATATGGGAAAATCTACGCGTGCATCCGACTCCAAACTTACATTCCTACACTCTATACAATATGTACAAACATAGTAGAGTTGACACGAGGCTGGGAAATGTGGGCATGGGCCCGGCCTTGAAGGGCAGCTCGTGACAAAAGGCTAGCTCGGCCCCTGCCAAACACACTCATTAGCAACTAATATTCACTCAAAAGATGACAAAAATACGTGTAGTACAGAGATTCTTGAACGGGTCAAAACTTGAAGGTTGCATGGATTCATTTATCTATTTTACTTTTTTGCAATTTTCTCAAAACAAGATTGGACTTTGATAAAGTGATTATTTGATCTCTATGGGTTCATTCACTTAACTATTTTAGTGAGTTAAACTTAAAAAATAACTCTTTAATAAACTCTTTTCATAATTATCTATTTTAAAGAATTTTATTTTGACTTTTCAAATATAGAGAGTCAAAAGTGAGTCTCTAAATTTTAATAATGAATCTCTCTCATTCCTTCTCTTTTTTTTTTTGTCCTCTTTACTTGGGGTAAGCGTTAAAAAAATAATAATTTATAATGTGACTAATTAAAATAAAAAATATTGTTAAAGAATTTTTTTAAAAAGTGACCAGACAAAATATATTATAGAATTTTGAAGTATATTTTGACTGGTTATTTTATATAGTAAGATTGGAGATGCTCTTAGATTCTATTAAATATTTGAAAAATAAACACATTTTAAGTAATTGTTAAAATTTTGTCTAAAATATCACTTTATGATGAAACAGAAAACCGACAAGCGAGAACGTAGAAAATATCACATACTAATCCAATGTTATTATTTTATGGAAAAAAGGTTAGTGGTCAGTTAGTATCAATTACTCAGTAATCATCCTTATTAAATTAGGACATGGGGTGTTTTATTGCATCAGCAATATCAATTTGTAATTATTGAATAAGCTTTTAGTATACATGACAAAACTTAATATGTATGAGTATTGAAAAATCTTGTATTATCTAACTACTGAACTTGTTTTTGAAAAGTAGGGATGAAATTGGAGGGCCGTTTTGAGGTGAGAACTAGAAATGTATAAATGCACAATGCGTAAAAGACTATATGACTTGTAAATAGGATATGGCGACTCTAACCCAAGGAGTTAGCGTAGTAATCAAGACTTGAGATTTGGGATCTACTCTCTCTAAGATCTTCTATTCAAAATATCTTAAGTACTATCAATTCATTGAAGCTTCTCTTAGGGTTTTTAGTTTGGTAATTATTTGATTTGTATAAAACGAGAGATTACACAGGCTTTCGGTTAGTCAATGTCAATCTAAGCTTGCCCAAACACCTAATTAATAAAAAAAAACAAAAACAAAAATTTATAGAAAGAGGTGAGAGCTATAAAGAGAGAAAATATATGAGCCCACCAACATGCCTATGTAGAATTAGGCAGATAAGTGATCTAATCTATTTGGTCTCTAATATAAACCCGTAACTTAAAGTAGAGAAGACTTATAAGCAATGGTGGAGCTTATCAAAAAACTGGATGTTGCTAGAAATGGAAAAGTTGGTTGGTTCGACTCTCTTTTAAATTTTAATATTCAAATGCTCTTGACTTTTTATCTCACTACGCCACATATTAGTTACTCAAATTTAACGAATGATATTATCTTATTTAAATCCACAATTTTACTTAATATTTAAAAAAACTAACAAAATGAGAACATGAGCTTGAATCGAATAATAACATTATCCGTTAGATCTGAGTGACTAACATAAGAAGTCTGAAAAATTTTAACTATTAAGGGCTAAAAGGAACCGATCCCAAAGTTGGAGAGGACTTGGTGAGAATGCCAAAATCAAGTAGTATTGTGATAGGACAGGAGTTATAGTTCTAAAATTACAATGTGTTGTAGTATTGTGTTAAGGTCATTATAATGTGTTGGAGAGTTATTGAGAGATTTTTTTGGATTGGACTCCCCTTCAAATTTTAGCGTCCATAATCCTTTAAACTTCTTACCTAATTGTGTCACGTCTAGATAAGCTTAATCTAATGAATATATAATTTACTAAACCGTTTCCAACACGAAAATAAATAAAATGGTTTTATCCAATAATTAAAAAGTATAAAATACTTTTCATCACAAATCGTAACGTGACTTGCCAAATCTTTTGTATCCGAGATAACAACATATTTCAATTGGATAAAACCTGATGCAAATCGGTCTTGTTCTAACTCAAAATTTTATGAAACTTGGTCGTCTCATTAGAAATGTGTTGAAGATCAAGAATTTCGTTGAGATTTTTCAAAATTTCGTGGTTTAGGCCTTGGAATTTGCAATTTTTCGTTTTAGAAAACTTTTGTTTAGGTAATGACTTTGTCTAGAAATTTTTGTTTTAGAATGTTTCTTTAGATTTCTAGTATTCAAATTTGGACAACTCGAATATGTTATTTTTGGTAATTTTTTTTTATTTTCTTAATTATAGTCTTAAATTTCAGCAATTTGGTTTAGAGTTTCTATTTATCTTATAAATACAATGTAAGGGCTCTGCTCAAAGGGAGTTATAGTTTTTGATTGATTAATAGAACGTTTGCTCAAGAGAATTAATTTTTCTTTGTGTTCTTGTGTTTTATTCTAAAAATATTACACTAGTTCACGTTATCCTTGCGTCAGAATCTCTACCTAGTGGAGAGTGGAGAGGTGTTGCCAAAATCTACTTGATCATTTGAATGTATGAGTGTAGAAAAAAACCCCGATGGAACACTAGCCATGGCATCCTCCTCTCTCTGTGGGATAATCAAAAGAATAGTGAAAAGAAGTAAATAGAGGAAATTTTCAGTGTTTATGTATTAATTTAGATGTTGATCATAAGGGGTCTCGATTCATTCGTTCTCTCAAAGATATTGGTGGTGCATTGGAGCGTAATCATGAGATATATGATTTCTTCTGAACAACCTAAATAAAGAAATTATGGGACTTACTTTTCTCTTAAAAAGATTCGTCCAATCAAACTGCTGTAAGTAACAAAAAAAAATTGTCAGGTCCACTGTAACTTCTCAGGTGACCCATGAAAACTTGAAGTTTTCTCGGATGGGAAAGATTTGGCGAGTTACATTATCTTAAAATTTTTAATTATTAGGTAAAATTATTTATTTATTTTTGTTTGTGTTGAAAACTGTTTATTAAATTTTGTATCTGTTAAATTAGATTTATCTAGACGTGGGAAGCCGAACTTTATTTTTTTCCGTGGGCATTGTCAATATGTCTTAAGGCTTGGCATATAGAACTTGAAGGTAAATAATAGTAAATATACAGAGTCTTAGCCTTAAACTTCTTCATGTATATCATCCCATGAATCAAATTCATACATTTCGGTACACGTCAATTAGCAAGTTTTTACACATATTCGTAGTGCCCCTTTCCATCATACTATTTCTAGCCTTTTTTTTTTCTTTTTTCTTTTTCTTTTTTTCCAGTGAGGAAGGAGCTACGAAAGTGAATCGATATATGAGAATCAAAATTAATATCGGAAGTTCTAATCATAGGTCAAAATCTAGAACGTGGCAATCAAAAGTATCTAGAAATAATAAGGGTCAAATTCAAAGAGTGCCACAACATCAGTGATAATTTGGCAAAATAGTGAATTTTTTTTCTAATATGAATTACTTGCAAGACACAGTTAATAATAAAAAAAACAAAAATAAAAAGAAAGCTTCAGATATCAAAACCAATTTTTTTTTATTCCAATTGAAATTAATTTTTTGGAAAGATAGGCGTCACCATTTGCTCTTTACCACATCACTTTTAAGCTAAAAGCACAAAGGCAAAGTTTAGTCCCCCTCTATAAGCTAGACTGTGTTTGGAAATGGTGGATGGGAAGAGAAGATTTAGACCCAGCAAGAAATTTTGTTGCTCAAAAAATACTAAGTTGAAATTTGGTGACGTGGCTCTTTCATAATAGCCATTGATCTTCTAATTTCGCTAAACTGAAAATCTCCAGTTCAAGCCAATACTGGAGAAAGCTAAATCCGTTTTGATTAGTTATATAGCATAAGATTTCTTTGGAAAAAAAAAAAACAAAACCAATTTTCAGTGTTTATGTATAACCAAACATGTTTTTCCTATTTGCTTTTTCAAAAAAAAAAAAAAAAATAGAACACATAAATACTAAAATTGATAACATAAGCAAAAACAAAAATTAAAAAAAAAAGAGTTTTAGGATAACCAAACATGTTTTTCACTTTTGATTTTACAGTAAACAAAAATATAACCACAAATAATCAAACTAACAACAAAAGCGAAAATAAAAAATAAAAATAAAAAAACGAAAGTGTTACCAAACATGAAAGGATCTAGTTTGGTAGTTTTAACCAACTGTAAAATGTTATTCTTACAAAAAAAAAAACTTTCTACAAAAACTATCGTCACAATGTGACAAAGATAATTTTGTAATTAAAAATTATTATGATGAATATTTTGTTTTGAGATAAAATATTTTTATTTAAACACATTATTCTATTCTTTATAAAATATAAAAATTCTTTTGCATATTGTTATAGGGTTACACAAAACCTAAGGCCGTTTGCAGCAAAACTCTCTCTCTCTCTCTCTAACTTCTATCTAGAATCGTCATCTTTCACGGAGGCCATCTGCATCGCAGCCTCAGAGCCACCTCTCCCTCGCCCCAAATTCTCCAGCCCAATCGAAGCACCCAACAATGACCCTTTCACCACTGCCATGAAAATCAAGCCTTTTATCTCCAAACCGACGGCCGAGATCTCCCCCAAACTGTCTCCTGCGAAAAACCGTTGCAGACACCTCTTTGTCGGTTTCCGTTGCCTCAAGTCTCTTTTGATTTACCAATGGCTAGCTCAGTTGACCAATTAAGGAGTTCAGGAGTTTGAACTCCCTCTCCGGATTTTTTTTCTGGCTTCGACTCTTCTAATAATCCTCTTATGAAAAAAAAAAAAAAAAGGTCTCTTCCGATTCCTTGCAGTACCCTGCAGGCTTCCTCCGAGTTGTGCCAGATCCTGCCATTGCCGTCATTGGTGACAGCCTTCACAATGCAATGTGGTACTTGTTGAACATTCTCTCCTCCAAGTCCAAGATATACATCAGTCTGAACGCACATATATTTTGTAAATTTCCTCACCCGCATTTTCAATGCACCAATAATTTATTTTCTTATACTAGAGAGTGAGTACACGCAATGTGTGTATAATTTTTGATTATTATCAGAGATATATTGTTGAAAATGATAGTTGCCATTGAATCACCGCCGTAGTGGATTGAGTCACCGGATAAGAGATCATTCATATCAATCTAGCAAGTGAATCAGATAGACACAGTTTGTGTAATTTGGAAATAATTGTAATTTAAAATTTATAAATAACTGCAGCAGTTATTAGAATTAGAAGAGGTGCCTCCACTTTGTGGGTGGTTAGTTTGAGCAAGTGGGAGAGAAAAAATAGGAAATAATTAATGGGTGGTTACAAAATTTAAATTAATATTTTACTCTTTTATCCTTTGAGTTAGATAAAGATATGCACAATATAAGTAATTTATGTGATTTTTAAAGACTTTTTGGTCTATACCTAAAAGTGATATTTTTTTGAATTTGGAGCTTTACCAGCTTCACCAAACCCAAGGGTTTACTTTATAATAGTATAGATAACTGCTGTTAACCCAACTTCAAAGACATCAATGGATTCTCCATTTATATATTAGAATAGATAACGAGAGAACCTATTGGTGTCTTTGAAACTGGGTTAATAGTAGTTATCCTAATAATTACTCCAGTTATTTATAAATTTTAAACTGTAGTTATTTATAAATTTCAAATTGTGCCTATCCGATTCAATTGTTGATATTGATATGATCATTATTTGGTGACTCAATCCACTACAACGATGATTCAATAACAACTATCATCTTCAACAATAATTAAATATTGCACATGCATCGCGTGTTTCCGCCCTCTAGTAATTTGCTATTGTCCTATAAACACATTGGGGCTGTTACATGGGCTTCAGAGATTTTGGAAAGCAAATCATCAGTTGATTGTTGAAGAAATCGAAGCTAAGCTTAGAGATGACAATCTTTATATACACCTTTATTTCTCTGTTATTTTATAAATTATTATTGAAAAATTTTAGTTGTTTTGCTTATTATTTTGTAGTCTCTGTTTTGTTTATGAGAAAGTCTTGAAAAAGGCAACGAAAAATATTTTGAACTTTTCATTCATATTTTTTTGGTTTGGTTATATTTGTTTCTTGGTTGAATGGTTTCTTGATAAAAGAATAATTGGTTTCTTTGGTTGAATTGGTATAATTGGTTTGTTGCGTTTTTGTTATTGCAATTGTTGGTTGGTTGAATTTCTGGACAATAGATAGTGTCTAAAACTCTACAATCAATAATTATTTGAACAACCAAACATCCGATCTATTTAAAAACATCCCATCTATTTAAAAACACCATATCTAATAAAAACCATTCTCAAAGTACAAGCAAACAACTTCCATTAAAAAAATATAAGAAATTACCAATTAAGTTGTAATGCTAACTTAACTCTCCAAACGAGCGAGGAGGATTTTTGGTGTATTCAATTGACCTTCACTTCTTATTATAGAAATTACTGTGTGGACCAAAATTGTGTTTTTTCATTTACATATTGGTATAAATGGTTTCAAAACTTGAATGGCATCTCTCCCCAATTCTAGGTACCACGAAAGAGAAAAGACTATTTGCATGTGATATATATATTGTGAGCCTAATAAAAGTCAAGTTCAAGATAAAAAGAAGACCAAGCCAAGTCGTTGTGGGAGATGCTGACTTAGCAGGCCGGACTCATGCTGATCAAAGGCTAGGACCTAATTTAGGGATTCTAATCCAAAAGATATAAAGGTTAAATAAGGTCAAAATATAAATCATATTCCTAAATGAACTAGGACAAGTAAATGATATGTTCAACATATTAAACCAACTCAAACAAGAAAGATTCCTAGGAGGAAAATAATTTCAATTTCCAAAGGGGACGTGGCATTCCAAAATCTATAAATACCCTCATGCATTAAAGGTGTAAGGTACGTTCACTTGAGTTCTAGCTCTCAGTACTTTATTCTATTCATCGTGATTAAGCTTGCTAACTTAATTATCGGAGTGCTTTTACCAAAAAATGGGTCGAGTCTTTCTTATTGTTTAAGACTCTTACAAATTGCTCGTGTTTGTCGAATCGATTTAAGAGTTCAACCAAGTCTTTATAAAAATTCTACCTACATATATATACATATATTCTGTATATATCATTCAAACTAAGAACTTGTGCTTAACATACGGGTTATTTAAGCTTCAAAACTCTTAACAATAAAGCAGGTCTTGCAGCCCGATGGTACCAAAAGGTTAACATTAAAGAACGACTTAGTAACTAGCAATCCATATAACCAGCCGCACGCCTCTTAGAAACTCCTCCAAAGCCCATTTATTTCCCCCACCCCTCCTTCTCAAGCGGCCCTACTTGGCATACTCTAATATACCCATGTCATGCGCTGTCATATAATTTTCACACTACCGTAACAAAAACAACAATAAGCAGATATATTTCACATTGGATGTTCCCAAACATCAAAATACTTTCATGCAAATGGATTAAACATATTACATTTGATACAAATAGGAAGTCTAATTCAAACTGCATAGGCGTGGCTTATTTGGAGTATCAAGATAATTATGGATTTGGGTTGACGTTCTCCAAATTACTTTGAGAGGCCCATGTTTGATAAAAAAAAAAATGGCCCAATGATGACATAGGTCGCTTTTTGGACAAATTTAAGCCACGAAAAGTACAATTTTGTTGTTTTTAAAAAAATTAGTTTATTAATAACTTTTGCATAAGTTTTTGTTTTATTTGCCGTTTATTTTGACCTGTTTCTTTAGATCTCTAGTATTCAAATATAACCCTAACTCAAATTTGTTATTTTTGATAATTTTTTTATATTTTTTTAATTTTAGCCTAATTTTAATCCATTAGAATTTGCATATTTTTCTTATAAAATATATGTAAGGGCTTTGTCTCAAAGCCAACTTGGAATAATAATATTAAGAGACTTCTCTTATTTTTCGTTTAACTTTGAGTATTATGTGTGTTGGCCCAAATATGCAACTTGAGAGGGGGGGTTGAATTGGGTTTCTCAAAATTATTCACACAATAATACAATAAAAAACTAATTAAGTAAAGTAACAATGGCTAAGCAAACTAAGCAAGAAAATAATAAGATGCAATGCAAGCAAGTGATATGAGTAAGGAAGAAAAATAAAGCATAATGAAGAACACCAGATTTACCGAGGTTTAATCGCAACATGTGATCTACGTCCTCACTTTCAAGACTCCCTTGAAAGCTTTTCCACTATGCAAAAGTCCTTTACACTGCAGGTGCTAGTTACTAAGTGCCCAACTCACTTTTTACAAGAGTTATTCCCAAGCTTTTCAACCCTTCAAGTGATTTTGTCCAAGCTTCGCTCAACTTAGAAGCATTTTTAATCAAGAACACTCAAATTCACAGGTTTACAAACCCACCCAAGATAAATATATAAAAAGTATACAATGGGTAACTCTTTCAAAGAGTGTATAGCCAAGTGGAAGCACAAAGAATACCCTTTCAAAGAGGATGTTTGCAGTTCGGTCAGAAATTCAACATTCAATTAGTTGTATAGCTCTTAAATCCTCGGATTCTTGTGTTTATATGTTGTGGAGATCTTGTATATATAGCCTTGAATTGATTCTAATCATTGATGGTGGTTAGAAGTGCATTAAATGCGAGATCAAGTTGAGAGATCATTTGAAAAACTAGCCGTTATAGTCTAGGAGTCGACTCTTCTAGTGAAGGGGTTGACTCTTTTTGTTCTGGTATCATCTTTCTTAGCTCTTTGTCCCAATATATCGACTCTTGAGAAATAGGGGTCGACTTTTTTTGTGTTCTTCCCAACGACTTTTGTTTCTGTTCCAATGAGGCGATTCTTGAGACTTGAGGAGTCGACCCTTTTTTATTTTCTCCAGATTTCACCAAGACTCTGTCCAAATGAGTCAACCCCTGATAAATGAGGAGTCGACCCTTTTTGGTCTTTTTCAAAACTTTGCATTCTGGACTGAGGAGTTGACTCTTGAGTTAGAAGGGGTCGACTCTTTTAATCAGAATCCTTTTTATCCAGTACACTGTCTGAATGAGTTAACTCTTGAGAATTCATGAGTCAACCTTTTTTTTTAATAATTTCAAATCTTTTGCAAGTCTTCTTGAAACAACTTCAAAGTCTTTAAGCTCTTCAGTAATCATCCAAATGAAGTTTCTAATGCTTGAAATGATTTCTTCAAAGCAAATTGATCTGCAAAACACCTTCAATCTTTTCGAGATAAATTCAAACAATTTGATTCCTTGTAAAGTTCTTTAATCAACATAACTTCCTCCATTGATCCAAGACTTCCTCAAATTCTTCAAGATGGTTTTCAAGTTTTATTATATTTTCTTTCATACTTTCAAGACATCTTCAAATCTTCCAAAAAAGTTTTCATGTCTTTGAGTAGGTCTCTTCTTCTTTCATTCTTGCAAGATATCTTCAAATCTTCAAGGTAAGCTTCCATGTCTTATAAGAGTTATCTATAAACATCTTTTAATCTCCTCAAAAAGTTGAATGAGAGAAGTTCTTCATTGATCTATCCATCATACTCATCAATCTTCCACAATACTTGACAAGCTTCTTAATAAGATTTTCAATGTCTTTATTAAATCAAGCTTTAAGTTATAATTAAAGTAATGTATAATTTGCACACTAATTAGAGTTATTTGATAATTAACACAATGTTTTGTTATCATCAAAATCAAGGCATTAGTTCAACAATGTGTATATCAACCTTCCCCATTCCTTATTTTGAGATTTTGTGTGAATCAACTGTTTAATAAGATTTAGTTTTTCGTATTCGCTCACGAATTAACAGACTCTAACCTAGTTATTTTTTTCTCTAGATGTTCCCTGCATCAGAGTTCTAATGAAGGGAAATTTTTTTTACCTTTGAATGAATATTACATAGATTAGTTCCCCTGAGAGTGTTCACTGGTTCCAGATTTACTTATCTTCCTCCTTCACAATCTCTCAAACACTTGCAGTGCTTATTTTGAAATATTTAAAGCTTCTGCGATAAATTCTCCACCCGTCCATGAAAGTTGCATGTCAACATCAAATCAAGGTCTGAATCCCATGGCATGGTAGTTTTGGGGCATTCATTGCATTTGTATCACTTAACCTTGAAAATTTGAGGGAATTAAGTTTGTCCAGCTACTCAGAGATACGGTAGTAACTCCATAATTTCGTTTCCTTTTCATGACGAATTTTTGACGGAATGTCATGAATATATATATATATATATATTTTTTTTTTTTGAAACAATGTAGATGGGGTGACCTATGTTACTTGGAATCGGGCACATGAGTTGAGTGCGGGCACGTATTCAAGCATAAATTTCATTTAATTCTCATATTTAAATCACTTAAATATGGTTAGATTTCTTTTTTCATGAATATTTCTTTTTTTTAAAAAAATAAAATATTAGATGCATCAAAATGTAAGTCCTATAATTAGTTCTATAATAAATTCAATTACTTTTACATATTTATTGAATACATGTTTAACTAACCACATAAGACACATATCTTACACACTTATCTAAGTGTCGAATATACGACACAGATATTTTACTAATTGAGAAGAGTGCAAGTAATATCGTGGTGACAAAGATAATCATAATAAACCATTGGTTTTAAGAACGAGAATTGTATTACTTTCACATAAGCAAATTTAGTGTTAACAAATTGCGGGCAAATTTGATCATTACATTCTCACTAGTAATGGTAGATAAATTATAAATCCAGGAGAATATAAAGCATGGGATTGATTTAAATCTCTCTCTCTCTCTCTCTCTCTCTCTCTCTCTCTGGGTGCAACAACTAGAATTAGTTAAGCCTTCTTACCAACTACTTCTGACTTTTTTCTGTTGAATTTTCTCTGGAATTAAGCAAGACGCAGATACTTGGAAGTTTCACCGGCAGATTCAAATGACTTTCACCCTTCAGAGAGGACCAAATTCTTCAGCTGGTGTATATATCGTAAGGCCAGTGATCACCGTCCTCGTGTATGGCATTTTAGAGAGAGAGAGAGGGTTGTGGTTTTTGAGATTGTATGGCAATTTTGTTTTCATGCTTCTGCATCGGATCGAGAGAGGAAGCCAAGAATGAGTCCCCCAGATGGGGAAGCTCCGGCGACGGCGGTGGCGGCGGCGGTGGTGGCGGCGGCGGCGGCGGTGGTGCTCTTGATGCCTCATGTGGCGAACACGGTTTTTCTCGTGATAGCCACAAACTGGAGAGATTCAAGGTCGTAACTTTTAATCCACGGGGTGGTGATGTTGTTGACGGCGACGGCAACGGCAACGGCGGCGGCGGCGGCTTCAGTGGACAAGTAAGAGGAGACGGCGACGGCGGCGTCTCCAAACAAGTGAAGGATGGCGGCTTCAGTGGACAAGGAAGAGGACACCGTGATGGCGGCGTCTCCGAACAAGTGGAGGATGGCGGAGGTGGTTGCTGGCGGTGGTGCAAATGGTGGAAAAAGCCACGACTGTGGAAAAGGACAGGGTCACGCCCCTAGGCCTAGGGCTGCAACGACTTCCAATCACACTCAGAAACTTGGCATCAATTGATTGAATAAAAAAAAAATTATACGAAAATAACCACTAGAATAATTGTGATAATTTTGTAATTAAATATTATTACAATGAGAGTTTTATTTTAAAATAAAAGTATGTTAATAAGATACGTCATTTTATATGAATTTTTTATTTATATAATATTATTTAATTGTCAAAAGAAAATACCAAAATAAGTGTCTTTACAAGATTTATATAATTTTTTAACATTATGTTTAAGTTGACGTAAAATATTTTACACCAAAAAATATTTTTTATGTCAAAAAATTTTACTTAAAAAAATTATTTCCTCTTTATTCTTAGGTGTTTGATAGAATTCAAAACCAAGTAATAGATGGTACACATAAAAACCAAATCACTAAATTAAATGCAATCAGATCAACACTAGACAATACACTATCTCACTTTTTCACTCCTAACACGCGATCGCCCATTGTTGCTTTGTAACTATCATCCAAAAATTTTCAGCAATCCCAACAGACCAATCAATTTCTCCACCTTCCCCCTATCCCAAAAAAGTAGTAAACAAAAACAGAACAAGCAAATAAGGCACATGAACTGCTAGGCAAATAAGTCAAATAACTGTTTTTCGAGTGATAGTTTGGAATGGCTACAAGGCTGGAGAAATTATTCTGTAGTACCATGTCATTCTTTCTCCTCATCTCACAATATTTTGAGCCTCTTGAGTCTTTACTAAGCAGAATGAATAATTTTTCACAAGCCCCACCATTAGTTTCTTTATTTTTTTTTTCTATTAGCACGTAAATTACATTAAAAATCCTCCTTGTCACGTGAAAAAGATATGCCTAAGTTCTGAAATTGTTGATACATTATATTAGAAATTATTTCTCTTGCTTTTGGTTTGTTTATGGCAATGGTATGTACGTGATGGAAAATTATCAGACGACTCATTATTTCTCTTGCTTTTGGTATCATTCATGCATATTGTATGCTTATGACAATGCCAGGAAAATTATCGCGACTCATTTTGATTTGAGTTTTGAGATAATTATATTTTAAAAAATGTCATTTTTTCAAAAAATTTATACAGAAAAATCTCACCAAAAAAAATATCAACTTTATAATTAAGAGCTATATTGACAAATATTTTATTTTAAAGTAAAATACTCTCATTTAATAATATCATTACGGTAATAAATCCTGCACAAATTTTTTTGATTGTATAACCTTACTTTTAATTTTTTCTACAAATATATGTAATATGCATAAATATTGCATTCAATTTGAGCATGTAGCGAATTTTCATTAAAGATACGTTATTGTTTGTTTTAATACCATAAAAATACTAATTATTAGTCTCACAATAGAATTCCAGTATTTGATCCGAATTTACTTGCTCTAAATTCGCTAATTTAGTGATTGAAGCGGGTCGAATTAGGTTATTTAGAGCCTATCTGGAACTCGCGTAGGGAAGGGAGGAACAGAAGAGAAGAAAAAGAAAAGGCAATGAAAGAGAAGATAAAAGAAAAATACTTGTTTAATTTTGTAAAAAAAATAAAAAAAATAGAATGAAAAAAAAGAATGAGGGAGAGTGATTTAAATTTTTTTTTCTCTCTCTCTCTCTCTCTTTTTAAGTAGAATCAAACATAAAAAGAAAAATGGAAGGAAAAATTTTTCCTTTCTTTCCTCCATTCCCCCAAGTTCCAAACAGGCTCTTGCCCTACTCTCCCTCCTCAACAAATCATGGCACTTTCACTAGGGACCCTTACTCCATCGCTGCAACGCGTTTGCAGCAGCTCTCTCTCTCACTCTCTCTCTCTCTCTCTCTCTAAATCTATACGTTGCGTATGTCATCAATGTAAAAAAATGGAGGCCCCGTTTATTGCTTCTCCACATCCACATCTCCTCCGCCCCAAATTCGCAAACGCGATCAAAGCCCCCAACAATGAGACCTTCAACACCACCAAAATCAGACCGTTCGTCTCCGCGACGGCCATGATCTCCCCGAAACTGGCAGTTTCTTCTCGTGAGAAACCGTTACAGACGCCTCCACTGCTCGCAGTTTCGTTTGATTCGCTACAGTACACGGGCGGCTTCCTTGGCGCGGTGCCGGAACTGGCTGTTGGTGACGGCATGGATGGTCTTGTCAATGCCATGGGGTACTTGACGAACATACTCGCGTTGAAGGTTTACGATGTTGCGATTGAATCACTGTTGCAGTTCGCGCCCAAACTCTTGGAGCAATTGGGGTTGAACATGTGGCTCAAGAGAGAGGATTTGCAACCTGTGAGTGTTATAGACTCATCTATTTATATATATATACATACAAGTGCATATATACTGCATTGCTATTCAATATGTGAATTAGTCCATTCATTTGTCTGGGCTGAATTTGAGATTCTAGTTGTGTGACACAGTGGGGTGGTGTTCGTAAATTTCAAGTTTCCATAAGTTTTAGCTGAATGTTATTTCAATGCTCAATGCTCGCAATGTGGGAACACTTCGGGTAATCGAATTGTGGAAATTTCGAGTTTTTGTGGTCATGAGAGAATCAAAAACTTTTTGTTTTAGTGTTTGGATATAAACGAGGGTCACCCAAAAAATAGAAAAAATAAAAAACCGAAATGTTGGATTGATCTCTATCTCATTGTTTTCAATTTTGAAGCTTATTGGCTTGCTGACTCTTTTCTTTTTGACTTGGATTTGGATTTTTTTTTTTCTGCCCCTCGAATTTCCAGAAATCTGTCAGCTTTTGATATTTTAGAAGCTTAGATGTTTCATAGTAACTCAGCTTAGTTTTTCATGTTCGAAGGAAGTTCCTGAAATGAAAAGATATCGAAACTTTGATATGAGATTCCAATTTTGGCTTGATGCATTGCCTTACTCTTTCTCCTTGTCAAATTTTGGAGATTCAAGATTTGAAAAGATCTCGAAACTTTGATATGAGATTCCAATTTGGCTTGATGCAGTGAGTTACTCTTTCCCCGCTTCAAATTTTGGAGATTCAATATTTGAACTTGGCTTACTACACACTAATACTGCTCAATTTTGAACTTGTGTCTGGTTAGCAACTTGTGAATTTCTCATGCAAATTCACTTATGCTGTGTTTAGAGGCATAGAATTGGATTCCATGCCTCTAAACACAATTGATTTTCTTGCTTGTCTTATGGATTTGAGTTTTCTTTGAGCATGATTACTGGCAAAATTCTTACAGATAGTACCAAAGTACTTTGCAAGGGTGGTTCATCATTACTTTGTACCATTCATTTTTGTTTCATTCCGAGTAATTTAGTTTAAATGTAATATGAGATAACCATTTGGCTTGGAATTTAGTTTCTCTTGCAAAAATTAATGTGATTGTGGTTTTGGGTGAATGAGTAACCTTTTATGTGGAAATAGAAGTGTTGGAGTGACATATTTTGCCAATTCAACTATAGGTTTTCTCATTCAAGCTTCGAGGAGCTTACAATATGATGGCTAAACTTCCAAAGGAAATGTTGCAAAGGGGGGTTATCTGCTCATCTGCAGGAAATCATGCCCAAGGGGTTGCATTATCAGCCTAGAGGTTGGGTTGTAGCGCAGTGATTGCTATGCCTGTTACCACACCATAAATCAAGGCCAGTTTATGATATTGCTGGTTTCTCTATTTTTTCTTCTTATCAAATTTGCTTTGCTTTGAAGTTGTTTGTTTATTCATTACAAATATTTAGTGGAAGTCAGTTAAGAGTTTGGGTGCTAGCGTTGTTCTTGTGGGGGATTCGTATGATGAAGCACAAGCATATGCTATCAAACGTGGTGAAGAGGAGGGTTGTACCTTCATACCTCCATTTGATCACCCAGATGTCATCATGGGGCAGGGAACAGTTGGGATGGAGATTATGCGCCAAATGCAAGGTTCGTTGCTGGTGATCTTTGTGCCAGTAGGCGGTGGTGGTCTAATAGCTGGTACTGCTGCCTATGTCAAGAGGGTTTCCCTAGAGGTTTGTTTTTGTAGCTCTGAGAGAAATTATTTTTGCATTAGTTTTAAAATTATTTATTTGTATAGTTAATTGTGCAGTTATGAAAAAGAAAAAGTTATGCAATTGGTTCACTTGATCTGGGGGCCTTCTATGTGATAGATTAAATTCTTTATGCATGACAAAAACATGATAATGAGTTACAAAGTCTTTTTCTTTAGTTTGTCCCAGTTTATTAATTAAAATACAATAACTGAGTCTGCTACTCTTTCATTTGTGACATTGTTTCCCTGATCATGCACATTTAAGGACACCCTCTACACATATAGAAATTTTTTATGCAAACTTCAAATCTTTGTCAGCAAGCTGCTGCATTACTTTACAATGAGACTAGTCTTTTTCAGGTGCAATAGAGCAGGGTAATGGGAGCCTTTTTGGATACAATTTATTGTTTTATTAGATTGTGCATTGAGAATCTTAGAAAGGCAAGGAAATATAATGATAATTAGAAAAAGGAAAAACGGTCAAGGAGAAAATGCTAAGATGGCGAAAAGAGTAGGACTTCTGAGAATAGGATGAAGTGCATCCAAGGTAGTGTTGGAGTAGCTTCATGTGTAAAGGGAAAGAAAGAAGAAAAAGGAAGGACACTACATGGAGATGGCTATTGATGACTGCATCAAATCAACGGCAACCAAAATTATATAGTTTTATTTGATCCTTCTGACCCTGATCACTATAATGAATCTAGGGTCCTTTGATTTTTGTACCACCGTTCTATGTCTGTGGTCCTTTTATAGATGCAAACTGATTTTATTTCAAGTTCTATGACTTCTAAAGTCTTTCAAACTGTAAAACAAACTCTTTTCTTTACTATGTAGTCTTTATTCTCTTTTGGACTTCCATTTAGGAACTTTTTTCCTTGCCAAATAAATTGATAAAGAGGATTGCTTCATGTTTTACACAGGTAAAGATAATTGGAGTTGAGCCCTCTGATGCAAATGCAATGGCATTGTCATTACATCATGGTCAAAGAGTTATGTTGGATAAAGTGGGGGGGGGGGGGGGGGGGGGGGGGGGTGTTTGTTTGTGGATGGCGTAGCTGTTAAAGTGGTTGGTGAAGACTTAAGAGACTTTTCGTTTATGCAGGGAATTGATAGATGGGGTAGTTCTTGTTAGCCGTGATGCTATCTGTGTGTCCATAAAGGTAAGCCTTACTTTTACTGTAGTATGCTTGTTGGTTCTTCTCTTTTTGTTATGATGCATGAATTTATGTGCTGTAAATCAGTGCAATAAGTGTTCTGTCTGTTGGTTTTACTATCAATAACTTGATGTATAATGCAGAAACCATTATTTGTCTCTTAGTTTCTTTGTCAGTTCAGTACCACTAAGAGTCCCCAACTTTGATCTAAGATTTGTCTGCAGTGAAAATGCTTTCAATTTACAATTGCTAGGTTTATTTTGTCTTTTGTCATGGAAGTCTTTGCTTCTATTTAAGCATAGTGTAGTGTAGGAAATTTTGAAATAGGTATAGTAGTTATTATTTACCCTGTTAATATAACTCTAAGGCCATCATACTTTGTGTTTCTAATGCATTCTTCTTCTCAGACAGTGAAGTTTCTTGTAATGAGAACAACATCCTTACTTTTATTTTCATTTGGATACATCATCTGCTGGAAATTATCGTGTGAGGAACTTACTGATATATATATCTATATCATAGGAGGAAGATTTCAAGGTAGATAATTTATTTTGCGTAACATATTTTATACAGCTAGAACCAATATGTGATCCATTAACATTTTTTTTTTCTTGCTCTACTCCTTGGTAACAAGATATATAATGTACCTCACTGCCTTGGCAGTCTTTGAGATACCTGAGAACTAATTGTTGGTTTAGTTAGCTGATTCATTATATCCTTTTAGAGAAAACTTCCTAATTTTAACAACTATTTTTCTTTTATAGTTTTTGATATTCTCTTACGCTTTCTGCCTTGCATAATAAAATAAGTGCATAAAACCAACTAGGGCTAGCCTAGTTGGCCAGGATCCTGGCTTCTCGTAAAGAGGTGCATTCATTGGATTATCCTATGTGAAAGTCTTTCCAAGGTTGCACAGACTAAAGCCATCTAATTGAGCTAGGCATAAGTAGAGCCTGGGGGATGGGTGGTAGTTTGAGATGCCAAGCTGACCCTTACGCACAAAATATGAAATTTAAAAAGTTACTGGCCAAACTTATAATCTGTTAAAACTTTTCTTTGGAGCAGCAGTTATTTGCACAACATGATTATGTGGTTGTACACTAACCACTAAGAAGTCGCATGGCAATGCTACTCATCACTCATCTATTTTTTTCAAAAAAAAGAATTAGCATCTAGTTTTTAATGAAATTTCTTTTGAGACTTTTTTTTAAAAATTTTTTATAATTCAAAGAATATGCAAATCAGCAGTTAACTCTTCATAGCGTGTCTAATTTATGCAGACCACTAACATTGTCGAAATACACTACAACTAACCATGAGTGTGCAAAAATGCAAGCATGCTTGACTGGAAAAAAGTGGGAAATTTTCCAAACAATGGGAATATTACTAGATTTAGGAGGAGCGTTGTACCTTGACTATGAGCTTCACGTAGAGTATAAGAAAAAGTATACAAAAAAGTGAAATGTAAAGAATTGTTTGGGAAAGGAGACTTCCTTACATACCCCTGGAAGATTTTCATTGTAGATTGGGAAGGAAAAACAAAGGGTAGAAAGCTAGTAACTTAGCCAAACACCCAAAGCTATTTTACCACAGTAAAGAGAACTGGCGTGGCATCTAGAACGGAGGGTTGTGACTTATGAGGTTAGGGGTTATATTCTTCTCATTTATTACCAAGAAAAAAAGAAAAAGAAAAAGGAGATATTCAATATAGTTGATTTAAGTCTGTTTATGAATATATTTCTTCTTTTCATTGAAGATTTCTTCTTTCTTTTTTATTTTCCCTTATTTTAGCTACTCATCATTTGATAATAAAAAAAAGAAAATTATCATATTTGCAGGAATTTTTCTTAATTGAGCACATGATTGGTTGGGGTATTATGTACTGGTCATTGAGCATGGTTTGTGAGTGCCTCTATTTTGCAAATTTATATCCCTACCATGGGCTAGGCTTGCATTACACTTTTAAAAGTGCCCAAAACTATGTACATGCCACTGAATATTTTATAATCCTTGATGTATGTAGTCACCAAGCAAGCACATTGCAAGTTACAACCTTTTTTAAACAGTAATTTAATTCATGTAATGTAAGTTTAATTTCTCTGTACCCCGCACTGACCTGTTAGGCTATTATAATTATTCAACTACAGTATGACTACTGTCACAACTTCATTAAAGAACTTTGGCTAAGACTGCAGTTTGTCATGTCAAATTTTAACTTCATAAGGCATACAATATTTTGTGCTCATGTTGCAGGACATGTTTGAGGAGAAAAGGAGCATTCTAGAACCAGTAGGTGCTCTTGCCCTTGCTGGAGCTGAAGCATATTGCAAATATTATGGCCTTAAGGGTGAAAACGTTGTGGCAATAACCAGTGGGGCAAACATGAATTTCGATAGAGTTAGATTGGTAACTGAACTTGCTATGGGAGGCTGTGCTAGCAACTTTCTTGCGCAAGGAGCCTGGCAGTTTTAAACAATTTTGTGAACTTGTATGTTATTTAAAGCATTGGTTAATATTTTGCTTTGCCCTGTCCTCCTTTATAGCATGAAATTAAAATTACTTGCTTGGCAGGTTGGACCGATGAATATCAGAGAGTTCAAATACAGATATACTTCTGATAAAAAAAGAAGCTCTAGTATTGTACAGGTATGAACTTTTCTTGAATTTCTAATTTTATGATGTTAATATGTCTATTCAAACCAATCGTCATGTCCTCTGCTCCTCCTCCTATTTCTTCTATGGTATTTTGTCTACTAAATGTAGGCACACTTAATTTAACTTGTTTAGATATCTGACTATACATTGGTCCTACTTGTTTAACAAAGCCCATCTGATAATCGGTTATATATTAAGGAGAAAGGACAATTCTTATGGATTTTTACATTCTGCATTTTATCATGGTTGTCTACTTAGCCCAAAAAACATAATAAATAATAGTAATAATTTAGTACTACTAGTAATTTCATCCTGGTTTGTGCAGTGTTGGCCTTCACACAGTTTCAGAACTTAGAGCCATGAAAGATCGCATGAAATCTTCTCAACTTTGAACCATTAATCTTGCAAACAACGACTTGGTTAAAGATCATCTGCGGCATTTGGTAACCTTCCTTTGAAATTTCATTGTTTTTTTTTTTTTTTGGTTTACATTATGAATGATTTTCATGCGATTAAATTTCTCGTCTGTATTAATGTTATCTTCGTAACCAAAATTAGACATCTAAGGCACCAAATTTAGGTAACTATATGGTTTTCTGGGAAATGGGAAAACTGAACTTAAAGCTCCCAACAATAATGAAGACGAGTTTTTAGTTTTGCCCCGAAGTGTATAAGTCATGATGGCATGGCCTTGTTTGTTAAGAAGTGTTTGTTGTGGAAACTATCAAAACTCAAGATGCATGGAGAACAATCACTCTGCATGTTTGGATCAATTATTGTCTGGGGGTGTAAATGCTTAGGTTGTGGACTAGCAGTGAGGGATATTGGAATGGGAATGCCAAAATGATTATGTTTAGTATGTTGTATGTATACAAGTTTATATAGACAAGTATGTATAGTTTATTTCTACTAAGCCCTATGGGTTAAAATTTTGTAATTCAGCCCCATATTGTACACTCTGGCATTCTCCAAACACCTATAATTCGGGCTAAACCTGGACTAAAACCAACTCCAGCTGCCTGGTTCAGGCCAAGGAAATTTTAGACATTAACTGGCTAGAATCTTATGCCGTTTGTCTGAGTCTGGACCTTACTTGAGTCTGAAAAGGTAGGGTGAAGGCTGCCTACTTACTCTCTCTCCCAGACCCCACTGTAAGCTTAGAAAAACATAATGAAAATAAGAGAGAATTTATGAGCAGTTGCATCTTTCATGCAATCATTATGATCCTTGGCAACCAATATAAAGCTAGTCCAGTAGTATTATTCATAGAATGGGGGCCACCAAGTCTTCATAAAAAAATGTCATTTCCATTTTTGACTGGCAATTAATTGGTCAGTTGTGTGGTTTCCCCATTAATATAACCATAATCGCTTTGTTGGTATACAAAATAAGATATTCTTCATTTGCACGACGGCCCTAACTCTGCTTTATTTTGGATATTTTTCAGATGGGGGGCCGATCAATTGATCAAAATGAGCTTCTCTGCCGATTTGTTTTTCCTGAGAGGCCAGGCACTTTGATGAAATTCTTGGATGCTTTCTGTCCACGTTGGAATATTAGTTTGTTCCATTACTGCGGACAGGTTGAGATTCAAAATGCTTCTCTTAATTTTTTTATCTTCATTTTTGGGTCTAAATAAATTCCTCTTTATCTATCATCAATTTTAATTGTTGTTCCTATTCCTCTCCTTAGGGTGAAACGTGTGCTAATGTATTGGTCGGAATCCAAGTTGAAAGGACTGAGATGGATGAGTTCCAGGATCGCGCCAATAATGTTGGTTATGATTATGTAGTTGAGAGCGATAACGAGGCCTCCCTGCTTTTAATACAGTATACTGAGTAGGCTCTCTGCTGTTATGTTCAAATAAAATTAACTTTTGTTGTGAACTAAGTTCTCCTATCGCTCCCACAAGGCTCTGTCAAACGTTGTATATGTAGTGCTCTCTTTACTCAGTTTAAACTTGTGAGGGTTTGAAATCCAAAGCGGACAATATTCGACTAGGATATGGAGCGGCAGAAGAAATAAGTGTGCAAAAGAAAAAGAAAAGAAGATGAAAAAGAAATAAGTGTGCAAAAGAAAAGAAAAGAAGATGAAAAGAGAAAAGAGACAGAGTAATAGCTCTAAAGCAAAAATTCTGGACAAATATTAAGAAATATAGTTGTATTTATATTTTTTTATAATATAATAAAGTTTTGAATGATCAAGAAAATTAATCTCTAATCTATTAACAGAATTAATCAGAGAAATATTCAACAGTTTTTGAAGAATTAATTTTATTATATCTTATGTTGAATTATATTTATCTGTTTTATGTATTTTCTAATTTTATAACTTTTTTTTTAATATTATTTTTGACAATTATTCCCTGAATTTATTCCACACAAATCATAGATGGTGCGTGGTACTGGTACCCCTAGTATTGTGAGGATAAGGAAGACCATGGATCCAGAACCTTGTAGGCGGGCAAATTTATGATAGTGAGGTAGTACCAATTGCTATCGCTGAGAAGGTATTTTGATTGTAACTTAAAAAAGTTATAAGTTAATTTTAAAGTAAACTTTTTAAATGGATAGTTAAAAACAGTTTAAAAAAAATCATAAGCTGTTAAAAAATTGCATCCAAACACCCCTAAAATTTAATTACAATGGTATAGGCCTACGCACATACATGGATAGGGGGGTTTGACAGAGGCGGGGTAGGGAGTGTTCTTGATGATTCCTTTTTCTTAATGATTTCTTTTTCTTAATAAATAAGAAAAGCATACATAAAATGACCAAAAGAACAAAAATAAAGGAATGTTTAGATTTGATTTTTTTAAAGTAGTTTAAAATTTTTTAAAATTATATTTGGCATTAAAAAGTTACTTTCAAAACTAAATTAAGTTTTATAAAGTCATTTAAAAAGTAACTTTTTAAAAATAACTTAAAATTTTAGCTTATAATTTTTTTAAATTGCAATCCAAACACTTCGTAACTATATATTTCTTGTTATTAATTTTTTGGAATTTTGTACTTCTTGAACTTCATTAACATTTGAGCATTTGGTCTGAGGGGCAATAAAGAGAGTTGATGGACAATTGCCCTTAACAGTGCTGACTTTATGGGTTTCTGTGGCAGGCTTGAGAGAGAGAGACAGACACACACACAACACAACCCACTCACCGTGAAGGAGGGTGAATTAACGAATTGACTCCACCCTCTACACAGCAGAGCCCGAAGCCTGCAGCAGTATTTAAGCACCCTGATACCATATTGCAGAGGGTATAGCTTCATAAATAGTGCTAATAACTTACATTCTGATAGGAGAATGTGGGGGCACCAGAGTTATTTACAAATGGCACAACTGGATTTGGACCCTCCGATAAGAAGGGTACCCTCCAAAGCATAAAGACTATTTTGCCCTCATCAGGCCCATCAATGGTAGTTTTTGACCTTTCACAGCAAGGCTAGGGTCTGGCTTTTTGCCGAGACAAAGGACAATTAGCCCCTAATCAAGTCATGGTCCCATACTGATGGTTTGTCCCTGCTGGAAATCTAAGATGAAGCACTTAGGGATGAAGTTTACAGCAATTCTTTACAGTTAAGTTGACATTTTTATATCTAATCCCCTATTTTAGTGAAAAAAAAAATAATTTCCACTACTCATTAATCATTCCTGTTAAATTGTGATGTGTAGTGTTTTACTACATCAACAGGAGCATGAATTTGTTATTAAAAAGACTTTTGATAAAATAAATAACACATGACAAAATTTAATAGGCATAAATACTAAAGAATTTCGTACTACTTGACTAATAAACTTTTTTTTTTCTCCCTATTTTGTAATGGCCATATACTAAATAAATGCTATATATATATATATATATATCAATAAACACAATTTGGAAATCCATATTGATTAGCAGTGATGGTTATAATTATATGGAGGTGTGTTCTAATGTCTTTGATTTTGTTATTGCAATAAATTGGAAGAGTGGGCCCAGGCTTCTTAAGTCTTGCATCGTAAGTGAAAATGGTAGAAAATTTTGGATTGGAAGGTGAGCAACGTAGCAAAGAACATAACAAAAAAAAACTTCCAATTTGATTCCTTAAAACCAGGGTTATTTCTTGGTTCTGGAGTCTCAGGGCACAAGGTCTTGGATCATTTATGTCTCCATCTTAGATTTGTGGAGGGAAAAGTAAATAAAAGAAAAATAAAATTATTTATACATATTCATTTTTTTTAAGGGTAACCAAACAAAAATACAAACAATTGAACAAATACCTATATATTTTCTTAGTTTCCTAACTCAACCAAATAAAAAAAAAAAAATTTAGCTTCTTTTCACGTTATTTTTTTTTACCTATAATTTCCCTTTCCCTTTCCCTTTCCTTTTTCGGATCTAAGATCCAAACATAAAGTTGGCATGCATGTTTCCATGAAAATTTATTGTGATGCATGCATGCGTTGGCTGTACATGCACCGCTTTTGATAGTACCTTTGTTTTGATGCAAGTCAAGCAATTGCTGCTGCAGTGTGCATAATGTGAATAGCTATAGAAAGCACCCCCAAGTTTTTTTTTCAAGCTCTCTTAATTTGGCTAAGGCTCTAACAAAGTCCTTTGTCACCATTCCTGAACAAACTCGCAACAAATTCAAAAAAAGCACTTCATTTTAGCCTAACAACAATAATGACATATAGCATCACCTTTAAGGGGTACTAAACATGCCTCCTCCCCCCTGGAAATGTGCAGCTTTAATAGAAGCCCTATCCTCCACCCAGAAGTTATTTCACTTTGACCATTCCTTACAAGAGCTCTCTCTCTTTAAATTCTCCTCCCCTGCGCTTCTCCACTCTCTCTCTCTCTCTCTCTCTCTCTCTCTCGCTTGGTGAGTTTCATTGTTGCAGCAAGAGAAAAAGACTATGGGGTTTCCAAGTAGTCTCTTGAGTATCTTCCTTACTGTTGCTGTGATTCTATCAGTGGCCCATGGACAACCTCTTGTTCCCATGTTGTGTGTGTTTGGGGACTCTGTCGCTGATGCGGGGAACAACAACAATCTCAATACACTGATCAAGGCAAACTTCCCCCCTTACGGCAGGGACTTTACTACCCACAGACCTACCGGGCGGTTCTGCAATGGAAAGCTTGCTACAGACTTCACTGGTATATTATTTCTCTAATAACCCCTCTCTCTCTCTCTCTCTCTCTCTCTCTCTCTCTCTCTCATCATGTGTGTTGCTTAATGTCCTTTGTGCACAGCCGAGTACCTTGGATTCACCTCGTACCCTCCAGCTTACCTTAGCCAGAATGCCAAAGGAAAGAACCTCTCGACCGGTGCCAACTTTGCCTCAGCCGGTTCTGGTTATTGTGACAGGACAGCACATTTCTATGTAAATAATAAGAATCTCTCTCTCTCTACCCCGTCCGTGTTTGGGTGTGTATGTATAATGATACCATACACAGAGCTAACCACAATAAGATTCTGTTGTAAGAGTAACTTGTGTGGGTACTGTTTTGGTTTGTGTAGCGTGCCATTTCACTCACCCAGCAGCTAGCATACTACAAGGAATACCAGAACAAAGTTGTGAGGACGGTAGGAAAAGTCAGAGCTAATCATATGTTCTCAGGTGGAATCCACCTCTTGAGTGCTGGAAGCAGTGACTTCATTCAGAACTACTACATCAACCCCATACTCAACAGAGCCTACTCACCTGATCAGTTCTCGGACATTCTCATGAAATCCTACTCTACTTTTGTCCAGGTTTTACTTCATGCTCTTCACTGAAATGGCATATGCACTTTTATAGATATACTGCTATATATCTATGCATACCTAGTAACATCTATATGTATTTCATGCATTCATGCAATTGCTTGTTGGGCTATGTTTTTTTTTATATATTTTGTATATGTGAGGTTCAAGGTTGAAGCAAAACCAGAACACGTGACGAAACAAAATTTTGCAAACTATATGGGAAAGTACTGAACCTCAAAGCAACATTTTTTTACACTGGCACAATATGTAACAAACTACATTTATTACATCTTATTCACATACAAAAAATAGAAAACATGAACCAAAATCTGTGGTAGAAATAACAGTTCATGAGATTTGGTTATGCATTTTCCTGGGCTTCAATTAGACAATAATCAGTGCGCTATCAGAGAAAAAAATTCTAATGGTTTCCAGCGTCCTACTGGGTCCAGCTGGGACAATGACCAGTGTCATGATCCCACATCAGATAAGAGGGAGGTCTTGAGCCATATAAGGAGGGTAGGCAGTACCACTTAAGAGCTTAGGCTTTTAGATTGGATGACAAGTGCCCGGCCCGAGACAAGTGGTATCAGAACAGTCCAATTCCTGATCTGATTCTACGCCAAGCGCTCAGGTAGAGTAGGCAGGGTAATCCTACCCGTGACAAGGGCGTCATGGATTCAGGTGAAAAAGTATGTCACGATCCCACATCGGATAAGAGGAGGGAGGTCTTAGGCCATATAAAGGAAGGTAGGCAGCACCACCTAATAGCTTAGGTTTTTGAGTTGGATGTCAAGTGCCCGGCTCGTGACACCAGACATTAAATTTATCAGTCTATCAGTCTAACCTTGATTTGGAATTTAGACACCAAGGTGATTAGGATGTTGATGTTTTAATTACAGAATACTTGCAGCAGCAGCGTATATATTTAAATTGCAATATGGACAGGTAGTTTTTGAGAATATTAATACAAAGCTTGACCATATACAAATAATCAACATTACCTTGTGACAGAAACTGTATGGCCTGGGGGTAAGGAAGATCGGAGTGACAACCCTACCACCAACAGGATGCTTGCCAGCAGCCATCACACTATTTGACTCAGGTAGTAACCAGTGTGTCGCGAGGCTGAACCAAGACGCCATCTCCTTCAACAATAAGCTAAACAGCACATCCCAAGACTTGCAATACAAGCTCCCTGGTCTCAAACTTGTGGTGTTTGATATCTATCAGCCTCTCCTGGACCTGGTCACAAGGCCCACTGATAATGGTATGAGCTTAATTTTCCACATTAGGTATCTAGTTATGTTGTCACTTTGTCATGCATAAGTAATCAACATTTGATTGCTCTTCTCTCACTCTTTCTTCTTTTTATTTTTATTTTTATTTTTATTTTTTGTTGTTGTTGTTGTTGTTGTTTTGGGGGGGGGGGGGGGGGAATAGTAATCAAATTCTACTCATCAAATCAGTAAAACCCTCCCATAAAGTTTTACTCTTTCGAGGTTGTTTAGGTTTTGAACAGTTTAAAAGCCAGCGAATCAAGATCTTCTGACATGTTTTTTTACTTCCCATAAAGTTTTTCTGTTTTGAGGTTGTAATCATGCTTGATTCATAAAGCTTTGTATAGAACAAGATCTCTCTCTCAACACAGACACAAACACACAGGGATACACACAAGATAAACAAGGTAAACTGATTCAAATTTCATCCACAACTATGTCTCAGGCTTCTTTGAATCAAGGAAGGCATGCTGTGGGACGGGTACAGTTGAAACATCGCTGCTTTGCAATGCCAGGTCCGTAGGGACGTGCTCAAATGCTACACAGTATGTGTTTTGGGATGGATTTCATCCCAGTGAAGCAGCTAACCAAGTCTTAGCACAAGATCTTCTTGAACAGGGATTCTCCCTTATCTCTTGAAGTGACACTATATACCTACACAGTTGAAAAAATCCTCTAGTTTCCACTTCCGTCTACTTATACATAATTTACAGCTGCTATGAGAAATATATAGGTGGTTTGAGTGGCTTTAGCTGTTTGAGACCTAGGTTCTCATGGTATAATGTTTGCAAACCTCAAGTATGAGGAGTAGGTCATGTGTTTCTTCTATTAACGAAATTTGTTTTCGTTGATCCTCCCATCAATAAAAAGAAAAAAAAAAAGAAGATGAAATAATATGATGAGTAGTTCATTCCCTTATGTGTATCATTTTGCAAAGAAACAGGCCATGGATGGCCTAACATGGTCATTGACGAAGCTAAACCAGGCCGAGGGGAGCCATGACCCCCCTCTATGTCCAAAAAAAGCAATTATATACAGTACAATTACATATAGTAGACATCTGGGCTCAAAATATTTTACGTAATAAAATGGCCCACCTTGCTTGTGCAATCCACATTTTGGCCCATTTTTTCTTGCCATGTGCCCTTATTTCTCATTTATTTGTGGTTTGTTTTGTTTGTGGCCCAAGGCTCATACTCAACCATGCCCAATTAATTGAAAAAAGCACAAAATCAGTCGACAGTCGCCTAGGTAAAATTTGGTGGTCTCTTGTTATCATATCTTCATTAAGACTGAATGGATGCTATTTTTTATTTTCGTAGATAACATATAGCTTGTATTGTTAGTTGTAATTGTTTCCTAAACATGCTATTAAATGCAAGTCATTGGTAGAACAAATGACTTTAAAAGTGCTATCCCAAAAAGTATGCTTTTCTGGAAATCAAAAAGAGGAAAGAACAAAGCAAATAAAGAAAAAGCATATTGAACCTAATTCCTTAATTATAGCATTTCAAAACCTTTGCGCAGCTTAATCTAGTAATCTGAACAAGCATTGCTTTAACATCATTCAGACAGTCTAGAATCAATACAGTGTTAAGCTTGGAGAAAGGTAAAGGTGAAGAAGGTTTACCTTAAGAAGTAATTTATGAGAATTTCTATGAAAGTTCAAATCCTGCATTAGAATTGATAGCATATAGAAGCTTGGCTCTCAAAGTGCTTGACCGTTTATATGTGGGAAGCTGAAACCATAAAAAGTTTAAAAGAGATGATTTATGAGTCACACGAAAGAGATGATTGCTTAGCCTAAATGTTTCTTTGTGAGTTAAATTGATAAGAAGCAAAGGATTTAATCCCTAATACAGTACCTTGAGAGTATTGTAGCATGTCGAAGCTGATGGAAGTCGCTCCACATCCTGTCCTCCAAATGTTGCCCAAAGCGGCACATCGCATGCAACCTATATAAATTAAAATCCTAATTCAGTATTATACAATTTTGTTCTTTTCCTTCCATGTTTTCCCATTTTTGGTAGGCAAGGGTAGAGGAACACACAAAATAAGGAGAAAAGACAGAGAAATGCAGCAGACAAATGAATTAAACTTGAAAGTCGGGCCAAGTGATGATTGAAAAAACGAAAATGTAAGAAATATGGCTGGTAAAAAGGAATCTAATTGAAACAAGCATGTGTGCATGTGTTATGCATAGAGAGAGAGAGAGAGAGAGATAGAGAGAGAGAGAGAGAGAGAGAGAGAGAGAGAGAGAGAGAGGACAAGTAAATCACCAAGTTTTTAATTTCAATGTTGAACATCCAATTGTTCATCACTAAAGAATTCAAGGAACTAGTCTGTGTGGTGCCAACACCTTGAATTCCTGCCTTTAGTTTATATGTGAGGAATTGAGGCTGAAAGAGCCCTGAAACATAATAGTTGCTCTCAGGCATTATGTCCTCCAAAGGCTTCTTTGTCTGTCATCAACACCTCTCAGCCTCAACACTTGCTGCATTCTTTGAAAGTCCCCCAAGCTTACTGTTTCTACTTATTCCAAAAACTGTCCACACCACTGTGTTCAAAGGAGTGCTAGTCAAAATTTGTTAACATGTCATATCTACATTCTACTAAGCCTTTTCTGGATATGAGTCCATTATGTCCAAATTTTACTTGCTCAATGAAAGTGGAAACCCGAACACCCTCCCCCAAAAAAAAAAAAAAAAACAAACACACCCACCCACAACAACCAACAACCACAAACGCCATCCGGTTGGTTAACTTCACATTGTACACCTCTAAATCACATATTGAAAACCTAGACAACCCCCAACCGCACCCGAAGCCCTACATCGGGCCAGTGTACATATGCATTCACTCCTAAAGTTTCTTACACGTCTAAGCTGCTAACTGTCACATAGTTACCCTCTCTTTTTTGTTTAAAAGCATAAGTAAATACATTTATGTATTGTGTATTTACATAAACAATCGAAAGTAAAACCAGAACGAGAATTATACTCGTTGTAAACCTTAGACAAGTATAACATGAGGCATAAACTTTATACAGTTGATACATTGTCTGTTGATTCTTTTACACTGTATTTATCTTCTCCCAGTGATCATACAATCATTAACGCTAAGATTATATTTGAGAAAAAAATTCTCCAACAGAATATGCTGCATGGATCAAATAAAATCTGACATTTGGATGTTCAAAGTACACAACACAAATCATGAAACTAGAAACAAGAATGATATAATTGTGTGAAAAGATTTTAATGAACAATCATTTCTTTTTGTCCAAGGAAGATGTAAAATCAAGAGGATACCTTATGAATTGTAAAGGTTGGCTGCAAATACTTGAACCCAAGCAAAGGAGCACGAGAACAACTTGTTACAAACTTAAGAAGCATACATCGATCTTTTGGTTCAAATCCTGTGATTACCTAGACATAAAAGTAAGATAAAACTCAAATGGAAATTAAAGTAGATTAAGCCAACAAATTTTGGAAACATGTCCCAAATCAATATGGTCATCTTCAAGAAAGGATGCATGTTATTATCAAGTGTTTGATGAATGTATTAGAAAAATCAAATTTAAGAAAAAATCAAGTTTCTCCACAAGAAACTTGTACACGTTCATTAACACATAAGTTTATATACACGTGTACACACGCACCCACATGCAGGGGGCGAGAGGGAGGTAAGCATTCCTAATTAGGATACCAATTTCATAAACTCTCTTTGTTTTTCTGCTTATGGGACAATCACCCAAGGAAGACTTAACTGCTCTTTAATGGTTTCTTGGAAAATGAGAAGATATATCATAATATCATCTCCTACCTCTGCTCTGGCCCCTGGGTAACAAAGGCAAGGAACAGTTGTTTTCCCTGAACTCAAGGTGCCTAACGTGTTGACCTCCATAACACTGAGTATAGAACAACTCTGGAAATAAGTGTGTTGAGGTTTCAGAGAAAGAATTAAGCAGCATAAACTAGGAGTTCCTTGGTAATCAAAAGAAGGCAATAGAGAACCATATATGCACTTTAGGTTCTTTTTTATCTTCTTCAATTTTGTTTCTTTTTTTTTGGGAAAAAACTTGAGAGAAACATTACAAAATGAGGGGAAAAAAATAGCCTTGAACATCCTTTGCACATAAAACTCTAGCATCATCAGGGAGCTCATTAAGCAAACATTTCTAGGCCACTCTTATCAGAATAGAAGTTAGCTAAAAATAAAGACAGCATTTGTTGAAAACACCTAAAACAGTTCAATGTATTACTGAGTTTGCAAATTTCTTGAATGAATCTCCTACCTTCACACGGTGTGACTTCAATTTTTGACAGAGCCCTCTAAGCTGTGTTTTGACTCATTAGCTTTAAATAACTTACCAATTTTTTTATCTGCAGCAATCTCCATGCTCGTCTTAACGGCTTCTAGCCTTCCAGCTCAAGCCATCTAACTGAGAGAGGCTCAATAGCATAGGCAAAAGCTTACATGATTTAGCTTAATTTTTCGTACAGGAGGAACGAAATTTTCATTTGTTTCCATTGGCCAAAACTTTATCATTTCCTAAGAGACTTGAACGAAGAATAACGAATCTCTATTGTTTTCATCAAAACTGAAACAAAGAAAAATGCACCTAAAACACAATGCTATATATTGAAATAGTAAGTTGTGCCAACATGAATTCAGAACTTCTCATAAATCTTGTACATGTCTTATTAAGAAAATACAAACGATTGTATTTTCCTATATTAATATTTGTCATTTTTGAAATGTTTCTGAAACATCCCGAAATATTTTCGAAACCTTCCCGTTTCTGTGCCAATTGAAACATCACACCGAAATGAAATTTTGATCCTTGTTCATACAGTGCCTATTGACCCAAATCTCTCCCTTTTATAAGATCCATCAGTTTTCAGTATCCAAATGTCAACAGGGGGAGGAATCCAGTGCCATCTAATTTCAGTAATAATTAAGTGAACATGAATAGTCCCTTCACCGAAGAACTGCTTATGAATATCTAAATCCTCAACTTTTCCTCCAAAGTATACTTAATCCTAAAACCTTCCAGAACTCTCATAATTTCCTTTTGAGCTAAAAAGGAGTTCTCAAAATTCTTCTGTTCCTTCCCCACTAAACAAAGAATTTTTTTCCATAATCCAAATAACCTATCCCCCTCTTTCACATACACTAATCCGCCAGAGAAAATCCTACATCTTTTGCACCATTTTACCATGCATTTCACTCATGGAAGCAATTTCTAGTTTGTGTACAGCTAACAACAATGTCAAGATGTCATCACCACCCAGCAGTCTCACTTTCTTTACTCCTAATTCAATTTGTCTTTGTCTCATGGAAGCATTCAGTTACTTTCCTACCACACATGAATTGCTCTCCGTTTCTTTATCATTCAACTTCCAAGGTAGATCCACACTCTCCTTCCACTTAAAGCACACTATATCAGCCCAACCACAAGTGGACGTAGTGCAGCCTCAAATCTATAATAGATTACTTTAGCTATCTAGATCCTTGGAATATGTCAACAGTCAACAAGGTATTAAAAGGCCATTACTGTATGGTGGTACCAATAATCGAGGGTAGAGGGGTAGAAAGGATAATGGCCTAATCTTTGGCATAATGTGCTTAAGGTGGCTGCTATCAGACTCAAACTTGCATTTTCATGCATGAGAGTCTGAGGATTTTACTACTGCACCATGCAATGGTCCCTAGGTTGAATATAAGAATATTTACATGATTACAGTTTAGCCAATTCCAGACTTCTGGTACTTGTCTGGTGATCCTTTGGGTACAGCACAAGATTTTGTGAAACATATTATTGGCTAAAAAAGTTGGCTCCACAAATTTCCTTCTATTAAGAGGCAAAGAGAAGCATCCAAAAATAAAATTCCACCCAAACTTCCACTTCTTAGACTTAAACACATACAAACACTAAAGTTACACCAACTTGACTCTTTTTTTTTTTTTTTTTTTTTTTCTGGGGGGGGGGATTACTTTTTGTCCCTATGGTTTGGCCCGTTTTCACTTTGACTCCTTGTATTTCAAAATGTGACACTCACAGTCCCTATAGCGTGGATCAAAGTGAAACCATTAGTTTTCTCGTTAAAGATAATGGCTATGCATGGGAAATAGGCAAGTCAATAGGGGATGGCCCGACCCAGCCCGTGGCCCACCAGGCTCAGGCCGGGCTGTGCGGGCTCCTGCCAAATATCGGGTCGGGCCAAGCCAAAATTGAGAATGCTAGGCCCAAGCCTAGCCCACGGCCCTAAGGGCGAGCTTGGGCTTCGAGCTCAGGCCTTGGGCTTGGGCTTCGGCTTTTAGGCGCGTTTGACAAGCTTTTGGGTAGACTTGATCATTTTTTTTTAATTTTAGTTTTTTAAATTAGTAATTAATAAGTAGTAATCACTAATGGTTAAAATTAAATTAGAGAATTAGTCAACTTATAAAAATTATACAAACAAATATAAATGATTAAACTTACAAAGTATTGATTAATGTAAACTTATATAAACTATTGAATATAAAAGACATACATTTTTAATCAGTAATTGATAATTAATAATGATTTAACTAAATTAGAGACTGAGTCAAACTTATAAAGATTATACAAAAATATATAAATGATTAAATGATTAAACTTATAAAGTATTGATTAATGTAAATCTATATAAACTATTAATTATATAAAAATATACTATTACTTATAAATTTATAATTTGAGTGGGCTTTTGGGCGGCCCTAGCGTTGGGCTTTTTGGGTGGGTCGGGCTATCAAGGGTAAGGCCCAAGCCCGCCCATAGTGGGGTCGAGCTTGGGTAGCCCATGGGCCTCAAGCCAAATTTACATCCCTACTGGAAAATCTATTTTTTTGACTAAAAATATTTTATCATCAAATTAAAGCATAAAAATTAAAAGAACACGAAAGAAAACAGTTTAGAAGGACATAAAAACATTTTAACATTTTAATTTGGTGAGGAAATAATTTTTTTTGAAAAATTCAATTAAATGTCCACATGAAAGAAAAAAATATTTTATCACCAAATTAAAGCATCTAAATGAAAGCAAAATTAAGAAAAAAAGGAAGTGAAAAAGTTTAGAATGGTATAAACATCATTTTTCCATTTTAGACTAGTTAGAAAATAATTTTATTAAAAAATAAATAAATAAATTCCTGCATGTAGCCAATGTCGTTAATGAAGAACTAGTGGTTACACTTTGATTTATACCACAGGGGTAGCAGCTATGGCATTTTGAAACGTATGGGATCAATGTGGGAATGGGTCTAAACAAGGGGGTTAAAGATAATTTATTGCAAAAAACATCTTTGCATTAAAGGATGAAATAAATAAAAAAAAGCTCTTATATTATGAGAGAATATACAATGAATACGTTTTTGGTATCATCAAAGTCCTAAAATTGGACTACTCATGCACAGAAATGTAAATATAAATAATTTGCAAAAAGGAAGTATGGGATGTTTGTGGAAAGGTATGAAGACAATTGGAAAATAAAATCATTTTTGAATGTTGCTATTGTGTCAATAGCACAGAAGTTGAATTTACGGAAGTGGCTTCCCCAAAGAACAAGAATGTTAGAAACCAAATGTCAGAAGTACAAGGTAATCCAAGAGCAAATTTCGGGTTCATACCTCCCAAAAGATTTTAACAGTCCGGCTCCCATCAGTATAACCACCAGTGTATCGTGTGTTATTTCTTAAATCGTCTACATCAATGTCATGTTTCCCACCTGAAAGCAACTGGATACCGTGATTATGGATCAGCATCATACCAATAAATTGATCTCATGCAAATTGTATTCCACATCCACACCCCACAGTTGAAAATACCAAACAAACACATGCCATGATGCCACAATGAAATTAAAAAGAAAAAAACAAAGAAAGATATATGTAGAAGATATTACATTCCATGAGCTCAATTTCTTGCATTCCAAAAATGCTATTTTGATAGTTTAATACTTCTATGCAATCATTAATAAATATTTGTAGTTAAATGTTTTATTTGTATGGAGTAACATGCATGTTATTACATGCAATGCATGTATTTATTAAACGATTAACTACAAATAAAACACTGCATTCATGTTACTACATCCAAAGTAGTACAATCCTTATTTTTCTTTTGTTTTTTGGCTTTGACTTTCCCCTTCCCCCCACTTTCTTAGAATTCAACCTCGCTGATATGTTCTGCATTTTACTTCCTTAAGTAGCTAATAGCCATAAATGACTGTAACTTAAAGAAACAACACAAAATCATTACCTTGTTGAAGTATAGTCCATAAAAAAGATTCAAGTAGTTCATGCAAGTAATAAAAGGACCCTCATAACATAGCTTTCCTGGAGGTTATGTTGACCTAAGGGTACTTCTCCCCTATTGCCATAGTTGAAAAGTGTCCTGGTCAAAGGTCTCTCTCTCTCTCTCTCTCTCTCGGGAATAGCTCCTCTTTAAATGATCCACTGCATGAGAAACCCGACTGTGCGTTACACGTGCTCCACAGGCTGCACTACATCTTTCTTCCCAGTGAGCCCATTTTTCTATTGATTTGGACCCAATGTAGGTATCCTTTTATTGCTTGCATTAACTAATTGAATCTTTTGTATGCACTTGTGAAAATGGCTTTCTTTTTCATGATATACCAACCAAACTAACATTCTGGTTCCAGACCTAGACACAGACCCAGTAATTATCACAAACAGGATTTGGCTCTACAGAAAGCATGTGTCAAAAGATAGCTCCTTACTGAAACTTCTATTTGGCTCGTCCCTATCTCTAAATGGGCTTACTCCCTTCACTATCCATTCTCCAAGTGGCCATTCCAATATAAGGTGCTGTCCAAACCAACCTCCAAGTTGCTTTCTTTGAGGACAAGGGTCCAGGAGACTTTGAAAAGGTAGGGTATAAAATTTCAGTCAAATGCACAATTTGGCGCTTTGATCATGGCATTCCAAATTATAAATAACACATCTTCCATTCTAAATCCTGACACCAATTCGAGGTTCTTTCACTTACACATGCAGAAGGGTTGAAATAGTACAAGTCCTCAGAATATTTTCTTTCCTCTTAAGGGGAAAAAACTAAGAAAGACCACAACATTTGGCTTCATCACTCAAGGATTTCATTATCCTTCATTAATCTAGACCTAAACATGGCCTATTTATAAGAAAAATATTTGTGCAGGGTCCTCTCTGATTCTGACTAACAGACAGCAAATTACACAGCCTTCAAGAAGAGGATAATAGTCCCCAGCATAAAATATAAAAATAAAAATAAAACAGAAAGAAAAGAAGAGAATATATCGAAGGTTAGTGTCGATCTACGTACTTAGTTGCTGAACTTGTAATCAGTGCACTAAGCCTAATAATAACATAAGATAAGCCGTGACAACTAAAACAAGTTAACTGACAGTAAATTACTCCCAAAAAAAAACTATATGTCCAATAGGATAAATATTATCAATGAAATGGTAATACCTCAATGTACGTAAAAAAAAGGGAAACATACCTGATTAAATTCACTTGCATTAAATAACTTCAACCAAGATGGGGCAATAAGATCTGTCAACCCTCTATAGAATGCATTTGACAGAGGCAATATCTGCAATTCACCACTGGAAACCAGATAAATTGACTGATAAAAGCAAAGAAGTTCCTATAATTTCCCAGAATAACCAATTATATACCTGTCTGTTCAGTTTATAGTCTGCAATTGCATGAATGTACTGCAACTTGTTCTCACTTGTTACATACACATCCTTGCCACCTGGTTTAAGCTCAATAATATGCCTTTTACCAAGTGATTCTTCTGTAACTGTGAAATCCAGACACAGTTCCTCCACATCACCATTATAATGCTGTATAGACGAAGCACATAAGACATCAACAATTTCAAATCATACATATATAAATTGTCCTACAACTGAATCCATGCATAGCATTTATATAATGGCAATGAAGACTTACAAAAGCCAATGGCTTAAAGAAATGAAAACAGCACCCAAAATCAAAAGCAGAGTACCAAGGGATCTATAGTGCCCTATCACATTTATACAGGTCAATTATCTTAGTGCCTGCCCCATCTTTCCTATCTGTCAAACGTGAATCCTCAGTCCAACATTGATTTTACATTATGAAATCCATCCATTTCATATTACTTATATCTGCTTTCCCACAATTCCTTGCACATTTAAACATAAAAACAGACATCTTCCCATGTGTGGCTTACTAGTTAATTGCTGAGACACTGATACAACAAAGCATCATATTAGTTGCTCAACCATTTACCAACTATATGGGTTTCTACTAGCTTGTCTTAAACATGCAAGTTCAATACAGTTGCTGCTAAGTTCATCCACTTGGACCACATCAACATCTTCTTAGCTAATCAACAGCTGGCACCGTAAGGTGTTCAAGATCCATGTAGCTTCTTTAAAATGTAACTACCACAAAACAGTTCAGCAGTATATTTCTCAGAAGCCAACCTTGCTCTAATTCATCAAGCTCATTATTTAAGGAGTATCGGGAAGAGATACAGGAAGTGGTCACTGTCAGGTCATTCTAATTGTTAATAAAGACAATGGCCCCACATTGAACCATGGCATTCAGGAAATGCATTTGATGCAATATTTGAAAATTAAAGGATGACAGAGGAACCCCAAAATCTAGGTGATGAGAGAACCCCTTTTAAATGAGGCAGTGGAGGATCAGCTTTTTTATGGGCTTTTATATTTGGCCTTTTGCTTTTTTTTTTTTTCTCTTCTAGGTTTTAGTTTCAGTTTTTGGTAAAAGAAAATATCCAATAGGCTAAAAAGGTGAAAGCAGAAACTAAAAGCCAGTAAAAAGCTGCATCCAAATGAAGACTAAATTTTGCCTGAGGACTTGCCATATTTATCAGGAACAACAAGCAGCAGAGAAAGTAATATAAGCCCTTTTATTGCTAATCATTTACATATTGCCATAATAGTGAAGTTAATGGCTTGATCTCATCAACCCAGAGCTTCTTTTCTTTCTTTCTTTTTTAATAAGGTTTTATCAGCCAACACCATGACATTTGTTTTGCATATATACACAAGGAACAATTCTTGAAAACAATCCCTTCATCTATAACTATGTGCACATACAAAACCATAGCAAAATCCTAACGATAGACCACTGTTACCAAATCATCTTGTTTTGCCCCGACTATGCCTAACTAGTCACCACTACCTTATGAATGTCCCCAATGATAGCATTTGTCATTTTTCCTTAGGAATTTTTTCTTTCTTGAATTATGAAAATTAACTGCTTATGAAGTTTATAGTATGTGCCATTTGAGTACTGACCTTGCATGACTAATTTCTTGTCTCCTTGGACACTCCATTGAGTGCTTAAACAAGTATAACATTATGATCTGAAAGCAGAATAAGCAAGCTTCAAGTGATACTGGCTTTCTGAATGTCTAAGATACAAAATAGAACCTGCTTCAAAACTGCTTGTGCTCTCGCAAGTAAACCTACACAAGCCATAGGCTTCAATGCGTTGTACTAGAAATTCTCTCACTTTCCTGGAATTCAACTAAGCCTCAGATTCTAGACAAAATAACAGAAGTTACAGAATTTCTATTTGTTGGCAATTTCGTTCAAACTAGAGGTGTATTTCGCACTGCAATTAGCTATGCTCCGTTGTCGGAAGAATAACACTAATTTAGTCCTTTGACAATATACTTAGTGAGAACAAACAAACGTAAAATAAAATAAAAAGAAAAAAGATGTTCAAATGTTAGCTTTTAGGCAGTTATAACAAAATAATGAAGGTGGTATGGAATCTATCAATTTTCATAGAACATCATTCCCACAAAACTAAGTACGTGGCATAAAATTTAGTATGGACTGGGATCTTCACTTATACATATTACATGGCCAGTTATGCACTGCAAAATTACGAGAGGTAATGATTCATGCCTATCTGCATGAAAGGGGAACTTTCCACATACATAAGCCAGCTTTTGGATCATACAAAAAGAGCATAGTTGCACTCCCATCATAAAGGACCTTTGATTTCAACCTTCATATTTGTAAACTAATACGTCAGCAAGGACTATTAACCTTCATTGAATGTCTTATATCGGTCAAGAACTTTACCTTAACATACATGAGATTCCTGTAGAGCTCGGGATCGAGTGTAGATAGTTCATCAAGAAAGCTATAGCGGCCTAACAACTTTTGTACAAAAACATGTGAAAAGGAATAATCTAGCAATATTCCTTCATAAAGTGCTTTGCCAACAACTCTTCCAAGAAACTCAATCATCTGCATACCATTCTCTAGAAACCTTGCAGATGTATTAGGAATTAGAAGCCTGTCTGAAGTTGAGGTCTGAGAGAATAGCCCATACCTTTGACCAAAAATAAACAAATAAAAGGTTGTCATTTGATTAAGCAGAGAATATAATAACAACGTTGCAGACTATACAAACAGTGCAATTTAAACTTACTCAGGGGCAAAGGCCGCTTTTGCTATATCAGTCAAAAACTCCTTAGATAACCCACCATAGTCCAGACCAGCCTCTGGAAGGCCAGACTCACTGACAAATGAAACATGGATGCTAGATTTCAACCTTGACCCAAGGGAATTTAATTGTTGAAAACCGTCTTCAACAATATGTCCACGACGAATTACAATCTCGACTGTTCGTGATCCAGGTCCAAGCACTTCACCAGCCATTCTTCGAGATGCTTTGTCCATGTTGATAAATTCTCTAAACATTTGAACTCTGCCAGCGAGAAATTACATGAGGCATGCAAAGCTAAAAGGCAGCAGAACAAAGACAAGCATACTTGATAAGTGTCATGTGAATACACACATGTATGAATTTGAGAAGTTTAGCCACGCCAATTTAAAAGGAGCATTAACTGCCTAAAGAAGGTGGGAAGTAACTACTGCTATATTCAAAATTCAAAAGGTAAACCCTCAATGAAGCAATTACAAGCTTGAGCCTATAAATAGAGGAACAGAGGAAGAAGAAAAGCCTTCAATTATCCAACACCACCACCCCAACAGTGGGAATATCTAGGAGTAGCTGTAACTTAGCCATAGCATAGCATAGAAGTAGCTCTGTAACTTAGCATTTTGGCTGTTCATTCAGTCTTCTACCCATACTAAATGTAAATATCTTCAGAGTATAATAGAATTTCAGTTCAATTATCTTTCGAATCTCTGTTTATCCAAGGTATTAGCATCACCGACTCGTGGTAAGTATCTCCATTGATTGGTACGAGTAGTTATACTAATTAGTGAATCTTTATTTACTCAGTCTCTTTCCACCTGTGTCAAGCAAATTTCTTCTCAAGTTAATGAAATTAGGTTTATCAATTTGTAAATCTCTGTTTATTTAAAGTTAATTAATTGTCCATGTTTTCATCCAATGAAGACCTGAAATACAACATCTGAACTACACAATCATCGTCGCCTAAAGTCTCTGCATCAGTTGCCAGTCAATCGGCATATTCAAGTAATTCTTGGCACGACCGCGCACTTGCTCTCGGTAATAATACCCAAAAAGAAAAGAGGCCCTATAGCATTTCTTTCCACGGCAAGCACAGCTAGGTAATTGGCTAGCCGCAGGAAGAAGTCATGGAAGCAACCAAATAGGCATTGAAAGTAACTGCATACAATATGTGTGGGAAAGAGGCTGTTTGATGCAGGACCAGAAGAGGAGAGAGAAGGAAGCAGAAAAGAAAAGATTGATGATGTAGCACCAGTAGAAGAAGAAGGAAAGAAGGGGAAAGAGAAGAAATAGAAGAGGGGGAAGGAAGAAGAAGAAATAGAGAGGAGAAGAAGGAGAGAGACAAGTTTTCAATTTCTGTAATAATTCAGTAAGACAAAATCTGTTCAATTCTCATACAACATGCCATATATAGACCCGTATGGCAATATCCAATTAGGAACATAAATAAAAATAGAAATTCTAAAAAAGCCCTAAATTCTAAATAAAACCCTAATCTTGGACGCTTCTTCGATCTCCATCACTGTTACAAGGTCATCTAAGGTGGACATTAAAGTTTCCTACTCTTTTTCATTTGAGACATCACATGAATGTGCCCCCTTTGTTTAAACTCCAAAGCTGCAACACATTCTGCATCAACTTCGGACACCTAATTATCAAGGTTGATGACAAGGAAATACAATAATACCTTGGCCGTTACAGTACCTCAAATCATCCATATGGATAGAGAGTTAAAACAATAACATTGCCAGTAGAGTTATAGCTAGAGGATCGGCTAGAGATTTTGGGGGTTCAAGATGAAGCACTCCTCATATCTAATCTTCTACTTGCAGATCAGGTCTGTTTTTAGATGCATATAAGATGTATGAAGTTCTGTTGGACTTGAGAGCAAAACTCTGACCGTAAGATTCTTAGAGTTGTGTCTGTGTCATTGAGTCGAGATAATTTCTTCCCAAATATTTACCTACGTCTCTCTTTCAAAACTTGCAGACATGTGTTGGTTTGTGGTCTGGCCTAGATCTAGGCCACTTAAGACAGAACTAGCTAAAACTAGCTTACCTAGAAAAGTAAGCTTGCCTCAATTTTTTATGAACAAAAATAGCATTAGAGAAATGAAGTCAAAGCCCATGTTCACATGAAGGCTAAATCCATCAAAAAGAAAGACTATTAATAGACCTAGAGAAAGACCCCCATCTCACGAAGTCCCACGTGGTCTCCAAGGATGGCCTTTGACATAAAACCCAAGAAGGAAAACTACTATTTTTAAACGGGTTTATTGGGTCTCTCTTTTCCCTAACATGATCCCTCAAGAAAGGGAGAGCATGCCAAGAGAATGGCAAGTCTCCAAAGAAAGGGAAAAGCAGGTCCAAAACAATATTAGAAATTGATAATGCTTCTTTGCCAAAGGTTGAGCTGAAATTTCTTGCAACTTCAATTTTTATTGTACTTGCAAGAGATTCAAAATGCAAAAACTGAGCAGAACAACTGAGATACATCACAACTGCAGCTTATGAAATTAAAAGAGAAATCTATTTGTTAATTAAGTTTTACTTACCTTTCTTCAAATGGAAAGACATGTGGAGTGGTAGTGATGACAGAACCCATGCTTGGCAGGGTCAAAGCATCATCGACTCTTAGAGTAGCTGATAAAACTTCATGAGTTCTAGCAGCTACTGCAATTGGCGGCCGATTCTTTTTAGCAGGTGAAAGCCACAAAGCAGGGGGACAAAACTGGTGCCTGCAATCCCTTTCATACAACAGATGCATGCATCGGATTGCAGCATCCATAAGAGGTCTATTCTGCTGGTTGATACTATGGGACAAGGCATTATACACTAACGTATTAAGCATTGATGCGATTCTCCGTTGTTGCTCCAATGTGAAAGGAACCTAGTTCATTTCACGAAATGCTTCAGTAACAAACATTCATAAACAGCCCAGTTGTTTTGAAATGGCCAAAGGTGAAAGGGGAACAAGAGAAAAAGAAAATCAAGTAAAATAAAAGTGAAAGAACTGCAAATCAATTCACCTGCTTTTCATAGAACTCTATGTCATCAAGAACTAGCAGCAGGTGCGAGTATGAAGCACAGAATAGATGTAGTAGACAAGAAGTATCTTTTGATACACCTTCTGGACCATGCCTCAAAGGCTCTATATCCCATACATCAGAAGACTCTTCATGACCCAGCTTAGGTCTAGGTTGACCCTCTATTGAACTCGTATAACCAACATCTGCTTTACCAGTGATTTTATGTAATACAGCAGCCCATTTATTGGATCCATCCTTAACTACCTGTTTTTGCTTTCTCTCACTAACCCCATCATTCTTGATTCTAGAAGTTCTGCTCCCAGAAAGACAATTATCCTTTGCAATATGAATTTTTCCAGGAAACATGGATCTTTCCAGTGCTCCCCATAGATTGAGAAGAAAGCCAGGAGTAAAAGACAACATGTTGAGAACAGGTAATGACCCAACAACGGGATTCAGTACCAAAAATATTCTTAGCATGTAAGAATAATAATATGCAACATCAACCAGATCACACTTCCCTAGAGATTCCAGATTGTTTGGCACTGAATTATCAACCCCATGAACAAAAGCATCTTTCTCCAAGGCTAATAGTTTGATAAGATGCCACTGCTGATAAACAGGCTTATAAAAATCAATGTATGACATCTTCAAGGACTTACAAGCTGTCTGAGTCCCGGACAGCAGTGTATCAATAGATTCTGCAGAAGTTTCAAAAGGAACCTGGAATTGTTGGTTCTCCTTTCTTATCCATCCAGCGTTCTCAAACCAAGTTAGTAAGTTCTCTGAAAGGATGATAACAACATGTATATAGGATGCATAGTTTAGGTCTTGAGTGAACTTTCCAGGAATCCCAGAATTGTTGTCAGTTACTGTTGCAAGGCATAAAACATTTGCAAGAAGCCAACCAACTTGAGGCATCACCTTGGAATGAGATACAACTTCCGCCTGATCCACCTCTGAAATCTCCTTTAAAATTTTCTCTTTCAGGATCTGTCATCACCTGCCATAGTTTGATCAGCTCCCATATGTTTCAATTATCATTTATTACTACAAGCTAACAACCTAAATCAAAGAAGAAATTACTACATGAGGCCATTCATAATAGAAGATAATTGGCATAATAACCTTAAAACATGATGATGGAATTAACATGAATACAGTTGAAGCACACCACAGAAATACAACCACACAAGCAGCATACCACATATTGTTTTGCTAACATGAATAAAATAGCCTCAATTGATTCTCTATCACACCAAACCAGTGGGGACATCCAAAATAAAGGACTTGGCAAGACTTTCAAGTGACTCAACTGAACTTCGTAAGGAACAATACCTTCTGATTTGTCTCTAAGGAACTTATAATATTTTAAAACTAGTGCACCAAAGAATATTAGAGGGCATACTTTTTTTCTATCACACTTTTCAGATATGACCGAGCATCAATGTTCACACAATTAACTTGTTCTAGAGGAGAAATCATCACATGGTCTTTCTTAACAACTCTGACTCTCATTCAATTCACTTTTATGAGCAAATATAAAATTCTTTATTCTATCAGCATTTCAGAACCTCAGTGACAGGGCTGGAGATAAATCCGTTGCTATATAGGATCATTTAGTAAAATAGATCACCTTGAAACATATACCAGGTACATTTCTGGTTCGATAAGTAAACTCTCAAAGTCCAATTATAAAAATATTAAATATCAATTAAGCATCCATAGGATCAACAGACATTTGAATGCAAAGTTTGGTATAAGTCAATGAATATATTGACAATTTTTATGATGTCAACAATGATGATTTCCACGATCCCTAAAGGAGAAGATTCAACTTATGAATACATGTATTATCTTGAGGATATTTTCAGGATTACAATGAAAGAAATTTTGAAAATAATTGCAATTTGTTTTTTGGTAGTACTGACAAATTTCGTTGCAATTATAGAATTTAATGTTTAATAGAAGAAAAACCAAAGAGAACACATCTCACAGAATATATTACAGTAAAGAACAAAAGACCTAATCAAACACATTTTAGTTGGTCATGGTTTTTAAATCCCATCAATCTTCACACAAATGTATAATGGTCCACATTCTATTGGATTGGGAAAAATAAAGAATATATTAGATACCTGGGTTCTCTATTTTGTACCAAATAAATGTAGTGAGGGCGATGAGCAATACTAAATGTAGTAACATTGCGAACTTCATGCATTTTATCATGGTACACACCTAAACATTAGAATTAATATGCGATTTCTCTACATGGATTTGTTTTTTTATATACCTTACAGATGCACATTTTTTCCCCATATAAATCAAAGACTTGTGAACACACATCTAAAATCTACAATGAGATTTTGTTCCCACTCATTGAACCTTACCAGTAGTGTTCTGAAGCAAGGTGATAAAATAGACTTATGCTGCAGAGCAGGTAAGAGCGCTGCTGGTAGACGTTGAGCAAGCCAAGGGATTGTAAGTAGAAACACACAGTACTGCTCAGCAGCAAAATGCCCATCCAAGTGATCAACGTCATTTAAGTTTGCAATATGAATGGGCCGTAAAGCTAAAGTTAATGCACTTGCAGTAATCAAGAATCGATCATCTGTTGGGCCAGAACAGTTCATTTGCGAAGAAAAAGGAGCATCCAACTTTTCAATGTATCTTCTAACATGATTGTACAGTCCACTCTTCATACTTCCCATAAACTGAACCAAATGCTTCACTGCAATGTCTGCATCCCGAAGATTATCATCAGTAATACTTTTCCAACTCTTCAGATCAGTCAAGGCAACAGCAAAACGCATTGCTACAGAGGTAAGAACAACAATATCTTGACCCCCACTGTGGCAGTTATCACACTCTCCAAGAATAAATAAGCATAGAGAAATGAGATTCCGTGCTTGATAAATCCAAATCCTTCTCTCTTCTAGTGTACCTACTGCTAGAGAGCAAAAATTTTTCTGGGGATCTACAAGTCAAGGAAAACTAAAGATCAGTACATCAGCAGTTTAATCATCTGCATAAAATTAGACTATAGATGAAGTGAACGACAACACAAGTGACTTATGTAAGGACCACAAATACATCGTTCTACTCAATTCAACTCAACAAAGCCTTGTCTCAAGACTCTCAACTACTAGGGGTCAGCTACATGAATCCTGTTACTCCACTGCACTAGATCAAGGGCTATAATTGCAGCTAAATGACATAAACATTGTTAAGATGATGAATTAAGTATATCCCAAGGGCTACAAGAGAATCAAGCAAACCCAAGACATCAACCACGTTCTTCTTTGTCTTTCTCTCTCTCTTTTGTAGGTAAAAAAATCATGTTTCTTTTCAATCTAACTTCATCCTTGAAGTGCATCAACTTTGAACCATACAAAGTCCAGCCTAAAAGTTGTTGCAAAGTCAATAATGCGTTACATCCTCTCCAACTCAACCCTTTGGCATTCCATCACCCTTTCCTTATATTTTAAACCATATATCCCAACATGACCTGCCCGTTTGGTACAACATTTTTTTTTTTTTTAGCTTTTTTGGTTTTGCTTTTTTGCCTTATAAGCAAAAAAGCTAGAATTTTTTTGTTTTTTTGTTTTTGCTTTTATAAGCTAAAGATAAGCAAAAAAGCCAGAAAAACCTAGTGTTTTTGCTTATAAGCTAAAAAAAAGCTAGGCAGAAAAGTCCTACCAAATGGGCCCTACAAGTGCAATTAGCTATTTGCACAACACATGAACCAGCCATCACAACCAACATTTCTTATTTGTCACCTGTTTGCTATGAGCGATTTTATTTGCCCTCCAATTGCAACTTTCTTCTCTTGGCATCAATACATTTGAAGATCATAGCTCAACTACAATTAGTGTGCGTTTAGCGGGGCTTCCTAAAGTCCTTCCTAGCTATGGAAGCCCTTTTGGCAAATTTTTGGGTGTTTGGTGAAGTTATGTGAAAGACCTTCCATGAAAAGCCATGAATTTGAAAAGTCCATTCCAAAGAAGCTACCTAGAGTGGCTTCTCAAATAGGTCCTAAATTGACTTATCGGGAAGTCACCACTCACTTAAATGAATTTTGTTTAATTCCCCATTCTATCCTCAATTTATGTAGCAAAGTGCCCATAATACCCTGTCATCTTATGATATTTAAAACCCTAACCTACATATACATAGGAATACGTATTTGAGATCCGAAGTTCTGCAAACACGATAGCAACACAATAGCAATTTTCTGAGATTTACAATAGCCAGGCAAGTAACGGAATTTCAGTTCTTAGTTATTGGTCTTTTACTCTTGTTGCTTTTACTTATATCACTTCATTGGGGTTTATATATATAAATACACGTGTATCTATGTATGTATATGTATATATGTGATGTATTGTGTATATATGAATATATGCATACATTCTGATCGTCCACTAGCACAGAGATATATTATGGAAGGCTTCATTCATGGAACCTATTGAATGGATTATGATTCTCTAGGGGTCTTTATTTTTTTGGTCTAAATAATATTTTTGTAGTGATGCCCAAGTGAACTGCAAATAGAGAAATAGGTTAAAGCTTGTAAAACTTGCTTATGTTTTGGCACCGATTAAATGTTGCCACCAAACAACTATTGACATGGTCACTTCTTAATTTCAAAGCATTTCCAAAATGAACATTCACCAAACATCTCGCTTCCCTTAAAAGTCCTTCTTATGAAGTCCTCCTTACAAAGTCCTTCTTGACAAAGGACTTTCATCTACAAGAAGCTGCGCCAAATGAAGCCTTAGTCTCTGGAGAAGTGCTTTGTCACTTCCCCAATCTTTAGAGTATATACTGATCAGCCAACTAATAAAAATTTCCTATTATTAGATAACAGCAGCATACTTTGATATCACATCAATAACAAGAACTTCTTCACTTCATGCTGCCGCTCTAAAGTACCTCTCTTGTACCATTATACAGTTCCATTAAAGAATCTAAAAAGTTCTTGTAACATTTCTACCTCTTTCTATCTTTTTTTTCCCCTTTATTTGATTTTTTGTGACCAGTGCGCCGAGGGCAAGTTGGAAAAGAAAAACAGGGCAGGCGGGGCTATGAAGTTGAGGAAAGCAAATAGATGCATTAGAATAAGATTGTTATGAGCAGAAAAGCAAGCATAAGGCTTGCCATACAAGAAGTGCACTAAAATGCATTGTAAGAATGACAAAAGGCTAAGGCTGTACACAATCTACTTAAGAAACTTCCATAGGCTCTGAGGCTTCATTTGATCCTTGGACAGAATCAGGGAAAGGAAAGGAAAATGTCTTCCTTCCAGAGCATATTAACCATTTTCCTTCAATGCTATGCATAATGTACAATTGCAGCAGTTTCCAAGAATTATAATCAAGGGAATTATAGAAGAATCTTCCAAATAATTGAAAACAAGCAAAAAATGCATTATGGAAAATGTGAAACTAAATTATTAGGCAAGGTCTTAAGAAAAGAGAATGATTACAAAAATTGGACGGTGGAGATCAGCCTCTAATTTATTTACTTATTCAGGCTAGGCAGTAAAGTTCTGATTTGACTCTTTATAAGCCTGCCATCTACAACTTTTGGAATGCCTGCTTCCATGGTGAAGCCAATGTGTGAATAACGCAGAGCATCTACATTAGTCATCTGACTCCAACTGTTAGCACAGTGAAGGAAAGGGATTTGCGTACAGTCAAGGACGTCATAAGTCCCATATGATGGAGAATAAATATAAAAATAAAAAATATACTAGTAATTTACACCTCTGGCAAACAAATTTGAGACTTTAGCTCATAATATTACTCTGAGTGTGTGTGTGTGTGTGTGAGAGAGAGAGAGAGAGAGAGAGAGAGAGAGAGAGAGAGGGAGGGAGCTCAAATTTAGTTATTGGGAAAGCAATGAGGATGTTAAAATATTATATTCTGAAAATGACAAGAATGATAAGCACCCAAGGAAAATATCGTGTCAGAATAATTTAACTACAGAAACCACTGCAAAGTGCTTAGTACCTATATAAGTGACTAGAATTTACAGACAAACAACTGGTACAAAGAAGACAAATAACCTGAAACATTAACTATAAACTCAACAATGGAAAAAGTAGAAGAATAGTATTGGTATACCAGTTGAGTTCATGCTTTCCAATAGAACTCTGAAGCAAGTCCGCATACAATATATATCTCTGGTTTGCATTTTCTGACATCTAGTGCATAAGCATGTAACAAAGAAAAGAAAAGGTCTCAAGAAACTGGTGGAAATCCATGATCTGGTTCTGGAAAGAGGATGATGGTCCACCATCATTTCCCACTCCTCTTGGAGCTGGCCAGCCACTATCTTTGTCACATTGTAGCACCTCCAAACTTTCTGCATAGATTCAAGTAATTATTTCCCATTTTCAGGAACGTAATGCATTATTTGAAGCATAAATCTGATAAATCAACAAATTCTGGTCAGTAAATAAGCAAAGGTCCACTAGATGTCCAGTATATTAGAGCTGAAAAGGCAAGAAAGAGAGCAAGTAGCTAAACAAATCCACTAAACAACAATAAACAAGTCCAAAGATTTGATACCCTCCCACAAACCACGGATAAAAAGAAAAAAGAAGGACATTAAAACCATATGGCAAGGTTGGACATCACCCCTCCTCCCTCAACACCTGGAAATCCAAAAGACCAAGGTTTCTAATATCCAAATATCAGTCATATCCGAGTCAATGGCAGAAGAAAATATCACCGAAAGCGAAGATATTGGCTGTTATAATTTACAGCAGCCCTTATTTGATTATTTTATTCATCCAATATTTTCCATTATCTTTTTTGTTATATTGAGCCATTATGTTTTTGCCTAATATTGTGAAATTTTGTTTTCACTTACATTTCACATTATCAGTTTGTTGCACTATTTTTAGATATTACACTGCAATTTAGAGCTCTGCACAGAACTCTCCTATCTACTATTGATCTTGTAGAGATTTGAAAAAATTGACAATATGTTAAGACAATTGTCTAGTCTTATTCCAGTTACCCATTTGACCACCCCTCTTCTAGATTTTGAATGATTCTCCTCTGCCTTCGTGCATTTGATAATTAAATAAATATGGGGAGCTGAACTTCACAACTATAAAATTATAAGCAACATTCATACACATTTTCCTTAAATAGTTGCATGAACTATTTTAATTTCCAAAAAAAAATAAAAAAATTAGTTGCATGAACGATTTTAGTAGAATAACCAAACAGTCATTGTTTTGATTGCTATTATATCTTTCGTGTAGGCCAAAACAACAAAAGTAAAAGCAACCAACAGATGAATTAAACAAAGAAATGCACCTGGATATAGATCGCGGCTGCCGTAGCCCGGCGTGTATAATTACGGAGCTCCCTTTCTTGGGAGAGCCTCTCAAGAAGAGCATCCCTAGTAATCTCCTTCGCACTCGCTCCCCGCAACGACACCTGATCCACCCAACAATTACACAAATCAATCAAAGATTTGAAATTCAAATCAGTTGAAAATGATAGCACCCGATCTACAAATCAAGTAATTAAGAGAAAAGAAGATAATTAATTCAAAAGACACAAACCCAGAAGATGATTATATTACATCAGTTAGGTCCCAACAGTGTATAATTATCATCGCCATGAAGAATAATATGCCTATGTGGAAACATTTTTGGCAACTAAATTCAGATTGAAGCCCATAATATGTATCGTTAGAGAGAGAGAGAGAGAGAGTGAGGAGAGAGAACCTGGTGTTTCCTAGGGTCGTCCATGGAGGTCGACGACTACCAAACAAGGCTCTCGTTAGCCTGCAGCAGATTATAAACTTGGATATCTTAATTCGGCGTAGTCCTATCCGTAGTCCAAACAATTTAATTATTTTGCGAAAGTCCCACTTATTCTCACGGGCGTGTTTGGCAAGTTTCCATCACTCGCAGGTAAAAGTATCACATTGCATTTTTCTTTTTTGGAAATATTACACCTCCCTAATCATTTGTACTATTATTAAAAGATAAGATTAATTACATCTCACACCCTTATACTTTCATCTAAATTCACTTTAGTCATTGTATTTTCAATTGTAACCATTAACTCCTTTTATTTTTCAATCAAATTATAATATCACCCTTCTGTTACTTGTTCTTTTTTAAAAAATAAAAATTAAGTCTTTTGTCAATTGTTCTTTTTTAAGAGATAAAAATTAAGCATGTAACCATCACGTTTGTCCTTTTTAAAGGCATAATAGGTATTTTGCTCTAACTTTATCAAACAAAAAAAGAACTAATTAGTAAATCCACTAATAATTATGGACTCATCCCTTACTTCACTATTGTCCAAACCTTTCCCCACGGTCACCCCTACTGGCCTTTCCCACCGCACACAACCCATCTCATACTAACGCGAAACAATTTTTCACTGACTTTTATACCGAAACCTCTTAAATTTCACTTTAACAACTTTCCAATTTTTGAATGATTTTTGAAAAATTTGCAAGAGGGGCTTACTATTTAATTTTTTAAAAATTATTACAGAGAAATGATGGATATTGGATCTGCTAGAGGAGGTTGAGATTTCACTTTAACAGCTTTCCAATTTTTGAATGGTTTTAGAAAAATTTGCAGGAGGGGCTTACTATTTAATTTTTTTAAAATTATTACAGAGAAATGATGGATGTTGGGGTCTGTTGGAGGAGGTTGAGGTTTGGGAAGAATGAGAATTGAAACCAAGAGGTAGGGAGGAAGGCTACGAAGGGGATGGAAGGTGGCGCTGATAGTTTGGTTTTGGGTGGGGGAAGTTTGGGGGAAAACAAGTTTAATGGTTAGGTAGTGCTAAGTACTCAGTGGTAATTCCCATCAAACGATGACACGTGCTGAATGAATACATCAGTAACCTGAATTCATGTGTAGTGGAGAAACATTTAAGAAAAATTATCACGTGGCAAAATTTGATGGAGTACTTCCTTAAATATCTCTCCACTATATCACAAATTCAAATTGCTAATGTATTCATCACGCGTCATCATTTAATAGGAATTAACATTAAATCCTCAATACTCCTTATGACTGAACTATTTTCCGTTGGCGGGGGTGTGTAGAGAACGACGAGAGTAGGAAAGGAGGTGGCTTGGAATGATCTTCTTTAGTTGTTCTTTGTTTTCTTTTTCTTTTTCAAATTTTCTATTATTTTAATTTTGGGTTTTTTGTTTGGATTTTTTGAATCTTAAATTAACTTCTTGTTGTTTTATTTAAATTAAATTATTTAATACATGAATTATTCATCTTAATTTATTCTTGGAGTGATCTTAATTTTTTTTTCTTTAAATAAAAGTATTTTATAATGACCTTAATTGAAAAGGCCCCTCGTCTTATCATTTTTAACCTTTCCTTAACTTATTTTATAGTGTCTTTTTAAAATATTGTCAAGTATGTGTGGTTTGAGGGCAAATTGATAATAGCACTTGGACACAGCCCATGTGACCTTTACATGGGTATTTTCTGTCAATTCAATAAACGACTAACTCATAAAAGAGTGACATTACTACTTGAGTAGAAGTGTAAAGAGTTGGCGGTTACAATTGCAAATATAAAATACTGAAATGAGATTTAAGTGAAAGTGCAAAAATATTGAATGTAATAAATTAAACACCTTTGCTTCGCTGTTACTTGATGCCGTGTCAGATTTTATTGTTTTCTAAATTGACCTGAAAGTCAAATCAATTATTGAAAAGTTTATCTTACACTAGTTTGATTTTAAGAGCACCGCTACGGGATTGTAAAATACTGGGCAACTAAAAAAGAGAACTAGGGAGTTAATGAGAGTAATAGACATGTTGTGTGCCTCGAGTTCTACTTCCAAAGAGATTAGAAATACTAATATTACAATGTCTGAAGGCTGGGTATGTATATTCCAGACACGAGCTTTGTGCTTCAGGAAGTAGAGGAGCATCAAAAGAAGGATTTCATATATTGTTTCTTCAACGGTCAATGCCCATGCAAAAGATTATTGGTGAGTGGTGACAACTAACAAGCTATACTGGCCAAGTTTTGGGTGTCTTGGGAGACCAATTTTGAAATTTCTCTTTTTTTTGGCTTACTGAAAAGTCTCAAGCTGCTGTAACATATATTTAGTGAATTATGTAATTCTTCACAGATAATATAAATGAGAAAATTCAATGTACTCCATAACTACTGTAAAGAGTAGCATTGATTGAAGTTAAAAGAATGATTGCAGTGTAAAATCTGTGAGATTGCCATTTACTTTTCTAAATGAATAGCATCAATTGAAATGGTCTTGTTCTTAACGAAACAGTACTGAGGAGCACACCATCAGGGAATTTTGAGTTCTATGGCGCAAAAAAAAAAAAAAAAAAAATCAGATGTTTGGATATCATCAAAGACAAAGTGATTGCAGGCATGGCTAAACCTTAAAACCATATGTGAATCATTTTGCAGAGGGAGCTTTGTTGAATGGTGAATGATCTCTCCATGAAGAACCAAAAATATTGACAATAATTTTGAAACTAATTTTTCTCAATTGAATATCCGATAATCAGACACCATGGATCCTCATATGAAGATAAAATTCACAAACTAAAAGAAAGAAAAAGAAAAACCCTAATGAAATTTCTATCTCCAACGACACGCTTGGATCTGTGCAGTAAATCATAAAAGAGTGTGTGTATCTAACAGATGGCTTCAACAGCAAGCCTTTTTGTGAGGATTTTGCAACCACTAGGCTGAAAACTCCACTCGGACGCATCAATTACGCAGCTCTCTTTGCCAAGGCATTCCTGTCATTCAAAAAAAAAAAAAAACTTAGAAGGAACTAATCTACTAAAACACTATGGCTTGAAGAAGAGAAGCTATATATATACTTACATTCTTTACAACTGATTTGCTGTTAGGAGACTCGCAGCTGCCCTTTTCAAACGATCCACAGGTGCCTTTAGGGTCACCAAAGCTAGCAAATTTGATATCAGTTATGACTCGGCCTCCTTGGCATGACAACTCCAACTTGTTCCCTTCATAGGCATTCCCACAAGCTTTTCCAACAGTGACAGTCTTAATCTTGACATTTGCAGGGTTGCCTCCAATCTCCTCAAACAAAACCAGCAAGTTATCGTCATCACTGAGGAAAGACCGTGGCACATGGTACCTAGTAATAAAATTTTGATTTGATGAATTATAATTAGTTAGATAGAAAAATGTGATGAAATTAATGAAAATCACCATGGAGTTGAAAAATTGTACTTACCATCTTTGAGTTGGTTGTCCACAGCCTGTCACACATTTACCACCACTGTATGATCCGCGATAGTCACATTTATAATCACAGCCATCTTCATCGGCAGAATAGCTCGGCCAGTATCGGCCAATGTCATGGCCGTTCACCCAAGCGATTCCTTTTCCCAATCCCATCAAATCAAGAACAACGGGATCTTCACCCGTTGGAGCTTTGAAAGTTGTCTATTGAACAAAACAAATAAAATTTCTTTTATAAGATTACATGAAATAACAACATAAAATATTGGGTATTGAAGAGTTAGCAATATAGTTTGGTTGAATCACCTTGTACCAAACAAACATTCTCTTTGTAGGAAGACTCTCAAGGTTCCATTTCCGGTGGTAGCGGGTGTCTTTCTTGTAAAGTCCCTTCTCCACACCATGGATTCCAACCTTATATACCCAATTATTTTTTTGCAAGTCCTTCACTTCATTGTTGCCCCCAATCAATTTCACTGGACCAAGAATTCCATCTTCAACTTTGTCATAGTTGGCGCCATAGTTCTAGTCATCCAAACACGAAAACAAAATTCAACTAAGTACATGAAAGCACACGAAAACAAAGATGCTATATGTATACATATATATGTTTTTGCCTTAAGCATATGTTGCTTACAGCAAGTCCAACAGTGGCACTGAGCAAAGATATTGAGTTGTTCCCATGTTTCAGTTTAAACTTCGATTCAAAGTCGAATTTGTATTGTCCATATTTGGCCAAATGAGACCCTGAAATTAGATTATTATAGCACGTCAAACATGCAGGAGAATGAAATAAATGAATATTTGATGATTAGAAAATAATTAATCACATTACCAACATGCTTCCCGTTAACAAATGCATGAAGTATATGCCCATAACTATGAACTTTTAGAGTGACCTCCTCCCTCCAAGCAGGGTCCTTGTGATCAATGTCCACACTAAACCAAATAAGAGATGAACAAATTAAGTATAATTAATGTATATATATATGTATAAGTGTTTATAACTTGCAAAGAAAAAACAAGAACATTACCTAGTCATATACCATAAGTAATCACTGGTATCATTCATGACCTTCTGATCGAATAGCTGATTAGCAAAAACATAACCCTTTTTAGAAGAGTAATCCGTTCTACTGTCGAACTTAAGATGCTCGAAGTCTTCTGATCTCCATGTCCACTCCAAGTTATAGGGCTCTTGATAATTATCAGCTTCATTTGGCTGCTTCACCATTACTGATGTTTGCGCGTTGACCTAACCGTTAGATAAAACAAAATCAGTATTGGCAAACTAAACGAAGTAAAATTGATAGATATAGTATATACATGAATGATGTGTACCCTAGCAGTGTTATAAACTTCTGTATAGCAATCGGGTAGAATGCTGACAGACCATGCAGGGATAGTGTAATTATTGCCTTCGAAGTCGATTGTTTTGTCATCCTTGTCATTTGCATTTCCAAAGAAACACACCCTTTTACCACTGAACTTGTATATTGTTGCCTTCAAAGATGAAAAATAAAATTGTTCTAAGAGAAATACAATGAAACAAAAACATAAAAAAATAAAAAAATAAAGAAAACTTACAGTCATCATGTCACCATATTCGACATTTCTCACTACACCATGCGTGAGAATGTTCTCCATTGAATATATGAGGTTATGGAGATCCTTAAGATGTCCCCACTTGGGTTGATTCAAATTACCTAAAAAAATATTTCAATATATGTAAAAAAATATGAGTTCTAAATTTAATAAGAATATATACAGCCTAGGTTAATTTGCTTACCGTATTCATCGAGTGGTGCATCATAATCATATGATGTGGTAATATAAGGACCCCCGGATGTTCGGCCAAAATTAGTACCGCCATGATACTGTATTTACAAAAAAATAAAATAAAAAATTAACTATGAAAATAAAATTATTTCAATTATTTTTGTTGATGAACTTCATTGCAAACAAAAATGTTTTTAGCTACAAACCATATAATAGTTTTGTAATGTGCCACCGTATTGAAAAAACCGAGCAACCGCAAAAGCAAGATCTTCAGCAGTTCTCTGTGGGATTTTACCTCCCCAGTTCTTGAACCTGGTTTAATCCATGATAGAAATTAGAAGCATATATAAAACATGATTTGTGAACATTAAAACATAAAACAATGAAAAATCCAACAACTAACCAGCCACTCCAATTCTCAGTCCACATCTTAGGATTGCCCTTGTTGGGATAGAATTGGTCACAATACCACCCGTTGCACGTGTTAATCTGTCGAAATAATTCGAAAACCATAAAATATCTGCTACAAAATAATAATTTTAAAAAAAATTATCATAAAACAAGTCATTTGTTAGTGTTAATACCATCCCCGCCGGAGCATCCGACTCTTGACACATGATCCAGGGGATACCAATTTTGTAAGATTCAGCAAGGTCAGCACACCAATTAATGTATGATTTCCCATCATTTCCATAGGAGTTGATGACATTTCCATACTCATTTTCAATCTTTTTTTTTTTTTTTTGGGGAACAAAAACAGGCATATTAGTATATAAAAACATAAAACAAAAACAATATAAAACAAGGATACCATGATGTTACAAACCTGTGCAAGGATTATAGGTCCTCCTTGAGAGGCAAAAAGGCTTTCGCGATTCACCATGTCGACGATCAAGGTTGTGAAATTCTTCATCTCATTCTAGGGTTTGATACGGTTAAAACAATTAGTGACCTAGAAATGAAAACCTTAATGGATAGTGTTAATTCTAAAAGTACCTTAAACACATCATTGTTGGTCCTGAATGCGATGCCGGGCATGTTATGCAGCCATACAGGGAACCCTCTATAAGATAAAAACAAAGTTACAATGAGTAATATAATTTTAAAAGTTAATTGATATATATATATATATAGATTCAAACATTAGGATGATTACCCATAATTCCATTCTGCACAAACATAGGGTCCGATTCGCAAAATAGCGTAAAGCCCTTCATCATGAATGGTTCTAATAAACCTAATAAAGTCTAAGTTGCCTGCAAAATCATACTGTTTACATGAAATGAAATGGAGTTCAGAGTCATATATACAAATACACATATCTATAGATGTATATCTATTTTCAAGATCAAGAAGAAAGTAGTCCATGAGAAATATTGTATAAGTGGACATACCTGCCGATACAAGGGCTCGTGACCATTCCAGAATATGTAAGTCTCGATAGCATTGAGACCTCCTTCCTTAGCTTTCTTAATCAAAGATGGCCACATCTAGAAACAATAATATATTATATGTATGCTCAAAGTACTGTATATACTATGCCTTTCCAAAGCATTGCAGAAGAGACCTTACAGAAAATATAAATTCAACTCTGTACATTCAACTCGGATTATATTAAAATGACATGAAACACACACACACACACACACACACTCACCTATATGCATATATATATATATATATATTTATGTATGTATGCATTAAAAATGAGTAAAACCTTACTTCGGGGGTGCTACGTGGATAATGAATGGAGCCGGATATTATGATTTTCCTTTTTCCATTAATCGTAAGTGCTTTTGCATCGTATGAAAGATCCACAGCTATGGAGGAAGAGATACGATAACAGAATAAAACAAACAGCAAAAATATACTACGGGAACCCATTGCTGCAGTGGAAAATTGTGGAGAAGAAAGAAATGGAAATGCGGAGAATGAAGAGTCAGTAGGATTTCTATTTATTGTAGATTTCAGATTAAAGATAATGATAAGATAGAGATCATCCCAAGTGATTTGCTTTCATAGAAAGTAGATATTGCTTAGATAATTGTTTTACGTGCTAATCCCTATATCTAGAAGCCAAAAGGTTCTGAATTATCATCAAAATGTTTTTTTTTTCTTCGAGCTTTAAGTCATGGTTGATAGGTTGTTAATATTACAATTCAGTAGGGCATGGGCTAAACTGTAAAATAAACAAAGTTATTAGAGCTCGACCTTTAAAAATTCATTTGAGATAAGCTCGTTATTTAGCCAAGCTAGGAAGTTCGTTAATTTTTTTTTATCTTGTTTTAAAAAGTTTATAAGTACTTTAAACTTACATAAAAAAAATCAAGCTATTTGAGCTACGCTCTATTCAATTTCACTTCAAAAGGTAAACATACTGTTTTGCCAAAACAAGTAGTGTTTTTCTTTTCCCAGAGTACAGCATGATCCACTAGAGTACCTTTTCAATTTATACAAGACCTTTTGGCAACAGCCAAGACCTTCAGTTATTACCTTTTCAGCCATACAAGGATGGAGTTCCGCAATTGAGATGTCAAATACTTACAAACACAAATATGAATTTGCGTATCAATTTAGAACTTTTGAAAAATTTAGAAGCTGCATCTTATTATTAGTGAAGCTACTGTAAGAAAATAGAACTCACCATACGAAGTTACTAACTACGGGAAATTTTATTTATTTATTCATTTGTAAATTTTGGAGTTCAATAAATTACTTATATGAGTAACTTCCCAATACTTCACAACATAAGATTAATATGGGTTCTAATATTTAAACTACAAGCAAACTAGAATTGCAAATTATTTTGACAAAATAATTATTCTTTTCCACCCTATGGTTGGAGTGAAAATCACACAACTCTTGTAGTTTAAAAATGAACACATAACTCCATTTGATTTGAACTTAACTGTCAGACGTCAGAAACCATTAAATTTAATTGCAATTGTGTCATATGAACAATTTTTTGTCATTTCATCTCTTCAAACTTGAACATCAAAAAAGAATATTTTGCCCTTCTATGTCAAACTAAAGAGCTGACTTTTGCAGGGGTATTTTTATCATTTCACTTAATCTCAATATTTCATTTAATTTTTATAAATCTAAACTACATGAGGATTATATATTTACCTTTAAATCATAGGGCAAACGAGAATTTCACAGAAAAAAAAATGGCTTGAGTCATAGCTCAGCTATTTTGGCCTCAATTACTTGGAATAGCAAACATGATAAAAGTGAAACCAAAATTGAAAAGACATAACTAAATGTGTTTCCCACATTGATTAGTTTCTTCATGCCATGGATATTTATTTTCTTGATCTATTGCTGAATCGATCAAACTCCTCTTTCCCTTGTGGAAAAAAAAAAAAGGAAAATTCTTCCATTCTCTTGTCTCGGTTCAATTTCTTCAATGAAAGAAAATAATAAAAAATATAAACAACAAAAAGAAATACTTTTCTTGATTTACCAAATCTTACTAGTGATTTATTTCGTATTACATTGTCTACCTTCCTTCCTCCCTCCCTCATTGCTCACAATATTTTCTTTTGAATTAATTACTTCTTAAATAACCCACTTTAATATCCATCCTCTAATGATTTAAATAATCTTAAATAATTCATTAATGAAAAAAGTACATCTTAATTATTTCATCCTTTTAGGCCTCAGTTAGCCAGTGTTTTACATCTTCAAAATATCTGTATAATTCATGGCTCAATCATAACCTATTTTTTGCAAATTAATTTTATACAAAATTTAAAACATTAAGTCGTGTAAGGAAAAATAATTAAACACTAAGACGTCTTTCCTTTTATAGTTACATATTTGTTTTGGTGAGTTTTTTTTGTGAGTAGGACTAACAAGTGCAAGACTACAAGGATGTTTCATGTCTGGATATTCTGAAAAATGATGATTCTCGGCTGGGACCGCTTTGGGCATGCACAGCGGCCGGTCAGGCGTTGCCTAATCGCTACTATGCTAGGTTGAGCCCATCAAATATGGAGGGTCCGAGCTAACGTGATAGCGATCAAGTGGCGCCTGATTGAGCTCCGCTCTTGCTGATAGCATTCGCCTTCTCGGTTTTGGGTATCGGTAACTTGTGAAATCTTAGACATTAATTAGGATAAAAAAGGAAAAATCTAATGATTGGATAGAAATCTTTGCAACAGAATTAAAAGTGATTTTGGTAGTAAAATATTTACTAATAATGTGACCGGCAATTATCAAAAATAAAATTATAGTTATTTTTTTTTGCTAACTGGGTGTCTAGACTCTAGACTAACTTGCATGCACCTTGACTAATTTTGGAGCTTGTGCAGTTCTCTCATCTCATATAAATTAAGTAATTACCTGACCAAAGATTTGAAAGGTTGCCCGAAGAGTTGATATCACTTAAGAGGCAAATCAGGTAATTATCGGGCCGAAACTTTGAAAGTTGCTTAAAGAGTTGATACCATTTAAGAGGTTTCGAACCTAAGACCTTAAAAGGAGGAGACTCTCAAATCTCATGGCTTAATCACCATATGACTCGTAATTACTATAAATGTAACATAAAAAATAAGTGTTTTGAAGACTAAGGACTAGAGTGACTAAGGTATTATTAGTACTCAAAACCACTTTAAGTAACGGAGCCGTTCTCTTCTATTATATCCTCACTCTCTCTCTCTCTCTCTCTCTCTCTTTTAAACAAATTACCTCTTTCTTAATTTGATTTTAGTCAGATGTTTAGGACCCAAAAAAAAAAGGTCATTTTTTGGCACTTTTATCGAATAAAAGCGGGTTCTGTGTACTTTTGAAATGCAATTATCAAATATTTAAAAGATTTAAACCAAGTTAAATTTGTGACCTCCAAAGTCAGTTTTGTTTCTTCCCAAAGAGTCCTTGTACAACTGAGAATGAAGTTGGTGCCCAGCCCATTTTAAAGGGTGTTACCTAAAAACTTCAAACAAGTAATCCATTAAGGGCAGTGTTGTCATTTAGGGCCTTCTCCTTTGCAGAATGCTGGCATGAATATCATGGGATACCTCCTGAATTTAGGACTCCCACATATGTTGACAAAACATATGCAATATATACATATATATAGATGTGTATATACATGGATAGGATTGTTATATTTAGTTTCCAAACAAAATGGCATCTATTTAATTTGGAATTATTCTGGATTCTGGCGGTTGGTTAAATAGTAGTACATTTGAAGAAAGAAACTGTAGTATCCCTTGTTTTCAGGGCTTTATAGAGCAAAGCTTCTCAACTTTATTAATTTCTCCTCGGTGAGCGAAAATTATTTCCTAAGAACATGTGTAGGACTTGTGAAAAATAAACATAACAATTACAAGATTTCATACTGGTTTGATATGTTTGATATTTACACATACTGGCCAATTAATTTGCACATCATCTGCAAATTTAAATTTATATTTTTTTGATTGATTTGTTATTTTATACCTGTTGTAAATTTGGACCCAGTCTAATAAAAAACTTTGATAGTAAACTGGCTATTCTAATTAGAATGTCTTGTAATATATTATGTTAAATTATAGTTGGTTGGCTATTTTTAAAAGAAAACTTATACATTATATTTACAAAATTTACTTAATTAAATATCTTTTATACATAGCTACTAAATTAGCTAAACATTTTTCAATAAATTACTTAATTTAAAGAAATAGTAGTACTATCATTTTTTCTTTTACAATTTGTTGATATCTACATCAATCCCTGAATTTCTTTTCAAAAGTCGATATATATATATTTTTTTAATGACCGAGTGTTGGGCTTAACTTGTCCGGTTTAAAAATCTTGCAATAAAGCCTATTGATATGATACCACACACCTAGTGTTAGCTTCCAAAGCAGGACTTTTCCACAAAGATCAGGGGCAAAAATGTCATAAAAACATTTGCATATACAGCACTCTAAAGTACCATATTAACACTTCATTTTCGTTTTCACATCTTCTAAAACCCACTCGCAAACAATATAATAGGAAGTATACTCGCGCTCTAAAATACATACGCGTAAAAAATAGCCTACGGGATGCGTGAATGGTCATCAAAAGCGAGTATGCGGGTAATTATACTCGAACCATTTACAGGAAGTAGCTAGAAAGTGCACATTTATGAGATAATCGGTGCTGGAGATTTTACATAAGGACAGAATCGGAAATAAATATATTTTTTAATTATTTCCACATTTTGCATGAAGAGCTCAAAAACAGAGGACAGCATGAAGGAGACGCTTGGCCTGTTGGCTCAACCATCTCTCACCAATTGTTGCTCTTCCCATACCCCCAAACACCCTTTCCTTTCCTTTCCTTTCCTTCACTTTACCAAGAAGGAGAGAGAGAGAGAGAGAGAGAGAGAGAGAGAATGCACTCCTACCCACAAAACCAAACAAGACAAACCTGTATCTATACATGCATATGTAGAGAGAGAAACAAGTCTAGTGTTCTGTTGTAGAGAGAGAGAAAGGGGGAAGGATGGGGGAGAAAAGGCTGTGTTCATGGTGGTCATCATCATCGTCATCATCATCTTTAAGGCTTGTTTGGTTAATAGTTCCACTGATTGTGCTGTCTGGGTTTGTGGCTTTACTGGGTCCAAAGAATTCCAATTGGGTCTTTACTTCAAACCATTATCCATGGATATGGAGTTCTGTCATTCCTTCTTCTTCTTCTTCTTCTTCTTCTTCTGCAATATTTGTGGGTCCAAACAGCACCAGAGGTTCTGTTTCATCCGAGGAGGAAAGTGGGGCACATTTGGATTGGCACTCGAGGTTGGTGGGTGGTAATCATGGAGAAGAGGCTCTCTCAGATGACTCCATTCCTAAAAGCCCTTCTTCACCACCGCTTGCTATTGAAGCCATTGAAATCCAAACACCAGACAGAGTAAGACCCTCTCTCTCTCTCTCTCTCTCTCTCTCTATATATATATATATATCTATATACATATCCATATTTATTGTAAATAAATGAAGGTATATCTGTATATCACAAAATTCATTTATTTGCGTATGTACTTGCATTTTATTTTATTTTATTGTGCTTTCTCTCTCTGTGTGTATATATATATGAAATATTCCAGGAAAAAAATAGAAAACTTTTTTTTTTCTGAGTGTAATAGATTTTCATTTTTTGTAATACGCTGCGATTTCTGAATGTTGTCTTGACAGCATCAAAATTCTAGTCATAAAAAGATTAGACAATGCATTTATTTCTCTTTTTTACCGGAAAATGAAAAAAATTAGCTAGGACCTTTTGTATTAAATTTTTTTTTTCTTTTTGCGTTCTCTGACGGAAAATCAGGTTGGAGTTTTGGACAGTAATTGGGTTTTGGAGATGATGTTTATCCTCTCAATCGTAAATTGGTGGATGCATAATACTCTACATAGAAAAAAGGACTTGAATTTGTCCTGTTTCCACAAAAAAGAAAGAATTTTTTTTTGCTTTATATTGTCTCTCAAGAAGATAAATTTAATGGAAGTAGGTGATAACTTAGTGTGATTGGAGTAAGATCTTGAGTGGAAATAGTATTAATTTTCCTCTTTTGGTATTGATGCAATTAGATTCATTTACAAAATATTGAGAAAGATATAGAATTATCTTCTAATTAAGGGCTATACAACCAAAAAATTCATTTAAATTTTTGTTCAAAATAATGTGATAAAATAAGAGTTTTTTCACTTTAAAATAAAATACTTATATAATGACTCTTAATTATAAAAATATCATCACTACATTTTGGTAGAATTTTTGATACAAAATTTTTAAAGTATAGCATTTCCTTTTTAAATTTTCTCTCTGTTGTAGCACACTGATAAAGTGTTGGCATTGCTGGTGTTCAAACCTGGATGTATCAAAGAACGAAAATCTCAGTGGATTTATATGTTAATTCAACAGGTTGAGAAGAATGAAGAAAGCTTGAATACTGCCATAAGTAGACCCCATATTGTTCCTTCCACGAATGATTCTCACATTCTTCCCATGAGGACGAGATTAAAAAGAAAACCTAGTAATTTAAAGAAGATTGAAGCCAGTCTCGGCCAAGCTCGTGCTGCAATAAGAGGAGCTAGAAATAATGGAAATCAAACACAAGACCCTGACTTTGTCCCCAGAGGTCCAATGTATTGGAATGCCAATGCCTTTCACAGGTACCCATTTTTTTACATTGCCATATTCTCAATGATTTTTGGGAGTATATTCTATGACAATGTGGCAGTTACAAGAACCTTATTTTTTAAAATTCCAAGATTTGAATACATTCTTGGAACTTTGGATTATACCATTACTTCTTATTTTCAACTCCAGGAGCTACTTGGAAATGGAAAAACAATTCAAGGTATTCGTCTATGAGGAAGGTGAGCCCCCAATTTTCCATAACGGTCCGTGCAAGAGCATATATGCAATGGAGGGAAATTTTATACACAGTATGGAGGTTAGCCGGTTCCGCACCAGAGATCCTAACAAAGCCCATGTTTTTTTCCTACCATTTAGCGTTACATCAATGGTTCGCTACGTTTATGTGCGCGAGTCCCATGATTGGGCTCCTATGAAACAAACAATCAAAGGTTATGTCAATCTTATTGCGCGGAAATATGACAATTGGAATCGAAGCCTTGGGGCAGATCATTTCATGCTGGCTTGCCACGATTGGGTAAGGAATCGCTGCTTTGCCTCTATTACTCTCACATTTCGAAAAATTTACCTCAAGAACACTTTTCTTGAATTTGGTTTGAGCTTGAGCTTAACTTATATTCTGCTTTGCAGGGGCCTGAACTTTCCTCTTCTGTTCCTTACTTGCGCAAAAACTCCATTCGGGCTCTATGTAATGCAAATACCTCAGAAGGATTCAACCCGATGAAAGACGTGTCCTTCCCGGAAATCCTTCTCCCGGATGGCACGACAAATCACTTGCTCGGTGGCCCATCCCCTTCGCGGCGTCCAATCTTGGTTTTCTTCGCCGGAGGGGTCCACGGTCCCGTTAGGCCGATCCTTCTCGAGCATTGGGAAAACAAGGATGAAGATGTCCAAGTTCACAAGTACCTTCCAAAGGGTGTTTCTTATCATGGGATGTTGCGAAAGAGCCGGTATTGCATTTGTGCAAGTGGCTACGAAGTAGCAAGCCCCAGAATGGTTGAGGCACTCTACATGGGTTGCGTTCCGGTACTCATTAAGGACCATTATGTGGCACCATTTAGCGATGTTCTAAATTGGAAGTCATTCTCTGTTGAAGTCGCGGTGAAGGATATTCCGAACCTGAAGACGATTCTAATGGGAATTTCTCAGAGACAGTATATAAGGTTGCAGAGGAGAGGTCTGCAAGTAAGGAGGCATTTTGAGGTTAATTTGCCTCCGAAGAGGTTCGATGTTTTTCACATGATACTTCATTCAATCTGGCTTAGAAGACTAAACGTTCGATTTCATGACTTTGAAGAATTTTGATCGGTTGATGAGAATTGATTACCAATTGCTTCAGATTGGTCATAACTCATGGGATCGAGGGGCCAAGTAAGTTGGGTAGAGGAACTATTGTGTTGATTTATGAAACTTTGTGCAAATGTATGTATTTTTTAAAATTAGGTTATCATTCTACGCAAATAAAACTATGGTCGTATTGTTTTCAGTATTGTAGATTGTTTCAATTAATTCCAGAACTTTTAGTATTAAATCGTGACATTTCCAGACGTAATTTACCTTTGATCAGTGTATCGACATTTTTTTGTTTCGGTGGAAAAGGGTACTTGTATAAATTACTGCATATGAAGCACTATATGTATGTTCAGTTAAGCAACATTACTGCATTCTATTTATTTATTTGGTAATGGTATTTCTTTGACTTAAGTTATTGTCATAAATCACAAGGGATGGCCTAGTGCTTTGATGCTAAGCATAAAGTTTACATATGTTATATGAACGGTGGTTTTGTACAAATTCGAGTGAGTAGTCCGTTAGAAACCTAAACATCTTTTAGCGAAAAAAGAAAATAAAACACGAGTTCGAGTAAGTAGTCAGCCAAAAACTTGAATATCTTTTAACAAAAAAAAATAAAACTAAAATACGAGCTGAGTGAGTAGTCGGTCAAAAACCTTTTAGCAAAATAAATAAATAAATAAAACACGAGCTTAAGTGAATAGTCGGTCAAAACTCTGAACACCATTTAAGGAAAAAAAAAAGGAAAAGAGCAGCACAGTTGTAAAGTGGTTGGAACAATGTGGTCTTTGTGATGGTTCACCTGATTCCATTGAGTGAGTACTGACTCAAAGGATACAACTTTTTCTGATGTTAAAAGAGTTTTGGATGTTCTCATGTCATTTTTTTCAAATCCTGCATTGATTATCTTGTATTAGCCCATGTTAGTCTGGTGACGGCGAAGCGCTCCATACTTGCTGGATGCTCATGTCCTTCACAGGACCACAATTCAAATTGCCCTTTCTTCTTCTTGTTGGTTTATTGTACGGAAAGACCGATTGTCTAATTGTCTTTCCATATGAAGAACTATTTAAATTCTCTACATTTTGTTTGGATCTTTCGCTCACATATCAAAGATGGGAAATGAATCAAACTTGTGGTAGTTGTATGAGTTTTTGACAAACCTTCCAATATATGATTCTGTTCTTATCTCGCTATATCGAGCTAGTCTCAATAACCAATTAAGCCAGGATTAGGATTACGTCTTAGGGGCCAAGAAAGGATGGGGCCGCGGGGCGAAGAACATCAATAATGGAGGTTACCCACAAAAACCTATTGCCGCCAAGGAGTTTTTCTATAAAGATCAGGGGTGGCCAGCCCCAGGCCCCCTGCTTACAGTGGGCCCGTCCTATTTAGGCCTGATTTTTTTTTTAGCTTACAAGTAAAAAAGTTAATTTTTTAATTTTTTTTTTTTCTGTTTTGCTCATCTTTAGCTTATAAAAAGTATAAAAAAAATTAATTTTTATATTTTTTATAAGTCAAAAAAATAAAATTAAAAAAATTAAAAAAAAGTACCGGCCTTGTATTTGAGACTGCATTAAACTAGACACTATTGAACTTGCCTTTGCAAACCAATGTTTGAGGTCAGGGCATCAATGGATTAATCATATCTTTGTGACTTCTGATTACTTAAAGGTGTTCTGTATATACATACTTTTCTGTTGCTTAAAATGGATATATATCAAGAAAAAAGGGAGAAAAAAAAAAAGGTTCATGTACATGTGTGCAAATAGTCTCAACCATGTGAGGTTGATGTACTGGACTTTGAATGTGTAGGTTAGCCCACTTCGGGGACAGTTATTGTCATTATGGGTCAAAGAAATGTTTCTTTTTTTTTGTTTTCTTCTTTGGGTGAGTAAATGTTTAGTTGCTGTTCCTTTCGAACCAAGGCAAATGCTAGTAAGTCACCAACTGATAAGTGATATATTAATTGGGTCTTATTATTAATTATCAACAGATGTGTGACACATTAACTGTGGTGGAAGCTAATTGATGTATCACTCATCAGTTGATGACTGACTCACATATGTGGTTCTGAGTAACAGTTATTTTTTAACTAAAACATAAAAATGATTAATCCGAAGAGTAGCTCCGTAGAGACAAGGACGAGTTAGAACTGTAAACTCATATGTCTTAAGTTCGAAACTTGACAACTCTCTTGGGATTAGGTTACAAGAGATTTATTTCTTGTGAATCTCCTAGTCTTATATGAATGACTTATTTTTTACTTAGATCAGGGATGAAACTAATTAAGGTAAAAAAAAAAAACATAGAAATGATAATGTTCAAGTTAACGTGTGACAGTTGGGTTCACACGGTGGGCTTCCGTCTCATGTCCGGGCATGGAGTGTGTGAGTATTTGAAGGTTTTTGAATCTTTTTGAATTGTGTCATTGGGTTACTTTAAAAAAAAAAAAAAGGTTAATTTGTTGTGCCTTTATGGGTGTTTTGTTTACTCTCTCTATTTTCTGTTTATCTTAATGATCAGCACATCATTGTTTCGAAATCTGGACGTATAGATTTACAGTTCAAAATTTTGTATAGAAATTTTCTGTCCAAAAATGTCATCCCCACGTCATTGTATACCCTCTCTACTTTCAGTTTATCTTGATGATATGTTTTTTTATTTGATCAGCCATTACCAGCTACGTACGCCACTGGTGGTTTAGGTTTTCCGTGCAAGAATCCGCCCTCGATCCGATAGCCATCTTTACTTCCGTTTTGTGTCAAATGGTATGAAAGTTGTACTTGAAAGTTGGAACAAATATCTAAGGATTAGGAAAAGTGATCAAAGTGAATATTTTAATAAGTAATCTTGAATATTCAATAATTTGCTAACACAATAATTAGTTAAGAAACTTCTTCTTGGCAATTGGCATATCACAATTCAGCTATTTTCTAAATTATATATTTTTTAAGGAGATAGGCATTTAAAACATCCACACATAAGTAAAAAGGATAAGGTTGAAAAATCACCCTTCTCAAATTTAAGATCATATCGGTATTCATGCATTGGCAAAGTTTTCAATACTAATCAAGGGTTAGTTAGGAACGCTAAGGAATTCCATATTTTGGCTTTTCAAAGTGAATAACTTTTTCCAAATCTGACAAAAAAACAAAGGATGATTACCTTTTGGGAATATCACAAAACTAAAAAAAATTAAAACAAAATACATGAAAGGATTGAAAGATCTGTTCAATAAGCAACAAATATTAGCAGTCAAGCGTTCACTAAATATCTGAGATTATTGAAGTTATTAAATTACCCTTGACATTCATCAAAAACATTGTTGGCTTACTGAAATTCCTATCTTCATAGGTAGCAAGCTAGCTAACATTTTTTAAAAAGGCTGACTTTTTATGGCTTGTTTTTTCTTTCAATAGGGACAGAGATATAGCAAGCATTCCTAAAAGTAATAAACATGACATTTTCTCTTTAGAAATTTTTTTTTTTAAATTTGTACAAAAAACCAACCAAAATAATGTGGCGATAACATTTTTGTCATTAAGATTTGTCACAATAATTGCTTTTTTTTTTAAAGTGAAAGGTTTTCACTCAACTACATCATTCTGTATAAAAATTATTTATGAATTTTTGGTTATATAATATTATACTTTTTATTTTTTTTTTCTTTGTATAGCATTAACCATTATCTACATGTAAAAAAAATCTTGATCAATGAATTAGTTAATGAGAAAATTACACTTATTAGATATATTAATTACTAATTTTTTTGTCTCTTACTATTCTTTGTTTTCAATAATGATTGTACATACAAAGGCAAATTATATATAAATCTCCATTTCATTTTCTCACCGACATAAATATCAAATGTGTTGTCAAAATTACATCATTTTATATTAAATTTTATTTCCTCCTATAGAGCCTCAAACTTAATTACATTCAAATACATTTTAAATTAATTCATTTGAAATCTTTATTTTTATTTTAACTGACTTGTCAACTCCTCAATCAGAGAAATAGAGATCTCCATTCAACTATGAAATTGAGATATTCCTAATCTTGACAAAAGTGAATGGGTCCTAATGTGCATTGTGTTTTTAAAAAAAAAATAAAAAATAAGAAATGTAGTGGCGTACCTGAGCAATACGTGTATAAAAGAAAAAAGAGGTACACATATTTGTTAAAAAATTAGTTAGGAAACTAAATAACTATAAAATAAAATAATTTTATTCTAGATCTGCATAGTTATGCTCTTATTGTAATATTTTTTTGTAATATATAAAGTTTTCTATATGCATCATGTTTACTACTGTTTATTTACTTTAAAAAAATTTAAATTTGAGAAAATGTTATGAATATTTTACCTATCGCATTTCTATGTTATACTTCATGAAAATTTAATTAGATAGAACTTTATATCTAAAATCATATTATGTACTATATTTAATGAGATAATGTGTAGAAACTTAACTGGATAAATATTTGTATTCTAAGTAGAAAACTTTATTGAACTATAGTATGAATTGTAATAATCTATACAAATTTAATTAGATAAGTTCAGTTCTTGAAATCATATTACGTATTATATTTCATGAGATAAAGTGTAAAAACTTATAAATAAGACTTTGTCTTTAAACTAAAAATTTTATTGAATTATAACACAAATTGAGACTTGATTGGATAGTATTATATATTTATTGTATTTCATGAGATAATTTGTAGAGACTTAATTGGATAGTATTATATATTTATTATATTTCATGAGATAATTTGTAGAGACTTAATTGGACATAACTTTATACTTAAACAAGGAATTATATTATATTACAACACTAATAGAGTGGGTTGAATAACCGAACAAATTAATAGTTATCTGACAATTATTCTTGTGACGTGACATTTTGAAAATATCAGAGTATTTAGAACGCCACATAAAAAAGAGACAAAATATAAAAGGCAAACACAACATATATATATATATACATAGGATTGCACATATACAAATAAGGCAAGTATGTGTAGGAATTTATTAGGGAAAGGTCATTTGTGGAAAGGTAATGATATATGTACAATTAGAAAATTTATATATAATTTATAATTAAAATAATATAATTAAATAAGAACCATTCACTTTAAAATAAAACAGTCATTATATTAGCTTTTAATGACAAGAATTCCACTACCCCATCGTTCCAATAGAATTTTATATAAAAATATCATTTTCCTTTGTAAAATTATAAGAAGTCTTTTTCTTTCCTCTTTTTGCAGATCGAAAACAATTGACAGAACCGCAACGGCAGGACTACGCGGTTGTCTTATTTAGTATAATTAACCCCTCCTCCGAGTGCCCGTTGCTCTTCCTGCACTCAAACTTTCCATCACTTTACCGAGAAAGTTTAGAGAATCCAAACAACATATACAAGAAGATACAGATATGTATATACATAGGAGAGTCCGTCGTGTTTTCTAGAGAGAGAAAGAGGATGGGGGACTGTAAGAGAAGGCTGTGCTCATGGTGGGCATCAACTTCATCGTCTTCAAGGCTTGTGCTGCTTATGGTACCTTTACTTCTGGTTTCTATGTCCGCGGCTGTACTGGGTCCAAAGCCCTCCAATTGGATCTTCGTTTCTTACTATCCATGGCTATGGAGATCTTCCATGCCTTCTCCTTCACCTTCTGCAACTACTTCTTCGACTGGTATGAACACAACTTTTGCATCAACAGAAGAAAGCGATACAAATCATGAATCCATTCTTAAGGGCTCTTCTCTGCCACCTATCTCCACAGAATCCACAGAGACTCAACAACCAGTAAGACCCTTCTCTTAATTCACATATATATAAGTATATTTGCATACATATATATGTGTTTATGTTTATGTTATGTATAGTTGTATACGTATATGTGTATGTATATGTTATTTTGTACAAGTAAGTGTGAATGCTTCAATTTCATGAGCGAAAATGAAGGTACATTTCCTCTTTCAGTTTTCATAAGTATTGGCCATTTATTATGGTGATTCGATTCATATATTAAAACAGGAAAAAAATATTAAATATTGGGTTATGAAATTATTAGGCCAGCGATATAGTCTCAGGGATGATATTAATTACTCATAGTAGATTACCCAGCTGGTAAAAAACCATAAAAAGGAATTTTACGAAAACCTTTTGAAATTGAAAAGATGAATTTACCCTTTAACCGGTTCCTTTGGATCCATGGCTTCTTGCTATGCCTTTATAAGGTAATTTCTTAACCTCCACTGCTTCCAAACTTCGATGTGAAGATGGCAAGACTGATATTGCAAAATGGAACATGGTATTCTTCCAAAAAAATTGTATAGAAAATCTCACTAAAATAATGTGGTAATAACATTTTTATAATTAAGAGCCATCATTACAAGTGTTATGTTTTAAAATAAAAGGAAATAATCCAACTACATCATTCTATACATATGTTCTCGATTATTTTTTCTAGCTATATTGCTTTACCCTTGCAAAGTACATCAGGATAATGATATACTTACAAAACAAGTATACATAATGATGTGGTTGAATTGTGTGCCTATCATCGTAAAACAAAAAAAAATCTACCAAGAGGCCCTTTAATTATAAAACTGTCAATATGACATTATTTTGGTGTAAGATTCAACATAAAATTTTAGAAGAATAGCATTTTTCGATACAAAATTGTGTCCTCTTGATATTATAATTTTGTGGATTGCTTTGTGCTTGAGTAAAGAAGAAAGCATGAATCCCTAGGGCGGAGTTGATGGTTTTGAATGGTCCGAGAATTGAAGGGAAAGCCCTTCTTAAACTATCGGGCAAAAGGTGGTCGTGACTCTTCAACTTATATGGTTAAACTTTAATATGCAAAATTATATTGCTAAACTCACGGCCAAAATGGTTGTACACACTATTATCAGAACTGGCTGGATCGGCCGATTGAATTAGTCTAACTGAGAATTGGATAGTCAACCGGTTTAATTCAAATGTGTATACCATTTCTAGTCCAGTTGAACCAGTCCAATCAAGACCGGATGGTTAGCCGGTTTGATTGAAACATGTACGAATAAATGAAATGCACTTAACTTTACAACAACTATTTAACCGCTTGCCTATTGAACCATGAACCGGTTCACCGGTTTGATGTTTCGTTCAACTGTGATACCTATGGTTGTACATACTATACATCTCTCTATTAAACCAGTATGTGGAATTGTTCACTTATTAATTCAAACAGGATGGGAAGAAGGAAGGAATCTTGAATGTTACCTCGAATGGACCCCGCATTGTTCCTTCCATGAATGACACTCATCCTATGCCAGCAACTGCAATATTACAAAAGAATTACAGTAATTTAGAGAGGCTCGAAGCCGGTCTAGGATGGGCTCGTGCTGCAATAAGAAATGCCAGAAATGAAGATCAGATGCAAGACCCTGATTACACCCCAAAAGGTCCAATGTACTGGAATGCCACTGCTTTTCACAGGTACCCACATGAAGATTATGAATATTGTCCTTGTGTTTTCCAGGGAAAAAAAGAAAAAAAAAGTTGATCAACTTTCGAAACTGTCCGAAAAACCATTGATGTGTTTGTTAAATACTTGATTGAAATAGTTAGAGAAAAGTATGTATCCTTATTTTCTAAAAATCGCCATGTCCCATATTATTTCCATGTTTATATCTGTACTCGTATCAGTATCCATTCTTTTTAGCCTGAAACTCTAGATCTCACCTGTAGCATTCTGTTGCAATTGCAGTAGCTACTTGGAAATGGAAAAGCAATTCAAGGTATTTATCTATGAAGAAGGAGATCCCCCGGTTTTTCATTACGGTCCCTGCAAGCACACATATGCAATAGAGGGACTGTTCATCCAGAGCTTGGAGATTAGCCGGTTCAGGACCAGAGATCCAGAGAGAGCTCATCTATATTTCCTTCCATTCAGTGTAACAATGATTACCCAAGTAGTTTATGTGGCTGAATCCCATGAATGGAGTGCCATGAAGAACACAGCCAAAGACTACGTAGATGTTATTGCCGACAAATATCACTACTGGAATCGAAGCCTTGGAGCTGATCACTTCATGCTTGCTTGCCATGACTGGGTAAGAGATCACTGCTCTTCTGCTAGCTCTAAATTTCATAGGGATATTACACTTAACCCCTTGTAGTTTAAGCGAAAATTATATGATTCTTCTGTAGTTTAAAAGTGAATTCATAACTCCATTATGATTTGAATTTATCTGTAAAATGAATAGAACTGTGATAAATTTAATAAAACAACAAAACAACTCTTATGAAGAATAACATTTTATTTTGATATAAAAAGACAAAATCGTCTTTTTATGTATCATTTTGGAGAGATGAATTACAAAAATACCTTTGTGACAAAATTTTTGTTAATTCTAACCTGTTCTATCCATTTTACAATTAAGTTCAAATTTCAGAAAGTTATGTGTATACTTTTAAACTACAGATAGTCATCTGATTTTCGTTCAAACCACAATGAAATATAGTATAATTATCTCAATTTCATTTGAAAACATTAATGATAAACTTTTATCTACCTTGGCTTGATTCTGAGTTTGAACTTAAGAACAGGTTTGTTCTCCTTATTCAGCATTTTAGTCGTGTCTAGATATAAGGCTCGCTCTCAACGTAAATACTACAATTCACAATGTATTATGATACAAAAAATATGTTCTCTCTTAGTTCTCTCTCTCACTATTTTATTCTAACGTGGTATCGTAGCTATTCTAACAACACTAATGCTTGAATTTTTATTGTGTCTCAGGGGCCTGAAATCTCCTTTGCAGTTCCTAACCTATACAACAACTCCATCAGAGCACTATGCAATGCAAACACCTCTGAAAAATTCAACCCCTCCAGAGATGTATCCATCCCAGAAATCCATCTCCCAACAGGAACAACAAAAGGCATGCTAGGCGGTCCTTCCCCGTCCCAACGTTCCGTCCTGGTTTTCTACGCCGGAGGAGTCCACGGCCCCATTAGGCCGATCCTGCTGGACCACTGGGAAAACAAGGACCCTGATGTCCAGGTCCACCAGTACCTCCCGGAGGGCGTCTCCTACTACACGATGATGAGGAAGAGCAAGTTCTGCATTTGCCCCAGTGGCTATGAAGTTGCCAGCCCAAGAATGGTGGAGGCTCTCTACATGGGGTGTGTCCCAGTTCTTATTAAGGACCATTATGTTATACCCTTCAGTGATGTCCTAAACTGGAGGACATTTTCAGTTATAGTCCCAGTGGAGGACATTCCAAACCTCAGGAGGATTCTGGTGGGTATCTCTCCAACCCAATACATAAGGATGCAGAGGAGAGGTAAGCAAGTGAGGAGGCATTTTGAGGTCAATTCACCTCCAGAGAGGTTTGATGTGTTTCACATGATTCTTCATTCTATCTGGCTTAGAAGACTCAACATTCGAGTTCATGACATCAGGGAACCATGACCGGCCAGTCGCTTTGTAGATTTCAAACTCGAAACTAAGGTAGTTGGGTAGGGGAATTAGTGTGGTAAATTATGAAAGTATTGTGCAAATTATTATTATTATTTTCATTAATTACTTGAAGAATTTTGGGCAATGAAATTATTATTTTATTGTTTTCTCTATTATCAAGGAACGTATAAATCCATAGCCAATAAAAGGGTATAAAAAAATCGCCAGGTTATAATGAAATTATTAATATATCAGAAATAATTTTGACAAATTTTGGGCAATGGGATTGTTAAAATATTATTATTAATCAATAGACATTAGAAACATATAGCAATTTTCTTGGAAATATTTTTTTTGGTTATCCCATACTTGTTACTTAGAGGGTTGCCACGCGCAACACATATTGTGTACATGTATGAGTATGATTAGAACTTTGTGAATAAAAGAAAGATAGGAGATATCACAAACCTGAGTAGGTTTCAAAGTAATGGAATATGTCAAAATTGTTTTTCAAAGTGCAGGTTATGAATTTGTATTTTTTTACAATTTTTTTGGGAGAAAAAAATAGTGACACTATAATTTTTAATTCTTTTCCGGTTAGAGTGCAAAAATTTATCAGTATAGATACTATATATTTAAATTATTAAGTGTACATAATATTTTTTTTAAACAATATGACCAAATGGTGGCTTGAGCCGAAGCAGACCTAATGGTTAGCCCCAAAACAAACTCGAAATTGATCCTCCTCCTCCGGGGCGGAGCCACATTGGGTCCGGGGGCAAATGCCACAATTTTTCAGAAAGTCTAGTTTTACCTACAATTTTTGAAATTTCTTTCAATTTACTCTCTTTAAAAATTTATAAATGCCTCTTATAATTTTAAAAACACTATTTTGATCTACAATTTTGAAAATATTCTTCAATTCGACCCTCAAAAAATTGATGAATATTTTCCTTAAATACTCAATTTGCTTCAAAATTTCTTATATACATTATATAGTCATAGGAAAGACAAGTCGTGATCTTATTGTTGGTTATAAAATAAATTAATTCTTGCAAAAAATTTTTTATAGGAAACTCCACTAGAATAATATTGTAGCTATAGTTTTAAAATTATGAATCAAAATAACTAGTGTTTTGAACTAAAACGAGAGAATTAACAAAAATTAACTGTATAACATTATTTTAAAAAAAGAGTTATAAATAATTAATGTTACGCCATCTGAAAGAATTTTCTGACTCTGCTCCTCCGCCTTGGCTCAACCCCAACCGTACCGGCCAGATAAAAAGATAAGCTAAAGATGATCATGAAGCCCATCAGCCGCCGACCACCTTCACAAACCTTCTGCTACCCAAGTCACGTGCCCTGCCATGTCCCTTTGCATGCAAAGTAACGTGTCACCCTTCGTCAGCATACCCTACTACGCGTCCATCAACCATCACAGAGAGACCATCACGTGTCGCCATGACAAAACTCAATCAACCCCTTACCCCCCTCTCTCCCTATATAGCACCCTCTAATTATAGAGAGAAAAAATATAAAACCAAGTTTAGAGAGAGAGAGAGAGAGAGAGAGAGAGAGAGAGAGAGATTCTTTGGTGAAGATAGGTATGGCATCAGGGCAAGAAAAGGAGGAGAGAAGAGAATATGAAGAAGGAGGTAAGATGGAGTCCAAGCGTGATCAACAAAGACAAGATCAGGAAAGGCCTGGTGTCGTTGGGACGATATTGAAGTCGGTCGCAGGCACTCTCGAGCATGCCAAAGTGGCTGTCATTGGCAAGACTCATGAAACTTCAGAGCATACAAGGGGTGGTGCCGAGGCCGAAGAGGAAAAAACCGGCGGCGTTACTGATACCGCCGCTGAGAAGGCGAAAGAGAAGGCCAAAGAGTATACAGATTACACGGCCGAGAAGGCGAAGGAGAAGAAGGACTCCGCGGCAGAGAAGGCCAAGCAAGCGAAGGACACCACCGTGGGGAAGATAAGTGAGAAGGCGAAGGAGGCGAAAGACAAGACGGCCCAGAAAGCCGGGGAGTACGAAGACTATGCAGTAGAGAAGGCGAAGGAAACCAAGGACGCGACAGTGGAGAAGGCAAGTGAGTATAAAGATTACACTGCCGAGAAAGCGAAAGAGGGGAAGGAAACTGCCGTCGGTAAGATTGCAGAGTTGAAGGATTCGGCGGTTGATACTGCGAAGAAGGCCATGAATTACTTGACTGGGAAGAAGGGCGAGAAGGAAGCTGAGACTGGTATTGATCAGGAAACCAAGGTGAGTCGTCTCTGATTTCTGCTCTCCAGACCAACCAGGAAATTAAAATAAATGAAGTGGGTTTTATTCATACGTTTGTTCTAAATGTTCTGAGCTTTGCATGTGGTTTAAGTTGAGAAAGCGTTTGGTTTTTTTTGTTTTTTGTTTTTTGTATTGTTTCTTGTATTCCAATAGAGATTTGTACCATATTGAATTAGAAACAAAGTCCAAGTTTGACTAAAAATGTCAGGACTGTATCTAACATATCATGATATTTCTAGGTAAAAAAAAAAATTATACAAAACTTATACACAGAACTTTAAAACAAAAACTCACTAAGATGTTGGGTAGTTTTATACAGATAAAAAAAAATTTAGACACAATTTTTACTGTAAAACAAAACACCTATCATTATAGTGTTTAATTACAAAATTGTCACTGTCACATTATTTCTGATGTTATTTCTATATGAATTTTCTATAAAAATAACAATTTTCTTAAAGGTTAACTTTATAGAAACAAAAAATTTATACAGAATTTTTAATGATGTGTTTTAATTGCAGTTTTTCACTTCAAAACAATATACTTATCATAATGGTGTTTAATTACTCACATAATTCTCGTGGTTATTTTTGTATAAAATTTTTGTAAGAATAATATTTTTCATTAGAAAATTGTCACTGTACATATCATTTTGATGAAAAATTTTGTACAAAAATTATGAAAAATAGAATTTTCTTTTTTTATTTTCAAATGAGTAGTTGGGTTTAAAGCATATGGTGTACTTGGATAATTGAGTAGTATTGTTTCTATATATAGGAAAAAGGCATCGAGACAGAGGAGGCAGCCAGACAGAAGATGGAGCAGTTGAAGCTGAAAGATGAGGAAGCCAGAAAGAGAGGAGAGGCTGATACGGGAATTGCAGAGGGCAGGTAGGGGTTTCAAAGTCCACTCTCTTCGTCAGCATATTCGTCAAGGATCGCCTTTAGGGCAAGAACTGAACTCGCACCCTTTGGTGTAATGCTGTGTTTGTTTTTCTTAATTTGACAGTTTCAAAGCTTTTTTCTGCTTATATCATTCGGGCTTTTGTATGTTTTGTGTTTTGGGGTTTTTAAGGATATAAGGTTTGTGTGAGATATATATAACTTTGTATACCATGGCTCTACTGCAGAGGTGTGGGGGAAAAAAGGTCCTAGTGGTAGTAGTTAGGGGTGTACAAAATATTCAAAAAAAAAATTTAAGAACTTAACTAATTCGATCTTTTTGGACCGATTTTGTTCAGTTTAGTTAGGTTCGCCAGTTAGCAATTTTTGGTTCGATTTAGACCCGAACTTATATGACAATAATTATATCTTGAGTAAGTTATACTTTACTTCTCCGAAGTTAAAGGTCCAAAAACACAACCGCTTGACGTTTATTTTGTTTTTCATCCAAATTAACAGAGCATGTGTCTCACATCTTGGAAGCTCGAATTTCCATTAGAGTCTAGTCATATATGTACTGTACGACATTAAAAAGGCACAAATGTCCCCAAACCCAATTTCCTTCCCTTTTCTTTTCTTCTTCATTCTCAAATTCCCAATCGACGGTCATCTTCAACCCTACACACCTGTGCTGCATTCCACCCCAACCTCTACCGCCACTGCCTCGCCACCATGCTTCTTACTGTCGCCAGCCACCCCCACTGCCCACTCTCTCACCCACCCACCACCACTACTGCCGACTACCCCTACCCTTACCATCGCTGCCCACCCCCTCCGCTGCCCCTCCCCCACCCTTACACACTTCGCTGCCCACCCCAATTCACAGATCCAACTATTTCCATCAATGAAGAGAATGATTTTGCTGTGGTCCTTCACTTTGATTAATCTCTCATTAAATCTTTGGAAATTACAAATCAAAGTCATATGTTGGTAGTAGGATACAACAGGAGAGCTACCGGGGAACCCAGTTCAAACCCTCATGATCTCAGGTCCTGTAGTGCTTCTTCTTATGGGTGATGTGGAAGACTTGAAATTGAAATTAAAGAATGGCAAAAACGCTATGTGATTGAATTGGAAGTTGTGTTATGGATTTCCAAACACAAATGGCATGTTTGGTTAGGGATAAAAAAATGAGGGATAAGTAATATTGTGAGATTAGAAAAGTGGTGATGAGTGATAAATAATACCTGATGTAATGTGATTATACCCTAAAAGTGTAATCATTAGCCCTTAATTTGTACTTTGTTAAACTCATATTGTAATTAATTATCTTATTTTAGTTAGATATTTGTTTGAGTATGTTTTGTATGTGTTTTGTAGGTTATATAAGCTAATAAAAGTAAAAAGAAAGCAAGAATAATCAAAGCGGGTTCAAGGCGAATAATTTATTCATGAAAATTCAGACTTGTCTCGGTATTCTGACCATAACTTTTTGTTTCGATGTCCGATTGAGCTGATTTTTACGTCATTGGAAAGAAAACTTCAAGCTCTACAACTTTGCATGTAATGTGTATCGGCTGAATCGAGCTCTAGGGTGGTCAAATAATGTTTCGAAGCTTCTACAGTCGAACAGCCATGATAGTACCCGTCTGAATGGGTACTATTCACCGTTCGAACGGGTACTGTTCATGATGGTGAACAGTACCGTCCGGACGGTTACTGTTCACTGTCTGAACGTACTTCAAATGGATTTCAAACGGGTCGTTGAACGCACAGTCCGGACGATATTCGAACAGTTGCTATTCATCCAGATCGTGTTTTTTGCGTCTGAAGCGGCGTTTTTAGGATTTTTTGTAAAGTTTTTGAGTAGTTAGGGGTTTGTTTTTGAGCAAGTGGTGGCGGGAAAGCTCCTCCAAGGTTTGTTTTTTTCATTTTTCTTCATTTTTAGCTTAGATTTAGCTTTGTAATGATAATATAGGAGTAGAACTTGTAATTTCTTTTCATTATATTGAATTTTCTTTCACTTTCTTCACTCTCTTGTATTTTTCTTGTATCTAAACACTTTTAATCTTCAAGTAAATTTTAAATTTAAGTTTCTACATGCTTTCTTTACATTCTTACATATTTTTTATGATGTATTCAAGTAGCTAGAATTTACATTGGGTTTAAATGTGAAAATCACCAAAATAATCCAAGGAATTCAATTGGAGGTATCTCATAAATTAATTGTCATATTTTTTTAAAATTCGAATTTCTAATAATTAGGTGTAGAATTTTAGAAAACTTAGATTATTGACTAAGTTTGGGGATTTTCATCACCCAAATCAATGGTATTAATTTAGGACTCTTGACTAGAAAAATACTCCACAATTGCTAGAAATTTCTTCCTAACAATTGATTGAAGATGCCTTAGAAAACCTAGATTACGGACTATGTTTGACTAATCAATGCACAAACCACAAATTTGGTATTGACTAAATTGAATCGATAATATTAACCTTTAATTCCCCAGTGAACATGTATCTAATTTCAATTGTTTGAGAATTATCGGTTTTCAAAGTTAAATCTTTTGAATCAAACACACTTAAATGTTGTGTTTGATTTGAGTTATAAACCCCATTAGAAACCTTGGATGAAATTAAGTGATTAGATCATTTGAGCCCAATTCCCTTTTAATTGTTTTAATTCTATTTTCATTTTGCTTTACTTTAATTGTCTAGTGTTAATTGTTTTTATTTTCATTGCAATAGGTTAGTAATTTAAAATCATCATCAAAACTCAAAACATTTTCAGTCTTTTTATTTTAGATCTAATTCCCCTCTTTAATTGCAATTCGATCCTAGGTTAGATTAGTGTGAGTTGAGTGCTAGAGCCTATATTGGGCTAGGTCCCTTGTGAGATAACGATATCGGATATTCTGGTTTATACTTCATCGCGACTCCCGTACTCTTGCGGGGTACTAACTCCATTTTGTAGTTTTCGAAGCGAGTCATGATGGGAGATTACTCATATTGGTTAGAATGGGATTATGATAAGGATAAGAAATATTATTTTATCAAAATATTACATCAAAAATAAAAAAAATTAATAGAAAAATTAATCTTAAATTATAATATAGTTATTTAATATTATATTAACCTATTATAATAATAAAAGAAGGGTAAAAATGTCATTTTAGAGTTTATCTCGAGGGAGGGGATAAATAATACCATGATATTACTTATTTCTCATGGTATTACTTATCCTCCATTGTGGAAAATTAGTAGTTTGGAGGGATGACTAATCCCATACAATTTTTTTTGGGTCAAATATGAGTTTTGTGGAACCCACGGGATAACTATTCTAATCTCCCACTTTTATCCTTCAACCAAACACGCCCTAAATGAATTTCTTTTGTAAATTTCTTAAATATGTAACTGATACTTCTTTTTTTAGGTTCTTTATTATGGGTTCAAACCTTTCTGTGATTCTTTTCCTAATCCTTGCTGTTAGTGTGCATATATGTAAATTTTCTAGTGATGAACACAGTTATGAACTAACAGCAGCAACGATAATCAGTGAACAGTAATGGCTTGGTCTACTTCTAGTTTGTTAAAGTAGAGAGAGAGAGAGAGAAACCAAAATATAAAGAGAAGTTTAGAAAAAGGTTATTTTAGACATTTTAGTAAGGGTCATTAGTTTGGATGAAAAATCTACTACACTATGAGAAGGTTTAGTATCACAAATTAAACTTCAAGGAGGTCCTGTGTTTTTGGGCCTAACTTCAGAGGGATAAAGTGTAATCTACCTTTATATCTTTTATAAAAACTTATTTCATTTAATATATAATTCATCATAGCATAGACTTCACCAATTTTAATTTATTCGTGACTGCCCAAGCTAGGAAATAAGCACTAATTTATTCATTTTTCCAAAATCTATGCTAACAGTTACAAATAAGACAGTCCTATTAGCATATTTTGGTAAAATAAATAAAATGAACCATACTGAAGTACTAAAATAAAATCTCAGAATATGCCTTCACCCCTCTTGAGTACTATTGCTAAAAAGTTGCTAAGGTCATGATTTGGTTGTGTTATAGCTTTGTAAAAAAGTTTTCTAAATATTGGTAGAACTGAGCTCGGCCCGAATCAACCCAAGCTACCTAGAACAGTGGGACAGGCCCGAACCGAGTAATATGCATCGGGTGAGCCTTGAGTAGGAAAAATAATTCCTATTTAAATACTATGTGTATAACTAGTGATCAATAATAATAAAACAATAGGAATTTATCTAGTTATCAACTAAAAGCAATTTTAACTAGAAGACAATTAGAATCAGAATAAGAATAAACTAAATCATAACGACTTATCCGATTGTCATTCGTAAAACGGAAAATCTAGAAGTTGAAAAATAGACCGAGTCGAGTGTTGTACACTCTCTCCTTAAAGACAAATTCGCCCCCCATAGTTGGTGCTCACGGGATGATGGGCGTTTGACTCTCAGGATGAAACGATCTCAGCAGTCCTTAGACAGCGCTTCAATAAAGAGACTGCTCAATGGCTTTACAAAATGATCTAAACTCTCTTAGAAAAATATGGGAAGAAGAAGAAGAAAATGTTGTATGCAACAAAAGTCGGATCATCATGAATGCTAGAATGCTACCCTTTATATAAGCCCAAGTGCCAGTTCGAAATACTGGTTTGAACAGGTACCAACAACCAAACAGCTCCTTACCGGAGAGACACATCTGTTCGGTCAACCGTCAGAAAATAAAATTAATTAATATAAATATAATTAATTAATTTAAATCCGACCCTGACCCAAAAAAGATAAGAGTCGAACCGAACCCACGGCCCACGCCCATGCCCACGTCCCGTCCTGACCTGACCCGGATCAGACGGGCCGGCAGCAGCGGCGGCGCGCGCACACGTGTGTAAAGTATTGGGTCAACTCATGGGTTTCATAGGTTCTCCCCTTTTCACAAAAATGGGGTGCCCCTTGGGGCCCAAACCTTACTCCAAACTTGGGTTATATATGCACAACATGTTTCCCATAAGAAATCAATGTGGGATAACCCACTTTCAACTACATAACCCATATTCAAGGGGGTGACTTTGAAGGCCAATAACTCATTCAATCCTACACGGATTTGAGCAAGTAAATAGTCTAGATTCATCTCCTCTTGGAGGTGAATCCAACGCACCAATGACCCAACACAAAGGATGTATGTGTCCTACATTTATATTGGCTCAAAGATCAACAAAACAATGGGTTTACATCCATGTTTTTTCTAACAATCCCCCACATGAATGAGACTGGTTGGAAATGAAAAATACAAATGAGAATGCTGACTTGACATAGGAGAGAGAAAGAGAGTACAGGTAGAAAGTTGCCGCATTGGGAAAGGTGGCTTTTGGCTTTGAACCTTCCCTAGTGAAATACCATCGGGTTTATTTGGCTAGCCAATGAACATGATGTCTTGAACTATTCAGCCGTTTGTATAAATTAAGATAGCACTCACACGGTTCCTTTCCAATCATCTAGTGATCCATTCGGTTGTGTTTATTTTGGCTCTGAACAATGCCTGGTAGATTTATGAGTACTCTAGAGAAATTAGCCTTAAGAATTTCTCATAGAAGTGGCCCCTTCATACTCATATAGTTGATCTCTTATTAAGAGTATCTTGTTATACTCCGTTTGGAATTCCAAGGTATAAGAATCATTAAGAGCTAAGCTCATCCTAAACACTATTTACAGGTTATCACTATTTCATCATAGAAATGAACAGCAGAACGAGTTCCTAAGTGATTTGTCCTAAGTCACGCACAATTCGGTTGTCCCGTTGAACCTAGATCTTGGGATCTTCAGTCAGCTAGGTTGGGTTGTCATTATGAAAACTTTTTAAGTCATAGGCATAAGGCCCATTCCCCTCGATGAATTCTTTACTTGATCTTTTGTCAAGTCTTTTGTAAGCGGATCTGCAATGTTGTCCTTAGACTTGATGTAATTAATGGATATAATTCCATTCGATAGCATTTGCCTCACAGTGTTATATCGTCGACGTATATGTCGTGACTTCCCATTATACATGTGGTTTTGTGCCCTTGCTATTGCACATTGACTATCGTAATGTATACAGATAGCAGAGACTGGTTTAGGCCACACGGGAACATCCTCCAGAAAGTTACGAAGCCACTCTACTTCCTCTCCTGCTTTATCTAAAGTGATAAACTCAAATTCCATGGTTGATCTGGCTATACAAGTTTGTTTTGAGGATTTCCAAGATATTGTTGCATCTCCTAGAGTAAACACATATCCACTTGTGGATTTAAAGTCTCTAGTGTCAGATATCCAGTTTGCATCTGTGTAACCTTCTACAATAGCTGAATATCTTATAGTGTAGCCCATAATTCAAGGTGAATCTCAAATACCTGAGAACCTTAACTATGGCCTTCCAGTGGTTTGACCCTGGGTTACTCGTATATCTACTCAGTCTGCTTACCACATAAGCAATATCAAGACGTGTGTAATTTATGAGATACATTAAACTGCCAATTATTTATGAGTATTCTAATTAAGATACGCCCTCCTCATCGTTCTTGTATAGATGTAGATGACAATTTATGGGTGTGCTTGCTAGATCGTTATTAGACTTACTAAACTTATCGAGTATCTTCTCAACATAATGGGTCTGTGATAACACATATCCCTCAGATGTTTTAGTAATCTTAATACCAAGTATAACATCTACAATCCCTAGATCCTTCATGTCAAACTTACTGTTTAACAGTTTCTTAGTAGCTTTAATGACATCATTATTACTACCAATGATAATCATATCATCTACATAAAGATAAACAAGGACATAACCCTGAGCAGTGTTCTTCACATAAACACACTTGTCGCATTCGTTTATCTTGAAGTCGTTTGACAACATAACATTGTCAAATTTCTCATGCCATTGTTTCGGAGCTTGTTTTAGTCCATACAAAGACTTAACAAGTTTGCATTCATTTTTCTCTTTGCCAGGAACAATGAACCCTTCAAGTTGCTCCATATAAATCTCCTCATTCAAATCTCCATTTAAGAATGCCGTCTTAACATCCATTTGATGAATCTCAAGACTATGTAAAGCCGCAAAGTCTATCAAGATATGTATAGACATTATTTTGGTTACAGGAGAATATGTATCAAAATAATCCACTCCCTCGGTCTGCTTGTAGCCTTTAACTACAAGTCTGGCCTTGTATTTGTTAATTGAACCATCTACTTTCATCTTTATCTTGAATATCCACTTGTATCCAAGGGGTTTATTACCAGGTGGAAGATCCACTAGTTCCTACGTATGATTTTACAGAATTAACTCAACTTCACCATGGATAGCCTCTTTCCGCAAAAGGTGCTTCCGGAGAGGACATTGCTTCTTTGTAACTCTGAGGTTCATTTTCTAACAAATATGTTAGAAAATCAAGACCGAATGATTTTGCAACCTTTGTCCTTTTACCTCGTCTAGGTTCAACGTCGTTTCCTTTATCCACAGACCCATGGTTTTCATCTACAATGGTATCATGAGTCTGTTTAAGCGAACTTGATTCATGTGTAGACTTATACGGAAACTCCTCCTCAAAGAAGGATGCATTCCTAGACTTCATTATTGTATTCACATGAATATCTAATATTTCAGACTTGTGAACCAAAAACCGATATGCACTGCCATGTTCAGTATAGCCAATAAATATACAATCAACTGTTTGTGGTCCAAATTTTACCTTCTTAGGTAAAGGAACCGCTACCTTTTCCAAACCATCCCATACCCTTAAGTATTTATAGGAAGGCTTTCGACCTTTCCACATCTCATAAGGGGTTTTGCTAAGTTTCTTGTAGGGTATCTTGTTGAGAACATAGTTGGTGGATAGCAACGCTTCCCCCCACAAATTCTGGGGTGCCTTAGAACTTATCAACATAGCATTCATCATCTCTTTTAGAGTGCGATTCTTCCGCTCAGCAACTCCATTTTGCTAAGGTGAATAAGGTGCAGTAGTTGGATGTATGATACCATGTTCAACACATTGTTGTGCAAATGCTGCTACATACTCACCACCTCTATCACTTCTTAACACCTTAATCTTTTTGCTAAGTTGATTCTCAACTTCACTCTTGTATTGTATAAACATATATATTGCTTCATCTTTACTTCTTATTAAGTAGACGTGACAATAGTGAGTGCAATCATCAATGAAAGTTATGAAGTATTTTTTCCCACATCGAGTTTGAACATATTTCAAGTCACAAATGTCACTATGAATTAGTTCAAGTGGTTCCATACTTCTTTCAATTGATTTAAACGGAATTCTAGTCAACTTTGCCTCAACGCAAGTTGCACATTATGATTGGCATTAAAATTAAATTTAGACAAAGACTCTAATTTAACTAATCTACACATGGTATCAAAGTTAAGATGACCTAATCTACCATGCCATACATTTGATTACTGAAGCAAGTAAATAGAAGATGCAATATTATTACTAGAAGGCTTAGGAGTCACAGTCATTACATTAAGTTTGAAGAGCCCATCGCTCAGATAACCCTTTCCCACAAACATTCCCCCCTTAAGTACAAACTTATCACTCTCAAACACCAACTTAAAGCCCTTCTTACTTAACAATAAACTAGAGACTAAATTCTTGCGAATGTCTGGCACATGGAACACCTCATAGAGAGTAAGTTCTTTGCCGCAAGTCATTTTCAGAACAATCTTCCCTTGACCTTCTACTTTTGGGGTTGCCGAGTTGCCCATGTAGAGTTGTTCACCATCCACTAAATGGTAAGATGTGAACATCCACTTGTTGGCACAGATGTGACGAGTGGCCCCAGTGTCCACCCACCATTTTTTAGTATTGCCAACCAAGTTTACCTCAGAAACTATGGCAGAGAGATTCAGGTCTTCCATATTGGCACAGAGATCCTCGGTCACATTGGCTTGAGCAGATTTCTTTTTGTGGTTCTCTTGATCCTTCTTCTCAAGATCCTTACGCTTGCGACAATCCTTAGCTGTATGACCAGTCTTGCCGCAGACGTAACATTTTTCCTTTGAACCTTTTGAAATCGCCACCTTTGGAACCTTGGTAGGATCCTTGGCCATCATGCTTTCGCTTCTTGTTGTTAGATTTGGCTTGCTCCACCACATTTGCCTTTGACACCATAGGGGTGTTGACAAACTTTTTCTCAGAAGCACGGTTGTCTTCCTCAATTCTTAGCCTGACGATAAGTTCCTCAAGCCTCATCTCCTTGCGCTTATGCTTCAAATAGTTTTTGAATTCTTTCCAGGACGGCGACAAATTATCAATTATCGTAGCCACTTGGAAAGATTCACTCAGTACCATACCTTTGGCATGGATATCATGAAGTATAACTTGGAGATACTGGACCTGGTTAATAACTATTTTAGAATCAAACATTTTGTAATTAAGGAATTTATCGACCACAAGTTTCTTTGAACCGGCGTCTTCCGTCTTGTACCTCTTGTCTAAAGATTCCCATAGTTCTTTCGCCGTTTGCACGACACAGTACACGTTATAGAGTGTATTATTCAGTCTATTGAGAATATAGTTCCTACATAAGAAGTCAGCATGTTTCCATGCTTCCACCACCGCAATTACTTACTAGTCGAACTTATTCTTGTTCAGAGTAGGAACATCTTCGCGAAAAAAATTTGCCACGTTCAGAGTCGTCAAGTAGAACATCTTCTGTTGCCACCTTTTGAAATCAGTTCCATTGAACTTCTCTGGCTTTTCTCCGTGATTCACTGACATAGTTGGTATATGCACTTGATTCACCGCCTGTAAGCATCTCATTTTTGACCGTTCGGCAGTCTACGGTCCGTCCAGACTTGTACTCAAGTCAATATGGACGTATTCCAATCAAAATCAACTTTCTAAGTCTAATCTTGCCAATTCATGGCTTCGTGGGCCCCGTCGGGCCCAAATAGAGGCAAAAGGACCAAAATGCCCTTGGAAAAATTGTTCGATCTCATTCCAAATCAAGCGGGTCTTTCCAAAGACAGTAAGTCCCCTTTCCAATTCCAAAGCAGGCGCGTCTTTCCAAATACGGTAAGTCCCCTTTCCAATTCCAAAGCAGGGGCGTCTTTCCGAAGACGGTAAATCCCCTTTCCAATTCCAACAAGCACGTCTTTCCGAAAACGATAAGTCCCCTTTCCAATTCCAAAACAAACACGTCTTTCCGAAGACGGTAACTCCCCTTTCTAATTCCAAATCAGGCACGTCTTTCCGAAGATGGTAAGTCCCCTTACCAAATCCAAATCAAGCACGTCTTTCTGAAGATGGTAAGTTCTCTTTCTAATTCCAAAACAGGCACGTCTTTCCGAAGACGGTAAGTCCCCTTTCTAATTCTAATTTAGACATGTCTTTCCGAAGACGGTAAGTCCCCTTTCCAAGTTCAATTTCAATTCCAATCCCTCTCTCGAGACAGTTGATTCCTCGAGACGGTCCGGCACGTTTTCTGAAAAAAATCTCTTCAGAACGGTAAGTCCCTTTAAACCTATCGACCGTGACGAGACCCCAAATCCCCTAGATGGTAGAACAGTCCACCTTTGGTGCCTGCTAATCTACCAATGCAGAAATGTCTGTTTAGGCACGCCTTCTGAGAAATTTGATTCTCAAGCGCTAAGTCCCTTTAGTAGCTTCCCAAGATCAGACAGTCTCGAGAATGATCGCGAACCGTCACAGTAGCGAAAATACTGGCAAATATCGCAACCATCAGAGTAGCGAAAATACTCGCAAACAGGTCGAAATAGTGAATTGTCAACAAACCCCTGTATCACATGACCGCCATCAGAGTGGCGGAAACACTTAAAACCCAGGTCAACACCAGTGCCTGCTAGCCCACTTCGGTGAAAAATGACCAAACTGCTCCTAGGGCCATTTTTTGGCACGTTTCTCGAGAACCCACCTAAGTCCTCAAAACTGTAAGTCCACCCTTCCAAGATCGTCTTAGGGATAATCTGGAATGATTAGGTGCCCTCTAGTCAGTTTCAGGTCAATTTCGAGACTTTTCGGTCAAGATGACCATTTTGCCCCTAGGCATCCGAACGCCCCAGGAACCACACCGGCTCTGGGTATCAAACCGGTGACATCCTGAGAATGCTTCTCATAGTGTTCTCAACCTTCTTTTATCATTTCGGATCATTCCGAGTCAGTTCCGACAAACCCAGTGCGAAATGACCGTTTTGCCCTGGTGGGCTAGTCTCCTTTTCCGACCACACCGACTCTGGGTATCAAACCAGTAGCCTTTGGGAACATTCTAAATAATGTTTCCAAGTTTTGAATCTTCTTCCAGGACATTCTGAGTCCGTCCTGGCAACTTTCTAACCCGGTTGACCGTTTTGCCCCTAACGGCCCAGTCAATCCTTCTGACACATCATATCCTCATTTTTCAAGTCAAATGCCTCTGGGACACTGTTCCAGGTGTTCCTGCCCTTTTCTCGGCCTTCCAAGCCAATCCGGGTCCCTCAAATCCTCCTCGGACTTTCTGGAGTCACTTCTAGTGAAGCCAAGCTAAAAATTGCATGGTAGTCACTAGTACAGGCGCCCAAATCTTCCAAAAATATGTTGCTTGCCAACCTTAAAAACTTTCCTAACTGGCTGGCGCCACTCCTAGTGTCGCCAAGAGGCATTTTGGCCTGGCGCCACTGCAATATGCGCCAAGTCTATCCTATCTCTATAAATACAGAGTCTCTTCCAACTTGAAAGAGGTCCGAAAACTTAATCTAAAAACCCTAATATTCGATATACAGAGCTCGTATACTCTCAAAACCCTAGCTTTCCTAGGTTTTCCAAACCCTAGCCACCATACACCAAACCCTAGCCTCCTATACGCTCATACACACCCCTATACACTTATACACTAGCCTCCAACCCTTCATTTAAGACTTGGATTGCTACAACTACAAGTTTTGAAGATCGAAAATGAGCCCTCGAAGATCAAGACTGAAGTGAAGCGAAGACTGAAGAAAAGCAAGGCGTGCAAAGCCAAGCAAAATAAAGAAGACACAAGGTAGGCTTCTTATTTAAATTTTCACATTTCCCCCCTCTCTCTTCTCTCTCCTAACCCACTTGGGTTTTCTCTATTTTAATCCCCCATCTCTTTCCCCCCCTTTCTTTGCATCCTTGAAACAAGGGGACTCCCGTTCCATCTGTAGGATTAGGCTATTGGAGGGTCACCGTGTCAAGGGCTTTCTTTTAGTCTAACCAGAGACCATGTGAGTTCGGCCCCTTTGATTATATGGTGAAGCCTTAACCTTGTAAGTTCACGACCCTAAATTTGCATTGTGCATATCATGATTCTTGCATTCTTCCAAAAGTCGTTTTCAAAGTCATTTTCAAAATCGTCTTCAAACTTGTTTTCAAGATTGCCTCAAAATCTTCTTTTCCAAAAACTTGCTTTCAAAATCACAATCCTAGGGTGATTCTAGCCTTTTCATGGCTAGGGTTGCTTTAGGAAAGTGCTACATTTAAAGTGACCAATATGGTCCATATTTTCAATTCCTTGTTGTTTTCAAAACCACTTTCTTAAAGTGGTTCTAGCCTTCTTATGATTAGAATCGCTTTAGGAAAGTGAGACGTTTTCATACTTTCCAAAAAAATTCTATTTTCAAAAGTCTCTCTTTCTAAAACCCTCGTTTTCAATATGCTTTCCAAAAATTCTTCTTTATGAAATTGTTTTTCTAAAAACTCCTCCAAAAATCTATTTTCCAAAACTTCTCCTTTTTAAATTCCTTTCCAAAACACTTTTCTCAAAATTCCTTTCCTAAAAATACTCCCTAGGTTTCCTTCCTAGAAAACGCTTCCCTTAAAAATCACTTTCCTAAAAACTCCTTCCAAAAAGTTTCTTCCAAAATCTCTTTCCAAAAACTCTCTTTTCAAAACACACTTTCTAAAAAACTCCTCTCTAGGTTTTCTTTCCAAAAATCTCCGTTTCCAAAAACACACTTTTCAAAAATCCCTTTCCTTAGAGCCCAAGTCAAGCTCTAGAGCCACAATTAGGAAACCCTAATTTTCTTTCCAAAACACATGGTTTTCAAACTTGTCTTAAAACCTAGGTTTCCAAAATCTCTTGTTTTCTACATCAAAACTATACATATTTCCAAAACCTATTTTCTACGTCAAAACTATACACGTCCAAATCTAGGGTTTCTAAAACTTCTCTTTCTAAATCCTTGTCAAATCAAATCTTCCCTTTAGGAAACCAAATCCAATCTCCCCATTTAGGAAACTAGATCCAATCTTCCGTTTTTGGAAACAAAATTAAACCTTCTCTTTTAGAAACAAAATTCAATCCCTTGTTTTAGGAAATAGAAATCTTAACCCTTTCTAGTCTAGATCTTTTCTAATTCAACTCCTTCCTAATCTTCTACTTTCCTAAATCTTATGTTTCCAAAACTTGAGCATAAAAATCTTTCTTAGATTTTAAAACTCAAAATTCAAATCTTTCCTAATTCAACCCTTTCTTAATTCTATCCCTTTTCAAATCTTAACTTTCCAAATCTAAGTTTTCAAATCTTTCCTAAACTCAAACCTTTCCTAATCTCAAGATCTTCTAAATCCTAAACTTTCTAAATTTCAAATCCTTTCCGAATCCAAAACTTTCTTAAGTCAAAACTTTCTAAATTCGAAACTTTCCTAATTTCAAAACTTTTCTAATTCGAAAACTTTCCTAAAACGAAATTTTTCAAAAACGAAACTTTTCTATTTTGAAAACTTTCCTAAAACGAAACTTTCCTAATTCGAATCTTTCCTAAATCCAATCTTTCTTCGATTTTCCAAGTCCAATCTTCGAGTCAAATCTTTTCTTAAAACCTTTCCAAGTCAAATCTTTCACAAGTCTCTTTTCTTTCCTAAGTTTAGGTTTCCCCAAACCTTAATCTTTTCAAAACAAGTCTAAATCTTTCTTCCAAGTTCTATCTTTCCAAATCAAAGTCTAATCTTTTCAAATTCCAAAGTTCTAAATTCCAATTTCCAATCTCCTATTCCAAATTCATATCAAATCATTTTTCAAATCCTATCTTTTAGTTTTAATCGGACTCTTGTCCGAACTATGACTGATCTGATTCGTCTAAAAGGATACATAGGCAACCCTCATGGGTACGGTGACAACTTTTTTCAAGTTTCTAATTCTATAATCTTTTCAAATCTCCAATCTATTTTCAAACTTCCAATTCCAAATTTCTATTTTCAAATCCCTTTTCTCAAATCTCTTTTCAATTTCAATTTCAAATATCTTTTAAATCAAATCAATTTCTTCTCAAATCTATTTCCAAATCTATTTTTCAATTCTCTTTTCTTACACTTGCATATCATGGCTCATGTCAATTTCTTTTCAAAATTTCTTTTTTAAAGTGAATAGGATTGAACATGGGTTAGTTGAAGACTCTCATAGGTGAATCTAGGGTAGATTGACATATAGGTATCGAAAGGGCGGGGTAGGGTGATGGCTTAGTGCGTCTTCCCTACACGTAACCAACCTCCGAACCTAGATCACTGTTTTGAAATGACCAAAGGGAGTTATTTTTCTAAAAAAAGGGCTTAATATTTTCTAAAGGTTGTCAAACAACCTGTTTTCCTAAAAATCCTCTCTTGAGGAGATATTTTCAAAATCTTTTTTCAAAAAACCCTAAGTGTAGTCTTTGGATTATTCTTAGTTTTTAGGTGACCTAACTCACCTTAATCAAGTTAGGTGGCGATTCCAAATCTTTTCTAAAAATCCTTTATTCAAATCAATTTTCAACTCAAACTTAGTCGTACTCATTTTTCTAGGAGGGTGAGTTTTAACGAAGAGTGCAGTATTTTTTTCGCTTGTGTGTGTATTGCTCGAGTGCAAAAAATCTGGGCACGATACCGCCATGGTCGGTCTAGGCACTTAATTCACTGGCACAGTCAATGTTGTTACAGGTGTCGCAATCATAGTAGGAATTAGAGTAGGAGTAGGAATAGGAGTAATATCAGCCATTTCTGAATTAAACAATTTTACACAAAATTTGAGCACTAATCCAGAAACAATATATAACACGGCACTAATTAACACAGTTAAAATAGGAATTGAATCTGTCTTTAAGTTTGTTAGAAAAATAATCCCTATTTAAATGCTATGTATATAATTAGTGATCAATAATAATAAAACAATAGGAATTTATCTAGTTATCAACTAGAAGCAATTTTAACTAGAAGACAATTAGAATTAGAATAAAAACAAACTAAATCATAATGATTTACCTGATTGTCGTTCGTAAAACAGAAAATCTAGAAGTTGAAAAATAGACCGAGTCGAGTGTTGCAAACTCTCTCCTTAAAAACGGATTCACCCCCCACAGTTGGTGCTCATGAGATGATGGGTGTCTGACTCCCAAGATGAAACAATCTCAGCAGTCCTTAGGCAGCACTTTAATAAAGAGATTGTTCGGCGGCTTCACAAGATGATCTGAACTTTCTCAGGAAAATATGGGAGGAAGAAGAAGAAAAATATGTTGTATGCAACAAAATTCAGATCATCATGAATGCTAGAATGCTACCCTTTTTATAGAGCCCAGGTGCCTCTTCGAAATACTGGTTCGAACAGGTACCAGCAGCCAAACAGTCCTTTACCGGAGGAACACATCTGTTCGGTCAATCGTCAGAAAATAAAATTAATTAATATAAAAATAATTAATTAATTTAACTCTGATCCTAGTCCAAAAAAGATAAGAGTCAAACCAAACCCACAACCCACGCCCTTGTCCCAGGACAGGCAGCGACGACGCGCGTGTAAAGTATTGGGTCAACTCATAGGTTTCATAGGTCCTTCCCCTTTCACAAAGGTGGGGTGCCACTTGGAGCCCAAACCTTACTCCAAACTTGGGTTATATATGCACAACATGTTTCCCATAAGAAATCAATGTGAGATAACCCACTTTCAACTATATAACTCATATTTAAGGAAGTGACTTTGGAAGCCAATAACTCATTCAATCCTACACGAATTTGAGCAAGTAAATAGTCTAGATTCATCTACTCTCGGAGATGAATCCAATACACCAATGACTCGACACAAAAAATATTTAAATCCCACATTTATATTGACTTAACAATCAATAAAACAATGAATTTACACTCGTATTTTTTTTAAGATCTTGAACCCAACCTGACCTGACTCTGCGCATTACATGACTTGCGTAATGTACTTGTGAAGACTAAGATGAAGGCAAGGTCTCCGTGAATCTCATTGGTGGAGCCACTGATCTTTTTCCCAAGTAATATGCATTGGTGTAACTAAATATTATAGTTTGTGGACCTTTTTTTAAGGTTATATGATTTGTTGGGTTGAGTTAAATTAAAAAATAACAATAACATTTTGATAAAAACCAATTTTCCATCTTTCCACTTATAATAAATTTCACCTTATTCGTTACGTACACTTCTAATTATGGCAATCAAAATCCAGCAATTCCAATCAAATTTCAAGGTCAAACCTCCATCGACCTCTATTTAGGTGATGAACGAAAACTGACCATTTGACTGTTGCATGACTTAAAAATTAACTTATCAAATCAGATTTTAGGGAACAAAGTGAACTACGAGAGATATGGTTAAAGTTTTTGCCAAGTTAGGTTACAAAAAGAGACTTAAAATGGTTAAATTAATACATGTGAATTTTGACACTCGCAATTGGAAGCGTAAGAACCACAAAAGGGATTTCGATATATGATTCTTTCACGTCTGCTTTCTGTTTTAAATTACAATCCAGAAAGTGGACATTAAAATCAAGGGAGGCCTAAAGTGATAATATTAAATGAGGCTTTTTATAATTTTAATATTGTTATAAATTTTATTTAAATATTTGTTTTGATAGGTGTTTATTTTCTTTTGAAGTTTACAAGTGTGTTGATTTTAGGTCATTTTTTTCCTCATCCAAACCACGACTTGTTTCTTTTTGAAAAGAAGATACGTACAAATTATATAAAGCCTTAATAGCATTTAAGGTTTAAAAATTTTAGTCTTCAAAATTTTTCTTATATGTAAAAGTTATTCGTGTTTTTTTTTTGGTTAAATTAATGTTTTTTTTCTTCTAAAGTTAAATAGTGTAGTTGATTTTAAGTCTTCTCTTTCTAATAATGATTTTTGAAATTATAGGGCCTTAACTATCACATGTAAAGTTTTAAAAGAGGTGGGACCTTCAATTTTTTTTCATACCATTTATTAGTTTTTGTTAAACCTTTTTTATTTTTTCTAAAGTGTACTACTGTAGTACTAGTTGATGTTGGTTTTCTTTTTCTTAAGGGCGTTTTCTTTTTATTGGGACTGAGCTTTTTTTTTGGAGAAAATATAAAAGCTATATAGGGCTTTTACTATAGCATGTAATGTTTAAAAGATTTGGGCCTTCAATTTTTTTTTTTTTTTTGCTTATCAAATGAATTTATTTTTTGTTAAATTGAAATTTTTTTAAGTTCACTAGTAAAGTTGATTTTGAATCTTTTTTTAACAGATTTTTTTCTTATCTATACTGTAGCCTCTTTTTTTTTTATAAAATGTAAGAATTGCATAAGACTTTTACTATAGCATATTAGGTTTTAAAAAATTAGAAGCCTAAAACGATTACTTCTTTAGCTTTATGGTAAAACCGGCCCTGATTAAAATGCCTTTAAATAAATATAAAATTTAATAAAATTTTGTTTAGTAATTTAAAATTTTAAAAATCAGAACTAACCAATCAGCGAATGTGAGAGTCTGAGACCTCCATACCCAGGACCAGGATGTAATGGACCTAGCTTGGTGGCCTCCATCTCAAAGCATCGCGTAGCAGCCTTTTCTCTAAGTTACTCAAAATGCCCAAATTAGCTGCTAAAACGGTTAGTTTTTTAATACTAAAATTTAAACACAGCCGTACCAAATGGGAAGCTATAACCAAACAATCGAAAAAGTTATTCAGTGCTCTCTTGTTTTATCCCGGGGTCAAAGGTGAGTTATGTTCGGGCTTACTTAACAGCGGACTCCTTATATGTTTTTTTTGAGCGGTAAATAAAAATGATATGGCATTTTAAAAATATCTAAAACTTTTTTAAATAAAAGTAATAATTTGTCACATACTTCCATTACGCGATGCACTGGATCATATGATTCCTACTCTTTTATATCCCTCCTAATATCTTATGATGCTCTAAAATCTTTCTAATTCATATATGCATTCTTTTCAAAAATATTTTCTTTTTCTACAAACATAAGAAAAACAAATTCATGTTTTTATTTTTGATTCAGGTTGTCCAAGTATTCAACTGGCAACACCATTTATGCAGAGTCATCGTTCACACAAGAGTTTAATTTTGATGCACTATCAATATAAATTTTTTTTACACAAGCGGGACACTAAATTACAAAACCTCACTACTTTTTTTCTTTTACTTGAGCTCTATTTTATTTATATTAAATAATTATTTTTATTAAAAATCATATCAAATAAGAAGTATATTGCTTCTTTCCTTTCCAAACTCTTTCCATTTTATTCCTAAAGTCAATTTTCACTAGTACTTCCTCTTCTCACCATCTCTCTCTCTCTCTCTCTCTCTCTCTCTCTCTCTCTCTCTCTCTCTCTCTCTCTCTCTCTCTGTTGCTACATCAAAATTTGCAACTAAGTATGAATTGATCTAGTCCTGTATAATAAACTTGGCTAGACAATTTTCCAAGCAACTTGCATAAAGAAGCAAAGCAAAAACTACTGGAGTACTACAAAAAAAAAAAAAAAAAAAAAAAATCATGAGCATCAAATGCGGATACAATATACGAAAACGATTAAATAATAATTTTTGGAATGAGATTATGGTGATGGATTTCTACAAAGCAAAGTTGAAAATTTTAGTATACGGTATACCAGTAGAAAACCAGACAAAGAGAGGAGAAAGAGGCACAGATACGGGAGAAAAAGAAGATCTAGAGAGGTCGTAAATGAGAAGAGTTTCAAAAGGAAATTAATCTTCTTCTTTTCTTATCTGTTATGATTTTCATTAAAAATAATCATTTAACATAAATAAAAAGTGATTAAACAAAATTAAAAAAAGTAGTGAGGTGTCGCAATTCAGTGTCCCGGTTGTGTAAAAAAATTTTATACTGACAGTGCATCAAAATTAAACTTTTCACATAGACCATATAAACTTCATCAATTATTTATGAGTTATTATGCACTTATCATCAATTATTTCTTTCCAAATTATTTGTTACATTTTATTTTAATACTTTCCGAAATTCCTAATTACTTTGCCCGTTTGTCACTTTCAATCCGACCCATTTAAAGGGCGGCCTTCAGCCCAAGCCCCAAGGCCACATGAGAAAACGCTCAGAATCCCCAAAATTCTCTCCATCATCCTTTTCTTCGACCAGACTCTCCCTCTCTCTCTCTCTCTCTCTCTCTCTCTCTCCTCTGGCAGCGAAGAAGACAGAGGAGACATCGATGCAAAACGAGGTACATTTTGCGCCGGCACTTCCTTTTATCAATAGAGTAATCTTTCTGCATGGTACTGTGGGTGTTGTTTCTTTGAAAGTGCCCAATTAAACCTCATGCTAAACTACTTTCGAGAATATATATTCGTATATGTTTATTGTTATGCATGTATGTATCTATGTTATCAATACAATTACAAATTTGGAAAGCCTGTATCTATTGTGAAAACATATATGGGTTTTCTTGGTAGAGAAATGAAAAGAAGTTTGATAAACAAAGAAAGTGAAGGTAAAGAAAGAACAAGCAGCATTGGGGGAAACCTTTTACATGATTTACCAAACCTAGCGCATGGAGACACAGCTTTGGGGATCCTGTTGGTTTCAATATAATTCAAAAAAATTCTTAAGTTGTGTTATTGCAGTCAGATCTTTTGAGAAGAAATTTATATGAATTACTATTATAACCAGATGAGTAACTTCGTTATTCTTTTCTATTACTATTACCAAATCAAATGACCAGACCGGATCAAATACAGATAATTAAAGTTGAATGGATGAATTTGCTCTTAGGAATGATTTAATTCTATAAATGACTGTTTCGATGTATCATGAAAATTCTTTGAAAGAAAAGAATCAAATGTTTCCAATATTAGTCCTACTTGGGATAGAGTCGGGTTGATCATAGGCAGAGCAGAATGGTAAAACAAAAATTCGTATATCTGATTTAAGGTAGTTGGGATAGCATTTTATTAAAGCAAGTTGGATCATTCAGTTGGGCTGCATTGTTTGATGAAGAGTCTCAGTGGATTTTGGGAAAACTAGGATAGTTGAAGAATGTTACTCTATGGCAGTAGTTAGTGTTAAATAGAGAAATGATAGATTGATTATTTTATTTTTTTATAGGTAAGAGTTTGTTTTTATATATTAGGGAAAGGGGAGCGGCTACTCCCCAGACACCAAGCTAGAGCGCCCCTTTATGACCCTGCATTCCTGTGTGACCATTATCAATTGATTTTTTACTATCATAGAAGCCTGTCTTTTTTTTCCTTTCTTTTTTCCAATTGTTGGGTGTGGGCATCCACCCATGTGGTGGACCTCCCACCCCTGTTTTTTGGCCTCCACCGAAAGGTGATAAGCAAGAAGACAAGCCAAAAATATAGAAGAAGAAAATGAAGAAAACGTGTCAGTAGAGAAAGTTTCTTTCTCCGGTTTTTCTTTTTCAACCAGTGAGAAGACGTTGGAGTTTTGTTTTGTATTGCAATTGATCGTTGAACAATTGACTTGGCAAAGTCTTGTTCAGACGGAGATGCATAATAAAAGGAGTAGCTATAAATATTTTTTCGCGCAGAGACTTTGAAGAGTAGCAAAGTAGAAGAAGTGTGAGATTCGTAAGTAGAGTGTGTAGTGAGTAGAGACGGAAAAAAATACTCTTGAGTAAAAAAACGGTTATTGTTTCAAAGAGACTCGGGTATTTTTGGTGTCTTATATTGTAAACTCTACTACAATAGTGAAATCTCTCTCTCTCATCTGTGTGGACGTCGCTCTAGTTGTTTAGGTAAACTACGTTAAATTTTGTGTCTCTTCGGTGTATGTATTCTTGTGTGAGTACTTTCAAGTTTTCACGCGTACGGTAGATTTGACAATCCCAACATCTTGTTATGCAGATCTCCGTTGAAAAATCCAACACTAATTACCATAAGATTTGAACAATTACCAAGTGCTTTTATTGAAGAATAGAGAGCAGTAGAGCCAGTACATTGTTATAATCCCTTTTTAAGTATAAATTTAACAATGGAGGATGTATGCCTTCAAATTCAGTCAAGTCCCCATGTTGCTTACGACTTCTTATTTCGAAGGCACCAGTTGTCTTGTCTATTCTATCTGTTTTCTGCAGTAGTTGACGAGTGAACTTTGGCCTCCTTAGTCCTTAAATGCTGAAATGTATTGTTCTAGGCAACAAGGAGATATTTGTGCCTTGATATTTAGATTGAGAGATCAACCAAATACCACGAGTCTACTTCAATAGTATCACCATATAACTACCAAGGATAATATATATATTAATTGTAGCAAAAACTGGCAGATATTTTGTGTCATAATTGAGGTACAGTGCTATAATCTTATCCGACTATGGTCAGACGTGGGCAGTGCTAGAACTTCTCAGTTTTTTAGGCATGTGATGACCTAGTGGATTAAGGTCTTTGGAATATTTTTTCAATATTATTATTGGAGCTTAAAAACTGAAACATAATATTCAAAATTTACAGAATCATGATTGATAGTGACATAAATTTACATCAAAGAATCAATCATGGTTGATAGGGACATTGCATCTACCTCGATCTATCTCTTTATAATTTCTATATAATGTTTAGAAAATTATGATATTGTCTCCTTGATTACGGTGCAAGTCCATTCTTTTCTTCTGACTGTTGTGAGTCATCGAGTAGCATTCATTGGTTATGGTAACTTTCTTTGGTTAAAGATGATATATAAAACCCTTGACAAGTTTCTTTGGACATCAGTGAATGAATTAGAATTTTGATTGGATATCAGTGAATGAATTAGAATTTATCCAAATGCTACATCAGCCAAGGGTAATGCTATACGATAAAAAAATTCATACAGAATTTATCACCAGAATGATGTGGATAACCTGTAGGCCAATCACTTTAAAATAAAGAACCCATCAATATGCTTATTAATTACAAAACTGTCATTGCTACATCATTTTGGTACAGAATTTTGTATAAAATTTCTAAAAGAATAGCATTTTCCTTAGAATAAGGATAAGGCTATATAACCAGAAAATTCATACAGAATTTATCACCAGAATGATGTGGATAAGCTGTAGGCTTATAACTTTAAAATAAAGAACCACTAAAATACTTATTAATTACAAAACTGTCATAGCCACATCATTCTGGTGCAGAATTATGTACAAAATTTTTGAAAGAATAGAATTTTCCTTATAATAAGGGTAATGCTATACAACCAGAAAATTCATACAGAATTTATCACCAGAATGATGTGGATAAGCTATAGGCCTATCACTTTAAAATAAAGAACCCACCAAGATGCGTATTAATTACAAAACTGTCATCGCCACATCATTCTGGTGCAGAATTCTGTACAAAATTTCTAGAAGAATAGCATTTTCCTTAGAATAAGGGTAATGCTATACAACTAAAAAATTCATACATAATTTATTACCAGAATGATGTGGATAAGCTGTAGGCCTATCACTTTAAAATAAAGAACCCACCAATATGCTTATTAATTACAAAACTGTCATCGCTACATCATTTTGGTACAGAATTCTGTATAAAATTTCTAGAAGAATAGCATTTTCCTTGGAATAAAGATAATGCTATACAACCAGAAAATTCATACAGAATTTATCACCAAAATGATGTAGATAAACTGTAGGCCAATCACTTTAAAATAAAGAACCTACCAAAATGCTCAAAAACCATTTTTGATTGTGACTAATAACTAGACCGATAGTGGTTTGTAGAGATGTTGACCAAACATGGCATTAAATAGGGTTAGTTGGAGATGGGAATTTAAGGGTTGAGACCATTAGAATAATCATATACAAATGTTGCACAGTTTGTATGTAATAACTCTTCCCTACCAACCTAAAGCCAAGGAATTTGGAAGTGCAAGTTGGTCAGAGTAGAACAGAATTAAATAGCGATTTTTAGAGCTTTTTAAGCACAGTTTTTATGGAAACAAATTTATATCCTCAAACTTGTAAAACAGTGAAAATAAAATATTGCAATAATAATTTTAAATGTTTCTCTACCGTCAAAGGATGCTAAAATGATTGAAAATATTGGGTTCTAAAATCTTCCATCATTCTTTAGAATACTATTTCAAATAACACACTTCTACAATTGCTCTAACAAGCCCGTAATCTTTTGAGATTCTCAAGTTGTCTATACCCTCCAACCAGAAAAGACTTTTTTTCTCCCTCAAAAAGACACGAGAAAAAGGAGGAGTAGTTCTAATAGATCTGCAAACTTAATTTTCCACACTGAAGTTTGACAGATCTTGGGCCCAGTAAATACCTTGATAAGTATATCTTTACAGAGTTAATGCAAGTAGATCATGAAGAATATATAGTTTGGAAAGAATATTTTATATGTTGCTGTCTACATTAGAATGATGCATTCAAAGCCAACTGCACACTTTAAGCCCAAGGGACAAAGGTTTTGTTGTTGGTAATGGGGAAGTCCATTCTCTGAAGGAAGAAATTAGGACCATTTGAGCTTGACCTGCATATATAATCAGACCACATGAATTTCACATGATTGATTACATTTTTAATGCTTCATAAAGCATACTTTTCCTTTAAACAGTAAAAGTGTTTCCTATGTTTGACATATTTCTTTCCTTCAAAGTAGAAACCTCATGTTTTTCATTGGTCTCTTCTTGTATAGGTCCTGTGTGTCAACCCTTTTGAAGGATGGGAAAAGGCATAGTTTATTTGGGGTCTAAGAGAGGATAGAAGGCATGGGGGAGCATATTTGATGACTTAAGCAACTCATTGCTATGCATAGATCAGATTCTGCTTGAAAATTTCTCCACCAAGGGTAATTCCAAATTATCAATTCCATGTAAGTTTGACTCTTTTCCATGATTCTCGCATGTTTAATTTATAATGCAAACTTTGGCATTCACATCTCACCAACTATGTGCTATCCACCAAAGAGATTTATTAGGGTTTATAAAGGGTACAACTTTGGCATGGTTGATTCAGCGGTTTTGAAAAAAATGAGAGTCTAGTGCACTAGCCTCTCGTAAGTGTGGAGTAAGAGAGGGTCAGATCTATACAATCTTACTCGTACATGTGGGTAAATTATTTTCATATTTTGAATCGTGATGCCCAAGGCGTAATTGGTATATATGATATTGAAAGTATGGGCTATTTAGTTTCTCCTTGTCATGCTCATTGTATTGCCAACCCTTTTGTTTCTTAGTTCATTTTTCCTTTATTCTTTCCTTGTTTGTTGTGTTGGGTGGTTGGGCTCTTCTCCTCCATGCTTTAGTCTATCTCAGCAGTAGTGGTTTAGGCCCTTCTCATTTGCTTCTCTTTTATTAATATATCTTTTATTTGTTGATTAAAAAAACTAAAAAACAAAAAAGGTTGTACCTGAAGTGAGTTAAGATAAAACTAACTTGTTCTTTAGTCATTGCAACGAACTAATTTTGTGTAAGCTTTTGGTACAATCGTGTTGAATACCGTGCATGAGCAATGTTGTACCAAGCAAGGCTCCACCAATAATAGATAGAAAGTCTATTATTGTCATCCACATCATTTCACCCGGGGATAGGACCATCCTGACAACTTCGTAGTACCCAGAAAAAGGAAAAAAAGTTATTAACAAGATGCTGAAAGAATCTAAAAGATTAAAATCATTAAATCATCAGTTATTAAGTTGATCCTGCACTGCAGTAGACAGATACAAACTTAAACATCTTATATTTTAACCCTTCAAAGGCTTAAATATGCTGTAATTCAATATATAAGCATTGGTGATCCATTATATTATGCTTCATACTTTGTGCTACTTACAAATAATCATGATCATTCTTGTTTAGCCCCAACTTGTTACCCATGTTCAGGTCCCATTATACAAACATGTGCTCTAATGCTCCTCCATTTTTAAGTTTGTGAGAGAAATAAATAAAAATAAAAAAGAAAACAACTAAAACAGTATATAGATTGTCTCTACTATTTTCCGACAAATGCTTCAGAAAATTATTGTTTGGTATTGATCTTGTTCAATTAAAGCCGAAACATAATTGTTCCGTGAATTAAGTATTGCACTAAATAATGATTTTAGAAATTATTGTTTCGTGAATCATAATGACCTTTTTGTTTGCAAACAAATCACCGTTATTATAACCATTGTTGGTTTTTTTTTTTTTTTTTTGAATTGTTAGTTGTTTTTTGTTACTCAGTTTAAACCATTTAAGCTTGTGTGATTTGCTTGTAGATGGGAGAATTTAAAACACGAAAAGAGATTTTTGTGGGTTTGTCCAGCAAGAATTTAGAACATTAGAAGGAGATGTGTTTCGTTAATTTCATGTATCGTATAATCTTAATTTAAAATTTTAGATTTTATTCTAAATAATTATATTATGCAAACGCATTATGCGCGTCACAACTTCTAGTTGTACATTTAAGTAAAAAGTTTTCACGTTTATAAGGGCAATTATTGGGAATAATGGACTACTTCAAGTAAATGGCATTCCTCACTGATTCTATTTAGTTGATTTGTATCAGTAACTAAAACATGTTCTTGATTTGTTTCAAAGAAAAATTAAGAAAAAAAATTATGTATCACCACCTAAAAACATGTTCAAGAAAAATAAGAAAAACATTGGGAAAATAATTTTATGTATTTTAGTGGATTCAAAAATTTTGTTGAGGGAGTTTTGAATTTTGAGAAGGTATGTAAGCTAAAATTTTCAGAATTAAAAGAGTTAATACATTATTTGTTATTATAAATATTTAAAAATTCATAGAATTTATACCAAATTTTCAAAACTCAGGAGACCAAGCTCCTTGGCCTTCATGTGATTCCGACACTGAACATGTTGACAAAAATAAATGGAGAAACGACTAGTGACAATCTATCATATGGCATTGCTTGGTAAGTTCACCAACTTTTTTATTTTTTTCACTTACTAAACTAAAGTACAGGTCCCACATATATTTAGTCACATGGGTTGCTATAATTTTTTTTTTTGCTCAGTATGGGTTGGTATAATTTGACCAAACTTAAACCAATATCAAATCAAATTACTCAAAGAATTAAATAGAAATTTTGTATAGAATTTTTATGACGTGATTTTTTTATAAATTTTTTATTTTAAATCTAAATAATCATGAATTTGCTTTAGAGTTTTTTGTTTAAAAATTTCGTAAAAATAAGATTGTTCTTACTCAAAATTGAATAAAAATTTGGAAAAGTTATTATGTACGGATTATATGGAATGCCTCACTATTATATATAAGGAATCGAATCCCATTCAAAATCAAAATTCTCCACAAAAAGACGTATCCAATTCAAATTGCACCATCGTCCTAGAGTTTGTCTTTATGTGTCAATATTATCGACTTTACAGTAGTTACAAAAATAAAATTTTGTAATTTATCACGGGTGATAAGATATGTACGTATCACCTTGACATGGTAGCATCACATGACAAAATGAACGGGTCCCACTCTATCAGACGGTGTTTGAACTTGTAGAATTTTGTGGGTCCCCCACCTTTTCTCCAAAATTATGAACTTTGCCCATTAGAATCTACCCAATTTGTTCGGCTAAAAAGGGCATTGTAGGTAAATCACCATTCTGATCACGCCACGTGTATCATTATCTGGTTTGGGAAAGCTTTCTCTGACTAAAACTTTGTTTCTTCTCCCTCTCCCCTCTCTCTTTCTCTCTCTCTATATATATTTATTATTTATATGTATACGCTGTATACTTTTCTTTTTTATGGTGTTGGTCTGAGTTTTGTTTTCGTGGTTATTATTTAAAGCAGAAGGTAACGTAGCAAAAGAGTTGTGAAGGAAGAGAGAGAGAGAGAGAGAGAGAGAGAGAGAGAGAGAGAGAGAGAGAGAGAGAGGTGGTGGTGTTTGGACTCTGAAGCAGCCATGGCGACTAGAGGGTTGGTGGTGTATCTATTGTCTGGTTTCTCTCTCGCCGTTCTATCAGTTCTCTACATCAACGATCACCCAGATGACAGCAACGCCTACTCGCCTCATCTTTCATCTCTAAACAGCACTCTTTTTCAATACCCATATGGATCTCAATCAAAAGTTTGGCCTGTACGTCTCTCTCTCTCATACATATATGTTCATATAGATGTATTATATTTTAATATATGAGTAAACTTTGTACATTTGTGTTTGTGAGAGAAGGTTGTTTTTTGCTTAATGTGTTTTTGTTTTTGTGGCAGGAATTGGAGTTTAGTTGGAGAATTGTATTGGCAACAGTGATAGGGTTCTTGGGATCAGCCTTTGGAACGGTGGGAGGGGTTGGTGGGGGAGGCATTTTTGTCCCAATGCTTACTTTGATTGTTGGGTTTGATACCAAGTCTGCTGCTGCTCTCTCAAAATGTATACCTCTCTCTCTCTCTCTCTCTCTCTCTCTCATAGGTGTATATATTCATGTATATGTGTATATGTATGTAGATTCAATGTATCCATGGGATGAAACAAAGAAGAAATAATCTTTTTGTTACTATCTAATATGGCTGCATATTTGTATAAGTTTAAAATCAAAAGTCAAAGGAATTAATGTTCTTAATATGGGAAATAGTTTTAATTTTTTCCTGCAAGTTTCTTTTTTTCCTTTTCGAGAATTGTTACTGAAGATTGGGTGTCTATGGTGTATTGTTTTGCAGGTATGATAATGGGGGCTTCAGCATCATCAGTTTGGTACAATTTAAGGGTGCCTCATCCATGCAGAGAAGTTCCCATCTTAGACTATGATTTGGCTCTTTTGTTCCAGCCAATGCTTATGCTAGGCATCACCATTGGTGTGGCTCTTAGCGTTGTCTTCCCCTATTGGCTCATCACTGTGCTAACCATCATTCTGTTCTTGGGTAATGCATTATTGAGCAATGATCGGTAACTTTTATTATTATTATCATTTTTTTGCTTGAGATCCCCATTCGCATAACTCAAGTTAATTGGTTCTTAAGTTATCTTAATGTATTTTAGTTACCACTTGGATTTTTAAATTTATTTCTTGAAACTTCTTCTAATGTTTTTTAAAGTAACATCAATCATTAATTCTTAGTAAATGTTAATATGCTCTTTGACACTAAGGACTTTTGTTTATTTGCCTTTCTTATAATCATTTCTTTAAATATTTTGTTAATAGGGACATCATCAAGGTCCTTTTTTAAGGGTATCGAGATGTGGAAAGAAGAGACTATTTTGAAGGTTAGATTTTGAACCTTTCTTTGTACTTAATAACAGTTAGCTAAACCTACTTATTAAAAGAAGACTGCAAATTACTCATTCAGAAAATGGAAAAATAAAAAACTTATACAAGAAAATAGAAAAGTGTTACTGTAGTAGTATAAATACATAAATTAGAATCAGCCGATTCCTTTAAATTGATTCTTACTTCTATGTATTGGAGAGAAATGCAGAAAGAAATGGCGCAGCAACAAGCAACAGTAGTTAACTCTCGCGGTGAACGTAAGACATTCTAGAAAATCCATGACCTTTCTAAAGATAAAGAGTGAATCTCTTTTACCATTCATTTCTAAAGATTTCCATGTTTTCCTGTTGTTTTCTTCTATTATCAGTATTAATTGATACAGAGTATGAGCCATTGATTCCTAGAGAGGAGAAAACAGCAATGGTGAGCAAATCCTACTTTTAACATCTGTTGTGGGTTCAAATGTTTAAATTAGTAATGCTAAACCTGTCTTTTTAACAGCAAATTTTAAATTTTAACCTGAGGTGGAAAAGGATTCTGGTGCTATTACTCGTATGGTTTGCTTTTCTACTTCTTCAGGTCATCAAGGCAAGTGAATTCTCTATCTCGATTGCGATTGCATACACATATGAAATATATCTTGAATGCAATTTTTCATATTGTTGTTACTGGATATGCAGAACGATGTAGCGGTTTGCAGTGCATGGTATTGGTTGCTTGTCTCCTTACAGGTATTTGAACTCTAGTAAATGACAGTCTTGGTCTTTTTTCTCCTTTCTGTTTTCCCCTTCTTGAGTTTTGAGGGTAATCTCAGAGACGTCAATTCTGCTTTTCAGTTTCCCGCAGCACTTGTAGTGTTTGGCTATGAGTGTGTCAAATTGCACGGAGAAAGCAAGAAGAGGAGGATCACAGGGAACACAGAATCAGTGTGCGAGGCTAATCTTGAATGGACCCCTATCCAACTTGCCTTCTGTTCACTCTGTGGTATCTTAGGAGGCACTGTTGGGGGCCTACTGGGATCCGGCGGCGGATTCATTCTGGGCCCACTTCTCCTCGAGATTGGTGTCATCCCCCAGGTATGATCATCATTTCTCCAATGTCTCATAAGCTTACTTCGGTGCTAATGATTTATGATTATTGACCATGCACGAAAATTGTGTGTGAAGGAAAGATTTTTCATTGAAGTTGCATTGCAAAACACCTCTTTCTTTTTTTTTTTTTGCTACTTTGAACTCTTTCCCTGTTGTTTGGTTTCCAAGACACAGAGGAAAACTCAGAGTTAGTTTCAAATCATGAAGCTTTGTTTGGTTAGAATGAGAGTACTGGCGAGTGAGTGAAAAAGTAAACTTCTGTTGCTTGCAACAATTTGTGGGTTTGAATACCATGGAAGTTGCTCCTTCCCTCAAGAGAGGAGTCAATTCTTTTCTCTTGCATATTCTCCTGAAGAATTTCCAAATTTCTCAATAAATTATGGGGAAATTAAAAGGACCACAAGAAACTAGCAGCTTTCATTCGGACCACACAGTTCTTACGTTTTTTGAGACTCTCACTATCATGGATTGAGATCAAGATTTGCATCCGATATTCTGGTTGTGAAATTCCCAATTTTCTTGAAAAATTTAACACGATGAATGATTCCATTTTTCTTTCTCAGGTCGCTAGCGCGACAGCAACGTTTGTGATGATGTTCTCATCATCCTTATCTGTGGTGGAGTTCTACCTCCTCAAAAGGTTCCCTATTCCATATGGTATATTCTCTGTTTCATCTCTTTGCTTTAATTTTCATATCATATAAATAAAATAATTTCTATTCATCTAGCACTGACTTGCTTAAAAAAATTAATCAACATTCTACGATTTACTATCCATTTTACACTACATTTACAATACATGACTCCCTGAAATCTGATATCCTACAATAATTATGCAGCTGTATATCTCATCTTGGTGTCTATTATGGCTGGCTTCTGGGGACAATTCTTTATAAGAAAACTCATTGCTTTTCTAAGGAGAGCTTCACTCATTGTGTTCATCCTCTCAGCTGTTATCTTTGCCAGTGCTCTAACAATGGGTAAGTACCAAAACAGGTCTCCAATTCTAAGTCCATGAAGATGAACAAAGAAGCTTCTGTGAAACATCCTCTTAATGGGTTGCTTGTTTTTGGCAATTTTTTTACAGGGGTGGTCGGCATTGAGAAAAGCATCCGAATGATTCACAATCACGAGTTCATGGGATTTTTAGGATTTTGTAGCAGTCAATGATCATAGGGAATGAACATATCAGCCATGATGCAGAAAGTGCAGGGAATATAAAATTGGGAAGGTATGGAATTCGCATATATAAGAATGGAAATAAGGGTTGTTGGCCAATGCCTAATTGACCAACCCCAAGTGTATTGCCAAGGAACATGGCAAGGTGGTGTTATTTGTGGTTGTGTTTGGGTGTGGCTGTGTCGAGTGTTAGCTAGTCGTTAACACCGCCGCCACCTCCTCATTTCTTCTTCCTTTGCAGCATTTGATTCTTCCGTTGTAATTTATATTCATTGAAGATCCTCAACAAAAGAGAGCATTTGAGATGTTTTCTTGTTCTATGGCATCTCTTGTAGATTAAGATTTTTTTTTTCTTTTTTTAAACCTGTTTTTGTTGCATCTGCAGCTCTCCTTGTGTTATTGTTTCATCATCTGCTCAAAGATTATTTTTATTAGCTGGTACAGATATGTAATATCCCACCCCTAGCTGGTACAGAATAAAGATATATAGGAATAATTGTCCCAGCTGTCATAGCAAATAGAAAATTTCACAGAAAGGAGACCAATGAAGTGGGGATGCTTGTGTGGATGTAACACGATTCAATGATTCAATTACATATTTCATTCTTTAGGGAAAATATATATCCGTATCTATCTACTATAATGAAAGCGGCACTTGCCAAGTTTTTTTCTCCGGTACATTTTCAATTCCAAGTTTGCCCTTCACAGATTTTCCTTTTTACATATGACCCAACCGCCTATAGTTGATAATGATCGCAAGGATGGTAACCATGGTTGATAAGGATAAGGATTCAATTTTCATGAGTAAAATACATAGGTACTACTCCCGTTCATACCTTAATATTCAGAATATTTCAAAATACAAAGATGATTGACGATGGCAGTAGTGCTTTGTATGCTGGTTGTTCTCGTGGCATCAATGGAGTTGGTCTAATTGAGATTTTGGACAGGAAATGATAGAAATTTCGTGGCTTACTGCCATAATTGTATATGTCGGTGATAAAATTTCATTTGAATTTCTTTGTCACGTGTTGACCACAATCTATAACTATTGAAAAAATATTGTATAATGTTTTTCATATAAGTTGTAGCCATAATAAAGTAAAATTAAAAATAACAAATAATGTGTATGTAATAATGTGATATGGCATACTAAACAATTCATAGGCGATAATACAATAAAATATGTAATAAAAGGTAGATCAAATCGAGTGTTGCACACTCTCTCATTAAGACAGATTCTGCCCCCACACAAGTGCCCATGGGATTAACGGGTGTCTATCTCCAGGATAAAATGATCACGACACTGAATAAGTAGCACTACAATATTTAGGTCCAGCAAATGCAAACGTCATATTCTACTCTCTCCATATACAGTATAAATGCAATATGTATGAAGGAAAACATAAGAAAATTTCTGTCTAATTCAACATAGAATTATGACAGTAAATTTCATGCAAAAACCTACACTGTTTCTGACAAAATCAATATGGTATGATAATGAAAAGACAGTATTTTCTATGCTGAAAATATACTTCAATTCTGTAGAATTTCAACGCAGAAATTTAATACAAAAACACAGAATAAAGTGATTAAATTTCTATAGAAATCCATCACACAGCACATAAATATAATCATATGAAAACAGAACCGGTAAAATAAAGAATTAACCAGATAAGAAACCTGGATAGAAATTCGTACAGAATTTCTAAGTCAGAAAGTAATGAAATTCAGAAGTCACCTGAAACATTTGCCGAAATCTAGGTAGAGAAGTCGCAAGAACAGTTGCTAAAATCTGAGCAGCATTTTGCCGGAATCTGGTCGTCGCCACAACAGTTTGTCAGAGCATGAGAGAGGGAGAAAGAGACGACACAAAATATATATTTAAAATTGTTATCTAATTCGGAGAGGGATTTTTTCTATATATAGAAAGATTCGCACCCCTTCAAAACGATGCCAGTCAAACGAGACCTTAGTAAGGGTCGCGACCGTTGGAATTAAATTTGAACTTGAACCGGTTCGGTTCCCGCCTGATTCACACACATTTAGTTCAGACCGCATCCAAAAATTAAATATTAAACCAGCCCAAGTCTTTTTAATATTATTTTAATTGCACCACCACCCGACCCCGAACCAAGCCGAGCCGGCCGGACAGATGGGCCAGCGACTGCGGCGCATGCGTGTGTGGAGTGTTGGGTCAACCCATAGGTTCCATAAGTCCTCCCCTTTTCACAAAAGTAGGGTGCCCCTTGGGGCCCAAACTCATCTCTAAACCTAGGCTTTATATACCCATCAATTTTTCAATAGACAATCAATGTGGGACAAGTCTTTAGTTTCACTCAATAACCATACTCATGGTACCTATTTTGGAGACCATTATCTCATTCAAACATTTATAGATTTGAGTAAGTAGATGCTTGTTCTTCATCTCCTCATGAAGGAGAACACAAAGCACCTTGGATTCACTAAAAAGGATATGTGGGTCCCACCTTAACAAGGTTCAAAGTTGGTGTGCCACACTAAATATTCCAACAATTCCCCACATGAATGAGATTGGCTATCAAAAAATAATGCACAAGAAAATGCAGATGCACAATGTAAATGAGAGAGTAGAGCAGAAAAGGCACTACATTGGGAAAGGTGGCTTTGGGCTTTGAACCTTCCTCAGTGAAATACTATCGGGTTTATTGGTTGACCAGTGAATATAATGTCTTGAACTGTTCTACCGTTTGTATAAACCGAGACAACAGTACTCACACAGTTTTTTCCCTATCCAAGTTTGATTCTTCGATTGTGTTCGTTTTGGCCCTGAATGATCCTGGTGTTCATGAGTGCTTTTAGAGAATTGAAACTTTTACAATTCTCACAGAAGCGGCCCCTTCTCACTCATATAAGTGATTTCTTATAAAATGAGCAGATATACATACTCTATTTAGTATCCAAGTAATAAGAATCATTAAAAGTATAGGCTTATTAATATGAGTAACCTGACCTATTCATTCTATATTAAAAGCTGTAGTTTATCATAACAATATTTCAGATAATTAATATTTCACCATAGAATTAAGCAGTTGAACAAAGTTCCTCATTAATTTATACTAAGTCGTCCTTAATTCGGTTGTCTCGTTGAACCTAGATCTTAGGATCTCCAGTCAACAAGGTTGGGTTAAGGTAACTTTTAAGATAATATGTTTTAATGCCTAATCCTCCCAATAAATGAATTTTGATCTCTTACCAGGCCTAATAGTAAGATGATCTCTTAATATCCTTTGATTAAATTATTAATCATTGAATATTATATTCTTGCGAGTAATAACCTTTACCAGACATATTTGTCGTGTTTTGTCATTATTGGGAATTCTCTGTGTCTTAAGACATTTAAGAAGTCACTTGATACTTCTTCCATAGCAGTTAATTCCTTCGCAGAATATGGCTGTGTATTTCCATTGCGAGAATTTTCTTAGCAATTAAAGCACTTCTTATAAGACTTATCCATTTATCGATTTAGTGTCTTCTGATCTATAAATTCAGTGTACCCTCTCTAGTACTTCTAGATGTATATGTGATCAGTGCTTATTTGTAGCACAAGGCTATCACCTTCCAGTGGATTAACTTTGGGTTTGAATAAAATATTTTATTCTCGCTAAGATATATTTATCCTTGTCACTTGCGTGAACTCATATCACGAAATCACAACTATTGAGACTTGATCTCGTCGCATATCTATTAAATATGTGAGTTTAGACTCCATTCATTAAACCATTTGGATAACCTTGTTCTCAGATCCATCACACAGATTGTCTGTTATCCATTTAGTTTTACCTCAATGTAAACTATTATTGTGGTTCAAATATAACGAAACTCCATAGATCTCTTTACTTTACTAAAGTTATCAAGACTACACTTAGTTTCTTTTCTTTTGAGGTTTCACCTCTAACTTTAAAAGTTAGAAACATTCAGATCCGTCACTCTTTCCTTTATTTATCTAGAACTATTCTTCCTTCCAACCATAGACTTAGAGTCTTGGATCTCTTGCTAATTCATAAAGTCTTCAAAACTTTTAAAGTAAAAAGCAAATGCACAAGGAAGTCCATTCCTAAATAATGTCCCACTTCTAGAATTAGGAAATACTCTCTCGAATAATTCTAGAGTATTAGACGAATTATCGTCTACCATGACATTCACATGCACAACTGTGTTCAAGCAGAACGGAGAATAAACCCTCACATGATTTTATAACTTAGATTACGGATAACCTAAGCTATAATTCTGTCCAAGTTAACACAGTGTTCTGTGGGGTGTCCTAATGAGAACGTGTGTTTGAGAAAACAAAGCTTCCCCCCACATTTCCTAGATTATCCACAATTTAACAAAGTAGTACATATCAACTCAATGAAGAGTTGAATTTCATTTTTCCAGCAATCAAGTTACTGAATCAACTAGGTGTTTATAGACAGGCAAATCTGGACGTTAAGTTACTAAAGCTACATCATCACCATGTCCAATACCTTTTACTCGTTTACTACATTCGTTCTCACACTTATTTGAACATTATAACGTGTGCACTGATTACTTTAAGTATACTATTCCGGTAGTAACACTAAGAACATGGATAATTGTAAGAATACTCTTCGATGGTACCTTCTTAATTTCATTATATTTCAAGGAACACTATGATATACAATCATCACATGACAATTAACATAAAATTTAGATATGGTATTACCATCACAAACATAGATATACACAGATACATATATGGTCACCAAAAGTGTTCTAAGGTTAGCAACTAAATAAGTTATCATACTAACCAAATTAACTATACTAAAACATAACAAGAAACTACTAAGGACTAGATGATCCTCTAGATAAGAAACTCTCAATCACTACCAACACAGGATCAAGAGTCCTCTTTCGCGCACGCTCGAGGGTATTTGGCTAATAAAGAGAATCCACATCGTGAGAACCCTCGGGTTGTGCAAGAAGTCTCAACCTCTAGAAGTAAGCAGGACACGGAATGCTCTTGCGAGCGGTGCATTGAATCTTTCCGTAGTAGTTTTAATAGCGCCTCGGTCCTACCTCATTCGATCCAATCACTTGCCCTAGCGGAATAGGCCGTGCCACTGGCCTAGGAAGAACAACGTCCTCTGGGCCATGAAGATGATACATCGTGTGTAACACAGGATGATCCATTAGTTGTGCAGGATTCTCTGATTCATCCTCACCAAACCAATTTTGACCCACCTCTTACCAAATGTCTATCAAGTGAACTGCAAACGCATGGTAATATTCTTATGATTAGAAATCATAGAATAACACAAATTTAATTTCTTACAAGAAATTAAAGACTGTAGCAATTAAATTTGCTAATACACAAAGTATCATATGCTCATATTCTTAATGTTAGAAACCATAGAATAACACCATTTTAATTTCTCAAATGAAATTAAAAACTCTAGTAATAAAAATTGTTCAACCACAAAATCATGCTTTCACCAAAAACACATAAGAATGGCAAGACAAACAACATGTAGCATTTAAGATACATAAAGATATACTAATACAACTTATCATGCTAAACATGCAACGGAAATAGAACTTTAACAAATTAACAACCATTGTGCAAGTTAAGTTCATCACAATATTAGGATTCATGTTAATTGCTATGTAATACGAAACTCAAGTTTCTAGATTTGTAACAGGTTCATTTCAGAGATGAACAATCACTTTCTAAACGACAAATAAAATAAATTTAGTGCCTTCGAAGCATGAAAACTTTACGTTATTATCAAATCTGAATTCACACATGACTATAAACATCCTATACTCAACAACACACAATCACATGGAACTTCACAGTATTACTACATATGGAAAACACATACAAGTATAAGCACATCTGTCTTACTATTGTTGAAAAAATATTGTATAATGTTTTCCATATAAGTTGTAGCCATAATAAAGTGAAATTAAAAATAATGAACAATGTGTATTTAATAATGTGACATGGCATACTAAACAATTCATAGGCGATAATGTAATAAAATATGCAATGAAAGATAGATCAAATCGAGTGTTTCATACACTCTCATTAAGACAGATTCACCCCCCCCCCCCCCCCGACACAGGTGCTCTTGGGATTAACGGGTGTCTATCTCTAGGATAAAATGTTCACGACATTGAATAAGTAGCACTACAATATTTAGGTCCAGCAAATGCAAACGTCAGATTATACTCTCTCCATGTACAGTATGAATGTAATATGTATGAAGGAAAACATAAAGAAATTTCTGTCTAATACGATACAGAATTATGACAGTAAATTTCATACAGAAATCTACACCGTTTCTAAAAAATAAAATATGGCATGATAATGAAAAGACAGTATTTTCTACGCTAAAAATATACTACAATTCTATAAAATTTTAACACAGAAATTCAATACAAAAACATAGAACAAAGTGATTAAATTTTCATAGAAATTCATCATATAACACAAAGATAATAATTTGAAAACAGGACCCATAAAATAAAGAATTAGCCGAATAGGAAACCTGGACAGAAATTCGTACAGAATTTCTAAGTCAGAAAGTGATGAAATTCAGAAGTCGCCTGGAATAGTCGCTGGAATCTGGGTAGAGAAGTCACAGGAACAATTGCCGAAATCTGGATAGCACTTCTCTTGAATCTGGTTGTCGTCACAGTAGTTTGTCGGAGCCTAAGAGAGGGAGATAGAGACGACACAAAATATATATTTAAAATTGTTATCTAATTTGGAGGGGGATTCTTTCTATATATAGAAAGATTCGCACCCCTTCAAAACGGTGCCAGCCAAACACACCCTTATGAAAGGTCGTGACCGTTGGAATTAAATTTAAACTTGAACCGGTTCAGTTCTTGCCTGGTTTACACACATCTGGTTCAGATCGCATCCAAAAGTTAAATATTAAATCGACCCAGGCCTTTTTAATATTATTTTAATCGCATCCGAATCGAGACGAGCTCAGCCCGCCGGACAGATAGGTAGGCGGCAGCACGTGCGTATGTGGAGTATTGGGTTAACCCATGAGTTCTATAGGTCCTCCCCCTTGCATAAAAGTGGGTTGCCCTTTAGGGTCCAAACTCATCTCTAAATTTAGACTTTATATACCCATCAATTTTTTAATAAAAAATCAATATGGGGTAAGCCTTTAGTTCTACCCAATAACCATATTGATGGTATGTACTTTGAAGACTATTATCTCATTCAAACCTCTATGGATTTGAGCAAGTAGATGCTTATTCTTCATCTCCTCATGGAGGAGAACACAAAGCACCTTGGACCCACTAAAAATGACATGTGGGTCCCACCTTAACAATGACTCAAAATTGGTGTGTCACACCAAATATTCCAATAATAACAAGATAAATATATAAAATAAAGTGAAAGAGTTAACAATTCCTTTTTCTAGTTGATTTAGGAAAATAATCAATGAGTCAAACAATGATCATTGCCATGTAAGAATAAATATTAAAAATTATGATGAAAGTAATGACAAATTAAATGGATAATTCAAAAAAAAAAAAAAAAGTTAAAGGTGATATCGTATCTGTGGGTTAAATGTTCACGGCCCAACCCATCTTGTTAGGCTCAATCAACATCGGTTTCCAATGTCACAACACATGCAAGCTTAAGATGAGCCTTTCAATCTCCAATCTAACCAGCTGGTCGCTTCTCGGACCCACAAGGATCCGCTAAAGCCTTAAGCACTATTATTCCAGGCAGTTTTTCGGACCAGGCGGTCTTGGAAACCAACGCCATCCAAGTAGCTCCCTTGGATCAGGCGATCTCGGAGACCAACACCACCCTTCTAGGTAACTTTCTGGGACCAGGCGTTCTCAGGAACCAACACCACCCTACAGGTAGCTCTCTAAGACCAGGCGTTCTTAGAGACTAACACCGCACAGGTAGTTTTTCGAGATCGGGCAGTCTCGGGAACCAACACCTAGGTCAACACCGGCGCCTACTAGCCCGACTCGGTGAAAAATGACCAAACCTGCCCTTTTAGGCCTCCAGGCACATTTTGGGAAAGTTCAAAATCCCTTAAAATGATAAGTCAATCCTTCCATAATGTTATCAAACCATTGGGCGTCCCCCGCACGCCATTTGGTCCAAATCCGATCCTATTCCGGCTCACTCTGGTCAAAATGACCATTTTGCCCCTGAACGACTCAGCACGGCATGAACCCCGCTGAACAGCGACAAACTTTCTCAAAATTATCCCTAAATAGCCCTACATGCCTAACACAACGTACCAGACCATTCATGACCATTTCCAGCCAACTCCGGTCAAAATGACCATTTTGCTCCTGGGAGCCAAAAACGCCCCGAAACAGTACCAGCATTGGGATTTTGAGCAAAGGGTTTTACCACACGCCTTTGTTTAACCCAAGGAACACCCTACAACACTAAACTCACACGACGCGATAAAAGTTCCCTGGAGCGTCTCGCAAACGCTCCGCTTAAATTGTCTTTTCCCCCGATTCCCTAGTTATAACGTACCGTCAACTGACTTGAGAAATGCGTAAATCAGGGAATTCTTAAACACGCGTCCGTAGATCTTTCCATCGATACGGTTTAATCGAATAGATCGCTCCCCGAAGCCCTCCATCGTACGGTGTGCAAACCATGACTTTCAGCAACCCCTGGAGCGTCTCGCAAACGCTCCGCCAAGGTTGACTTTTTCTTCGATTCCCTAATCAAAACGCATTGTCAAACGACTTGAGAAATTCGTACATTTGGGAATTCTAGAAAGTATTTCCAGAGTACTTTCCATCGGAACGGTCTGATCGAATAGATCGCTTCTCAAAGGCCTCGATCACATCAAACGAAAAAAGCCACTTTCAAACACCCACGGAGCGCATCACAGACGCTCCACAAAAGTGTCCTTTTTAGCACGCTTCCCAAGACGATATCCCACGCTTCTGAACATAATTCAAACTCTTCAAAAATATGAAGGTTCATCGGAAGCACTAGGAGAACATCCCGAGTGCAACCGATTCCCCCGGAACTTTCTCGATTGACTCAATTATCGATGCAAAGTTTGATCGATTCTTCTCGATGATGGAGCGTATGCTACATGCGCTCAAATTTTGTTCAGATTGACTGACTTTCTATCAACGGTCGAGATTTAACCAGTATACAGGGTGCCACGTGTTATTCTGGTAATGGAACAGCACCTGCGCATGTAGCACATGCGCACGGTCTGTTCCAGATTGCCTATAAATAGAGGCCTCCCCCCTTGCATATTCCAGGTCCAAAATTGATACGAAACTCTGCTGAAATCACTCCAGAACCTCGAATCTCCATATATATTCTCCCCCTCCAACACTTAGGCTAGATTCTACCCCTCCTAAGCCTATACACTCCACATACAAGGCCCCATATACACTTATACACTCCACTTAAGCCTCTCAAGCCTTCTTGAAGTCACTCAAGCTCCAATCAAGACATCCATTGAAGACTACAAGAGTGTTGAAGGCAAAAGGAGGCATCCCTTTTACATTTGTGCTCTCCCCCACTCTTCTCTTCTCCCTCCTAGCCTACTTAGGCTATTCTTTATTTTAATCCCCATCTTCAACCCCTTTTCTTTGCATGCTTGAGCCAAGAGGGCTCCTAGATCATGCCTAGAGGAAAGCAAGTGAGAGCCACCGTGTAGGGAGACCTCTCACTAGTTTACTTTAAGATGGTATGGCCTAAGAGCCCCTTGTCTGTATGGTGAAGCCTAAAAGCCTTGTATGTGAATCATGACCCCTTGCATATTATTATTTTGATCATGTCTTGTATGCTTGGCTTCATTTTATGCTTATTGTCATGCTCCACAATGCTAACATTGCTCTTAATTTCATGACATTTTCAAGCTCTACATGTCCTTCAAAAATTGTTCCAAGAGTTGGCCCCTTGAAGTTTAGGATGAGACTTTAGGAGTCATGCCTTAGAAAATCCCTCTCAACCCCCTAATTCATACTTTGGCCTCATTGTATTTCAACTTGCATGAAAGTTGCTTTCAAACTCTCTAATATTCAAGGTTTCCATTCTCTCAAATTTAGTGGTTGAAATGGCCCCATAGAACCCTCTCTTGAGTGATCTCCCTTTGTATTGGCCATAGGAGTCCTAAATTGTTAGAATGGTTCCCTTTTCTCTTTATAATCGCCTAAGAATGATGTTCAAGATCTTTAATTTCCATGGTTCCTACTCTCTCAAGTTTAGTGGTTGGAATGGCCCCATGGAACCCTCTCTTGAGTGGTCTCCCTTTTGTTGGCCATATGAACCCTCTCTTGATGGAATGGTTCCCTTGAAAAATAGTTTTTAAAATCTTTCTCCAAGAATGATTTCAAAAAATGCACTCTCTCCATCTTTGCATCAAAAATGATCTTCCAAAGATTACCATCATTATATTGAATTTTGACCCCTTATACTCTTGTCAAGATATTGGTTATAATGGCCATAAGGAAGCCTTCCTTGGAATGGTCTCCAATCACCAACCATATAAACCATACTCTTGGCTAGAGTCAAAATTTTCATAGAAATGATCTTCATAAAGATTGCCAACCAAAGTCCATTACATATCATGTTTTGTTTTCAAAACTCTTTCCAAGAATGCATCAAAACAACTTTCAAGACCATTCTCCAATCAAACCATAGGTTAACTTAACCCTAGTTATCAAACCATAGGTTAACTTGACCCTAGTTACCAAACCCTAGGTTAACTTGACCCTAGTTACCACACCCTAGGTTAACTTGACCCTAGTTACCAAACTCTAAGTTAACTTGACCCTAGTTACCTAACCCTAGGTTAACTTGACCCTAGTTACCAAACTCTAGGTTAACTTGACCCTAGTTGCCAAACCCTAGATTAACTTGACCCTAGTTACCAAACCTTAGGTTCCCCTTAACCATAGGCTAACCCAACCTGGGTTAGTGAACTTCAAGGTCCCCAACTCTTGGACCCTTTTCTAAATGATCATTCAAATTTTTAAACTATTCCCGTAGCTTATTTTCCAAAACCCCCTATTCTCTTGGTTTCAAAAACCCAACTCCATACACTCTTCAAATGTCCCTACACTCCATCTTCAAGACATTTTCAAAAAAATGCTTTCAAAAGGTCACAAACCTAAGATGTCCCTAGCCCTCTCATGGTTAGGGATTCTAAGGACAAGTAATAAATCAAGAACAACCTCTAAGGTTGTCCATGTTAGGATTCCAAACACTTAGCCATTTTCAAAAACCACTTTCAAAAACTAATTCCTCAAAACATTCTAAAATCATGCCTCCAAGCTTTTCAAAACAAGATTTCAAAAACACTTTCAAATTCTTTTAAGTCATGCTAAAGCATTTTCCTAAAACCCCCTCAAGTTGATCCAAAAACGTTTTCAAGAAACACTCCACCATTCAATTTCAAGTCAAAACTTCCAAGACCCCAAAGTGTCTTAAACTTTTCCAAAGACCTCAAAGTGTCTTAAACTTTTCCAAAGACCCCAAAGTGTCTTCAAACCTTCCAAAGGCCCTAATGCGCCTATTTTCCATCGGGCTCTTGCCCGAACTACGAATGACCTGATTCTCGCCAAATGAGATATGTAGGCAACCTAAAATGGTGCGGTCATAACTTTTATTTCAACCCCAATCCCTTTTTTAAAAATTTCAATCAATTCAAAGTTCCTATTCCAAACTCTTTCAAAACCCTCATTATTTTCAAACTTCTGCCAAAAACTTACATCATGCATCATCCATCCAAAAAGTGATCACTAAACCCCATTTTTAAAATTCTAAAGTGGATATTAAGTGGACAATGGTAACCAGTTACTCTAGTGAGCGAACAAAAGGGTGATTAGACATGTAGGTACCGAAAGGGCGGGGTAGGGTGATGATCTTAGGATATCTTCCCTACACGTAACCAACTCCCGAACCTTAAATTTCTGTTTTCGAAAGACCAAAAATGGAGTTATTTTCAAAAAGGGCTTAAACATTTTATTTTTCTAAAAACCCTCTCTTGAGGGAGTTTTCAAAAACCTTTCTCAAAAACTCTAAGTTTAATCCTTAGATTAACGCTTAGTTTTAGGTGCCCTAACTCACCTTTATCAAGTTAGGTGGCAACTCCTATTTTTCTAAAAAGCCCTTAGTCAAATCAATTCTCAAACCTAGTCGCACTTGTCCTTCTGGGGGACGAGTTCTAATGACAGAGTTCCATGCTTTAGGATCTCCGAGTCGAAAGGCCCTTGGACACCCAAAAAACTGGGGCGCGACAGTCAGGGAGTGAAATTTTTGCAAAAACCACCCCAAGGACCTTGCCCCCTCACCCTCCAGTGGACGTGTCCCAAGCAAGGATATGCTCCGTTCAGTTGAAAGGGAAATTCGGCGGCGCAGCGATGAGATTACCTACGTCACCTCTCAGGTTCAGGTCATGAGAGAGGCAATCTCCGAAAGAGATAGGCGTGACAGGGAAGGGTCCCCAAACCATGAAAAAATTGCAAGAAACAAGGATGCTTCAGCGCCGCGAGTAAGAGGAAGTTACACCTCTATTACCAAGCGCTGTGAGGATAGGTAAGCAGATCGGTACCGGAGAAGGAGCAAGACTCCACAAAATGATACATTGGCGGAAGCTGGTCGGCAGCATAAAGATTGGGAAAAATGGTTCAATGAAAAGCTGGAGGATAAGAAGCAGCATACCAAAGACTGCACAACCCATGACCTTATAAAAAAGGCCTTGGACCAGATTGTGTCCACACCGTTCACAAAAGAAATTGAGTCCTGCCAGCCTCCTCAAAAGTTCACCCCACCGAAGTTTACCCCATATGACGGAAAGGTTGATCTAGTTAGTCATGTTCGGCATTACAAGCAAATGATGGCGTTATGGAGCGGAGACCAATCATTGATATGCCGAATCTTCCCCTCTAGTTTGGGGGACATAGCCTTACGCTGGTTCGACAAATTGCCGTCCAATTTTGTGTCAAACTGGAGGCAACTTGTCAAGGTCTTCACCGCTCACTTCATAGCTAACAGTACGCAACCTAAGGAAGTCGATTTCCTACTGACCATGCGGAAGGACGAGGGAGAAGGATTGCAGGCATATGCCAGGAACTATTGGGAGGCATATAATGAGATTGACGATTGCAGCGAGCAGCTGGCCATGACTCAATTCAAAATCGGCCTGCCGAGGGAGCACTGCTTGTGGCAATCTTTAATGAAGAAGCCGACCCTCACCATACAGGATTTGATATCCATAATCGAGCGATACACCCGATTAGATAAAGATGTGCCTCAGCTAAGTTCAGTGAAGGTCGTCATTGTCTCTGAAAACACGAACAAGAAGGAAGCCAAGAAACCCTGACAAAAAGATAACAATCGTTGCAGGAAGGTGAATAATGGGGTCTATACGGTCTTTAAGGATCCCATCTACAAAATCTTGCCCCAGATTCATTACAAGCCCTTTTTTAAATAGCCCCCAAAGTTAGGAGGGGACCCAGCATCCCGAGACTAAAAGATATTCTACTCCTATCACTGGGAAAAAGGGCATAAGACAGAACAATGTCTGCATCTCAATAACCACTTGGAAGATTTAGTAAAGGCTGGTCATCTCGACTAGTATATTGATTGGGACAAGACAAAGAGCAAGGCCGAGTAACCACGAATGGAAGATCTCCAACAGAAGGAGATTGAAGGAAGACCAGTCCGAGTAATCAATGTGCTGCACGGTTCGGTTGAATCAGGAACCGTCGACCCACATAGATACCTAACCGAGATACAAAAGGCTGCGCAGTTAAGGGAAGTAATGCAGATACAACCCCTAAGCAAAAAGGTTAAGGTTGGCAGTGGCCCTGCATCCATAACCTTCATTGATGAAAACCTCGTGGGGGTGCAAACCCCTTATAATGATGCCTTAGTTGTAACATTGAGAATGGCGGACCGTAACGTGAGAAGGTTGCTCATCGACCAAGGAAGTTCCTCCGAAGTCATGTATTACAGCTTGTTTAAAAAATTGGAGCTTAAAGAGTCTGACCTCCAGCCATCACTCAACCCGTTGGTCGAGTTCAGCTCTGAACTAGTTTGGCCCTTAGGGAAGGTAACAATTCTTGTGACTGCCGGAAGAATTACATTGCAGACAAAATTCCTAGTAGTCAATATGCCTTCCCCCTATAATGCGATCATGGGACATACCTGGTTGCACCTTATAAAAGCTATCCCATCATCCTACCATCAGTTGATCAAATTCCTAATTCCCGGTGGAGTAAGAGAAATAAGAGGAGACCAAGTAGCCGCAAAACAGTGTTTCCTAACAGCATGCTCCATGAAGATAAAAGCTGAAAAGATACAAATGATGGAGTTACATGAAGACACCCCTACTATCAACGATGTGGGGCAGACGCGCGGAGAATATGGCTGTGAAAGAACTAAAGAAGATACATATCGATTGGCAAGATGATAAGTACTTTGTCATTGGCACATCCTTGTCCAAAATTGAGGAGAACTCTCTGATCGAGTTGCTGACAAATTACCTTGAGGTGTTCGCTTGGACTCCTTATGATATGCCAGGAATTGATGTCGAGGTTGAATGTCGACCCAAAATGCCGACCTGCGGTCTAAAAAGGGAGGAGGGCGGCAACACAGCATGTGGACGCCGTTATTAAAGAAACCAAAAAACTTTTGGAAGCTAGGGCAATTTGGGAAGTCCACTACTTGAGCTGGCTTTCAAAAACAGTGGTAGTGAAGAAGAAGGACGGCAAATGGAAGGTCTGTGTCAACTTCACTGATCTGAACAAAGCATGCCCCAAGGACCATTTCCCCATCCCCAAGATCGACCAGCTTGTGGATGCAACAGCTAGTTTCAGGAGGATAAACTTCTTGGATGCTTACCGGGGGTATCACCAGATTTCCCTCCATCTAGATGATCAGGAGAAGACGGCCTTCATCACTCCAAGGGGTATATTTTGGTACAAAGTAATGCCCTTTGGTCTGAAGAACACCGAGGCTACCTACCAGCAATTGGTCACCAAGATGTTTAAAGACCATATCGGCAACACTGTGGAGGTCTACATTGACTATATGGGTAAAGAGTAAAGTCAGCAACTCTCATTTGGAGGATCTAAAGGAGTATTCAGCATCCTGAAGCTGTACAAAATTAGGTTAAATGACTCGAAATGCGTCTTCGAAGTCAGCTCAGGGAAATTCCTGGGGTTCTTGGTCACACATCGGGGCATTGAAGTGGACCCACAACAGATCAGCGCAATCCAGAGCATTCAAGCCCCGAAGAATGCCAAAAAAGTACATAAGTTGATTGGAATGGCAGCGACACTCAATAGGTTCATCAGCCGATCTTCAAATAAGTGCCAACCATTCTTCCAGCTTCCCAAAAAGCATGAATAACTCAAATGGACTCTGGAATGTGACCAAGCCCTCAACAATTTGAAGAAATACTTGACCAAGCCCTCAGCGGAGAAGGTGCATGAAGAACTCTTTCTCTACCTCACAATGTCGGAGCATGCAATCAGCGTCGTACTACTCAGGTAACAAGATCGGCAATAGTTGTCTGTCTATTATGTCAGCAAAACTCTCCTAGGGATAGAAAGTAGGTACTTACCACTGGAAATCCCACTTACATTATCATTATGTAGTGGCAAAGGGTACAAGAGAGCAAATTCAACTATTTGATAATGATATTAGCAGGTTTGACATTCTAGAGAGAGTGCAGTTTTTTGGTGAAGATTCCTTGGTAAATTGAGTCAATAAAAGAGGGCAACTACAATAGAATAAGGCAATGACGAATTATGTTGGTGAGTTAACAATCATAAATGGGTTGCTACGATGGTGATGGTGATGGTGATGGTGATGGTGGTAGTGATACGATAATTGGGCAATTGCAAGGTGGTGTGGTTTGGTGGTGTTGATCTTGTTGGTAAGTTACATTGAAAAGTTTGTTGAGGATAAAAGATGATATGCTGGTATTTGGTTTTGATTATAAATGTTAATGCATTATAGTTAAGTTCCAATATAACAGGTGCATTTTATATTTTTATTTTGGTGCTAATAATATTTGTTTCTCACAGTATATTGTCATTGTTTAATAAACATATATATAAATATAGTGATTATGTTACAGATCTGAATTATTACATTGTTGGGCCAAGATCTTTATGTTTTTGCTTTGGTTATTTGGTCGACATCATAGGCATCTGACAAATATTATACGAGTGTGGGTGTTTAAGAGACCGAAACGAAAGTTGGTAGAATAATAAAATTCTGGTGTTTCTATCGAAAAATACCATAACATAACGAAACGAATCAAAACACAGTATATATACCGAAACAAAACACTAGTGTAATAATTAAATCCTAGTATTTCCGTAACAATAAGTTATTTCACCATGAATTTAGAGTTTTTTATAAATATTGTACAATTTTTATAAAAAAAAATGAAACAGATTTTAATTCAATAACAATTTTTCACTTCTAAAACAGAAACATTTGTTTCGTAACATTTCAATTTTCGTGCTAATCGAAACTACACACCAAAATGAAATTTTAATCCCTGCCCATGCAAACAAAATATGAGCAACATTTGATAATTGAATAATTTTCAAAAATGATAAATGGGCTACAATTATTTTTTACAGCACAAAAAAGTAATAGATGAAAAATAAAAAATGAACAAACAAATAGATATCATTCTAGGGTATCCCAACATGCAAAAGTTTTTGTTTATACCATATGTTTAGAATAAGGGATTGTTTGGAAATGGCTTGCAAATTTTTTTTTTTCTATTTTGTTTGCCCACTTCACATGTATTTCCTTCGAGAAATCTTTGCATGAATTTTACACTTTTCATCCATGCACTTTAGCTCCTAAGATTTCGATTATAAACAGTCGAAAAACCCTATAATTTTGCTCACACTGCAGTGTCATCCTTGCATCACTACTAAAAAATGGCCCTTTTGCTTCGGCAGTTTTTGCGACGGCTCTTTTGCCGTGGCAAAATTTAGTTTTTGCGACGGCAGAATGACCGACGCAAAAAGTCGTCGCAAACCGTATTTGCTACGACCATTTGCGACAACAGAAATTTGGGGTAGCACGAATGATTTTTTGAGACAAGTATTTATGACGGGATATATGCCGTTGCAAAAAATATTTGTTGCGACGGGTATTTAATGCCGTCGCAAAATTTTTTAATCAAAACAACGTCGTTTTGACTTGCCCACTTCCCCTGTTTCATTTTCCCCCCCTTTTCCCTGTAAACCTTATGGCTGTTGGTTGTATCGATCGATACAACCGATGTTCCTCTCTCTCTCTCTCTCTCTCTCTCTCTCACTCTCTCTCTCTCTCTCTCTCTCTCTTACTTGATCCCCCTCTCCTCTCTCACCTTCTCTCCATCGCAATATCCATCACCATCGATCACTGCCATTGCCACCTCCTCCCCATATCTGACCTCATCTCCATCGCAGCATCAATCGCACCACCGCCAACTCATCTGTGTGCCGCATTGCCATCTCCTCCGCTGCGTTGTACTGCCACCTCCTCCACTCTCCGCTGCGCCACCTCAACCTCCGCCACACCACCACCGTCTATTGTGGCTTAAGGTATGTTCTTAGTTCATCAATGCTCTTATTATTTACATTTAGTCTTTGAAATATATTCCTTCTCATACATTACCGTCTGTATGTGCTTCGAAATTCAAGGACCCAAGTTCCTTAGGGTTTGGTTTTGTCCCATTTGTCTGCGTTTTTAACAATGGGAAATGCGATGTTATTTTTTTTTTTTTCTGAGTTTGAATCTGAGTTAACAGTCTCACATCCATAGCCATTGTCGTAGGACCATCAGGACATATCACATTACTAGCGATATAAGTCTATTCAAGACCCACATTTTCCATTGTCAATACTTTTTTCTCTCTAAATATACCTGATGATTTTGAGGAGTTTAAGCAACTGGTGTTTAGTTGCTGGCAGTATATATATTTTTTTTTAGGTATTAATTTTGAGAGACAACAATTCTAACACAACGCTGAAGTTCTGCATTCAACAAAAGCAGTGAAACGATTTTATAACCTATTTCTATAGATACCAGCCTTTCCAGGGTAACCATTATTGGTAGATTTTGCAAATGTCAGCATAATATCAATATATATATGTGTACACATGATACATCCAATCAAAAACAAAACAAAAATATCTCATACTCTCTAGAAGAAGAAAAATCTATCAATCTTACAAAAAAGGAAGAAAGACAGAAGCCAGAGTTGCTTGGGGGAATGCAATGGAAACATCCAATGCTTGTTAATTGAAATAAGTTCGTCACGATGTTTACAATGAGAGCTAAAAATCAGACTATTACTCTTTAATATGGCCTCAAAGAAATGTAATACTTGATAATTAGTCTCTTTACAGTTGACAAGACTCAAGTGCAAAGGGAGTCTTTGCTTGTAGAAACCAACACAATCCAAGAAACATTATCGAAGTTTTCATGAGTCCAACTTTAACTGCATAATTTGTTTGCAACCTATGTTTATGTAATTCCTTAATAGTTATCAAAAAAAGATGTTATGGTATTGTCTTATTAGAGGAGCAAGAACTTAGAAAACTGTGATGAATTAAAGCAATTTTAATTATGTTCAATCAGTTATATGAAGTTCAATTGATGTCCCTAAAAATCACGTGCTCCATTAGTAGTCCCAACAAAGCTAAGAGTATTATCTTATGAAAATTAGAAAAATCAAAATGACAGGAAAATAATAGGACAATGTTTCTTGTACTAAATGAGTATAAGAAATGTATTTTTTTTCCTAACATTATTTTTTATATTTCTTGCATGCATGCATACATACATACACACATACATATTTATATTTTGGTTACTTCATGCTTGCATGAGTTAATTGAAGTATAAGCTTATAACCTTAGACCCATTCAAGAATGCTCATCGGAGTTTGTGGATTCAACTTTGATGAGATGGTTCTTGAATTGTCCAGTTTCGGACAGTTTGGGAATGCATAAGTCTATATGGCAGTTAGTGGCTCACCATTTCAGATTGTTTATCTTTGAGGGTTATTCTGTGCAGCAGCTCTTGTTGTTCTCGATGTACATACTGGATGTAGTGTATATCAATACACTACATCTGCGTCGTGTACGTGGAGAACTGCGGGGAGATACTGCTGGATTTTCCTTGGAGAAGGACGAAGTGGTTTGAGCTGCTTTATTCCATATAGAGTGTGTATTCCTAAATGGGATAGGACCACCTACCTTTTAGAGTGGAGTTGGATGGATAGGTTTCACGATGCATGGGCATTTTAAATACATTATTTTTTATTTGTTGTGGTGGATAAGTAATGTTGTTGATGTCGGCATGTGCAAAAGTATGGACAAGAGTTGGATTGATTTAGGCGATAGGCTATCACCAGAATATGTTAATGGGATCGATGAATTCTTATCATTTACATACGTCGGCCGAGATGAAACTTCTGTCATATGGTGTCCATGTAGGAGGTGTTTAAACCGATATCATAACCCACGAGATGTTGTGCGTAACCATCTTTTAAATAATGGGATGTATAGAAATTACAAACATTGGACAAGTCACGGGGAAACCCGTCGTCCTTTGCAGTCTTGCGGGAAAAATGTAAGTGTTGGTGGAACCTAACAGTGGTGTTGACATTAGGGATGACATGGTTGGAATGATACAAGAGGCTATTCCATATGTTGGCACAACTTCTGAGAATGAAGAGGAGCAGATAGGTGCAAATAAAGAAACGACTAACTTTTTTGAACTTTTGGAACAAGCACAGACTGAATTGTATCCGGGTTGTCAGAAATTTACCAAATTGTCCTTCATTGTTCGGCTTTTGCATATGAAGGTGCTAAATGGTTGGACCGACAAGTCGATTGATATGTTACTTAAGTTATTGTGTGAGGCTTTCCCCGAGGGAGTCAATCTTTCGAAGAACTACTATGAAGCTCGCAAGATAACTGAAAATTTGGGGTTCACTTATGAGACTTGGGATGCATGCCCTAACAATTGTATGTTATTTAGAAATAAGGATGTTGATCTTAATCAGTATGTCATATGTGACAGTTCTAGATGGAAAGATTGTGATGATACTGTAGTCTACAAATATAAGAACAAACCTGCAAAACAGATGAGGTATTTTTCCCTAAAGCCAAGGTTGCAGAGACTGTTTATGTCGACACAGACGTCAAAGGCAATAAGATGGCATGCAGAGGAAAGAGTAAATGACGGGACCTTAAGGCATCCTGCTGACTCACCGGCATGGAAACATTTTGATCAGCAGAATCCAGAATTTGCCAATGATCCCTGCAGTGTAAGGCTTGGGCTTGCATCGGATGGATTCAACCCATTCAGTCAATAAACATAGTCCATAGTACTTGGCCTGTAGTGTTGATTCCATACAACTTACCGCCTTGGATGTGCATGAAGCAACCCTTTCTGATCCTGTCTGTGCTTATTGATAGCCCAAAATCCCCCGGCAACAAGATCAATGTGTATTTGCAACCGTTGATTGAGGAGTTGATTGAGTTGTGGAATGAAGGTGTAGCCACGTTTGATGCATCGACGAAAAAAATATTTCAGTTGCATGCATGTTTGTTGTGGACAATAACTGACTTCCCTGCATATGCCATGTTGTCAGGATGGAGTATGAAAGGTAGATATGCTTGCCCCTGCTACAATAAGGAAACTAATTTCCTATGGTTGAAGCATGGTAAAAAATTTACCTACAGGGGTCATCGTCGATTCTTACCTGACAGTCACAAATTCCGAAAGGATAAAGTTTCTTTTGATGGCACCTCGGAGATAAAAGGCAAGCCTAAAGTGTTATCTGGATCAGATCTATTGCTACAGTTAGAGTCAGAAGGAATTCTAACTCAATACAAGAGGGATGACCTTATAGAAAGACGTAGAAGATTAGAGGAAAATGACAATCCTGGACCTCAAAACCATAATTAGAAGAAGAAAAGTATATTCTATGAGTTGCCATACTGGAGACACAATTTGATCAGACACAATCTCGATGTGATGCATATAGAGAAGAATGTCTGTGACAATGTATTGTGGACTATACTGGGAGTTGTGGGGAAGTCTAAGGACAATGCAAGTGCTAGGCGTGATCTGGAGCTTATGAAACTTAGAAAAGCATTGCACCCGCAGAATAGAGGGAATAATGAAGTCTACCTACCACCTGCACAGTTTACAATGTCTAAGGAAGAGAAAGGCTTGTTCTTGAAAGTTCTAAAGGACGTTAGAGTGTCGGATGGGTATGCATCCAATATATCCCGTCATGTCCGTTTACAAGACAGGACCATTTGGGGTTTAAAGAGTCACGATAATCATGTCATGATCCAAAAATTTATTCCTCTGGCTCTACGGAATACGTTGCCCAATAAGGTTGTTCAACCGTTGATTGAATTGAGCAACTTCTTCAGACAACTATGCTCCAAGGTGAATCGTGCAACTGAGTTACAATATATTCAGGATCATATCGTAATAACACTTTGTCATCTTGAGAAAATCTTCCCTCCCTTGTTCTTCGATGTAATGGAGCACTTACCTATACATTTAGCTGAAGAAGCATTGGTAGCTAGACCAGTGCAATATCGATGGATGTACTCAATTGAGAGATATCTTCTGACATTAAAAGAGTATATCCATAACCGAGCTTGCCCTGAGGGTTCAATAGCTAAAGGTTACGTGATGGAGGAGTGTATGAATTTCTGTGCACAATATCTACATGATGTCGAAACAAAATCCCATCGACCAGTGCGGAACATTGATGGTCCAGAGGGGAAAGGCTTGCAATATACTATTGACCTCAATTCAAAGATGCAGATTCATCGCTATGTCTTGTCCAACACAAAATCAGTTGAACCATTTAGAAAGTAAGTTATTTAATTAACACTCTTCATTTTATTTTTATTAATCTTTGTACATGATATATTGGTAATCTCTCAAATTACACAGCTTGTACCTTGCATTCATTAAACAAAGAAGGCCCAGCGCAGACACTTGCCAAATCCAACACGAGTATTTTGAAACATTCCACACTTAGTTCAAAGAACATGTACGTACTTATTACTATACGTTATAAATGCATTAATTAAAAGTAACATTAAATTTTTAAACAGGTACAAACTTTGCTAACAACAAGTGATGTCACATTGTCCCAAGAAATCATTACATTGGCAGTTGGTCCTGATTCAGTTGCATGGAGGTATAATGCCTGTAATGTGAATGGGTTTCATTTTCGAGTGAAGAGCATGGATGACCATCGAGTTACGCAAAATAGTGGTGTAGCTTTAAAGGCAGAGACATTAAGTTATGCTAGCCGGAGAGATAACAATCCACGTGTTGGGGTTGTGTACTATTATGGGCAATTAACTGACATTATAAAAGTTAGATACACTAATTGCATGCCATATATAATGTTTAAGTGTAATTGGATTGATAACAATCACAGAAAGAAGGAAGACGGCCTCAAGTTCACATTGGTCAACTTCAACCACTTGTTGTACCGAGGTAATCGAGTTATAGATGAACCGTTCATCTTCGCATCCCAAGCTGAGCAAGTTTGGTATGCTTCAGATGCTTTGGCACCATAGTGGCATGTTGTCGTCAAGATGTCCCAAAGAGGTTTGTTTGATATGAATTTCGCGGTTCCTCAAGCTGATCCGTACACAAGTCAACAATTAGAGGAGAATGTAGTCGTAATTGATGACGCAAATGGTAATTGGGTTAGGGGAGGAACTGAAGGAGAGATAGTTGTTGATGTTAATACTTAGGAAATATTTCAGTCTCTTGGTTGTAACTTATGAATTTTGTGCAGAATATTTGCATTTTTGTTTTGTTTTTCTTATAAACTATAAATTGTTATGAACTGTTTATTTTATGTCTTCAACTTTTGAACAATGGTATCATGATTTTGAGATGTATCAGGCATATGTAGCTCACTAGAAATTACATGGTTTTGAAAAAAAATGCTTACATGGTACGTACAACACGACTATATATAGTATGTTCTAATTTGTCTTGCAGATGTCTTCCTCGATGAGACGTGCCCACCGTCCTCGTACTATGTCTGAGGCACTTCGTCTAAGCTCACCTGAGAGTAGTGAAGCCTCTACACTGTCACCACTACCTGTCACGGTGGCAGCAGCATCAACACCGCCGCCGCCGCCGCCGTCGGTACCATTACCAACACCATATGGAGGTATATAGGTTTGGTCCTTCTATATGGAAACTTGATCCTTTCGGCGTTAACTTTAAGCATATTTATGTGAGTAGTCTTTTAGTGTGCTGACTTTTTTTTTACAAGTATAGTTTGCTTTTTGAAATGCTTCTTGGAGTGAATAAGTTTGCTTTTTGAAATGCTTCAACGAGTGTATAATTTTCAATGTTGTCTTGCTTGGTTTGGATTTTTAAGCTAGTTGAAGAGGAAAAAAAGAGTATTCGGTTAGCTGTTTGGGGTTGCCTTACAATTTTCTTTTATCTTTTCTTTAATTTTTTAGGTCAAACTTGGCTTTTATATCTTTGGGCAATAAGAAAAATGATGGGGATGGTGAGCCTTCCAAACTTCTTAACAATGAGTGAATAAGTTGGTAGCAAAGTGATGATACTTGCTGCAATGAAAAGGCCATATATGCACAATCACTTTCTCTTATCTTTAAGTTATTGAATTTTTTTTTTTTTGGGCTAGGCTTTAAGTTATTGATTTATATATGCTTATTGTTGTCCCCAGTTTCTTTTCATGCATTTTCATCTCTGCAAAATCATGTACACATCTATTAGTATATTTTTCTTTTCACTTGATTGGGTAATATGTCTTTGTGCCCATCGATATTATCAAATTTTACCATGATTTATGATATTGTAATTGGCTATCGAGTCTTGCTTGGGGTAATGTTTTCAATGTTCTCTTGCTGTGTTGAATGATATAGGTGTTGAGGCATCATCTTCATCAGTTGGTGGTCGAGGCACTGCTAATGGCATTTCAGGTTGGGGTCTAACCATTAAAAATGTGGTGGTGCAGTTCGATGAGTTTGGAGAGCCCGTTGGCGATGATATCACCCAAATGTCTAGCCAGCTTGGCCATCTAGTAGCGGAACGAGTTCCCTTCAACTATTTAGATTAGGATAACGTGCCTGATAATATAAAAGATGGCATTTGGAATGATGTAGAGGTAGTAATACATAAACTTGCTGTTTTTTTAAGTTACTTGATATAAAATGTTAGCTAATTTTCTATATTTTCTTATTTGTAGGATAACTTGGTATATTGTCCAACTGAATATAAAGTGGTTTGCATGAAGTCATGCTCTAAGATTTGGAGAGATAAGAAGACCAAGTTAAAGAAAAAACACTTTTTTCCATACAAGGATGACCCCCTCCTTGATACTAGACCCCCTAAGAATGTCATGCCAGAAGTTTGGAAAGAACTTGTGACTTATTGGAGGAGCCCCAAAGCACAGGTAATAACTTTTGGCTGCATTCGTGTTTGTTTTGTGCAGGTTCTTTCTCCCTCTTGTTAAAGACTCACAGTTTTAACTTTATGTTTTAGTTCTTGCAATCTGTTTCTGTTTGCTAAACCTAGGATTGCATCATTTATTGGGTCCAAATTCATGTTTGACAATAATGTAGGAGATATCGAACCGAAATTCTGCTAATAGAAAGCATCGTGCCATACTTCATCGAACTGGGAGGACGCATCTTCGCCAAATACGACAGAAAGTATATAATTCAAGTTACTTAATTTCAGTTCATGAAAACAATTATTTGAATATAACATCTTAAATTGTTTTGTAATTGCAGCTATCAAAGGAAGGGAAGAGGACTGACAGGATGAGCATCTACATTGCGTCACATAGGACTTCTGACCCAGAGGTGGCAGCCATTGTTGTAAGTATACTTGTATAGTGGTCCTTAAGTAATAGTTTCAATTTTTTTTTTTTAAATAACTCCCCCTTTTGTAGGCTGAATTTGAGCGGCGACTTGAGGTGGTGCCTGAGGAGGAGAGGACTAATGAGGTTTAAGACGGCATTTTCATAAAATTGATGGGGAAGGATGAGCATGGATATTGCCGGACCTACGGGACAGGTATACTACCATCAGATTTACAATGTAGGAGTGCTAGTTCATCGCAGTCAGCTGGCTCGTCGTAGCCACCCCCACAAGGCCCTAGTGTCGAGGAGATCACTCAGCACGTCACTCAGCACCTCACACAGTTTAAAGATGATATTAGGGAGTTTGACAGTCACCCAGTGTATAGGTTTGCAGGGTGCAGGCAGTACGAAAGCAGTTATGTAGGTTTGATAAAATAACCCTTTTATTATATTGACATATGCATTACAAAGTAATTAGTAATAAACATTTACTTAAATATGTAGGTCCCAGATGCATCTAGTGGCCATCAAGTATTTCAGGAGTCTGTGGGTGATGATGTTATAACTTCTGCATCACCAGCTACGCCACCATCAGCTACACCACCATCAGCTACGCCACGACCTACTGACCAGGTATAGTATTATATATATTTAATGTGAATCTATTTTGTATAAAACACTTATGAGGTGTGAGGACAAACGGCACGGTCACCGGAGTCTCGGTTAGGGCGTTGTAGGATTTTTTCTAATATTAGGACACTTTAAGTTTTAAATTTCAAATTTCGTCGTTTTGGGGCCCAAAATCCACAAACGGTCAACAAACGGTGTAAAACTTGGCATGTAGCACGATTTAGGCAATGATGATGTCTGGGGACAAACGACACGTTCGCCGGATTACCGGTTTTAGAATTGTAGCATTTTTTCTAATATTATCACACTTTAAGTTTTAAAGTTTAAGTTTTCGCGTTTTTGGCCCAAAATCGACGAACGGTCTACGAGGTTCTGTTGTACAGCTAGGTTTTCCCTTGAGAAAGATCTATGCCTGCCCTCCCTTGAGAATTCGTGAGCCTTTTGGGGCTATGTATTGAGCTTCTATCAATTTTTTGGGTAATAGAACACTTCCCCCCCAACAAAGAAAATCCTGTTTAGAGCATACACCAATTGAAGAATCTGACGCGTATGAATGAAGATTATAAGACTTCTAACAGTAGAAATTCACAATCATCATGTGAACAACCACAAAGGGAGAAATAAACACAATACTATTAATAAACAATGGGTTTGTGTTACATTAGCCACCTAAGAAGACATAAAAGTTAAACCAGGACACACCGGAGGTTTACAAAAACTTAAGCAATTGATCTAACCACTGGCACACCTTGAATTAGGAGTATGCTTCTTCTTTCTCTTAATTTGCTTTCTCATGAGGATGGAGAAACCAGCAAAACCAAACTTCTTTCTCTTTGCCATCAGTTGCTTATGGCCATTTTCCCCTTCAACCTTCCTCTGCATCTCGAGCTTTTGAGGTCAGAGGTGTATATTGCTCAATTGAAATAGTAACCCCCTCAGGCTTCTTCTGGAAACATTTAGTGGAGAGCTCACTGCTTGATAGGGCCTTCATCTCTGCAAGAGCAACGGCTTCTGTGGCTTTGGCAGCTTCTTTCATTTTCTTGGCAGCAACCAATCTGATCTCAGCTGTTTTAATTCTAGTTTTTTTCTGTTCAATCTCGAACATCGCTCTCAAAACGTCTGATTTTGCTGCTTCTCCCATTTTCTTGTACTGATCTACCTCAGAACTCAACTGTTGAAGCTCTCTTGATACATTAATGAGATTATCTGAACGACCTTTAACTTCAGCATTTTGGACCAGTTGTAGCTTCAATCTTGTTTTGTTTAGCTCTTCCTCAAGTGACAAAACTTTTGAGGAATTTAAAGATAATCTCTTCTGAGTCTTTTCAAGTGAGAGTCTTTCCTTCTCTATTTTCCTATTAAATGATTCAACAGTACCTCGAATGCCAGGAAGATCATTTGTAGTTCTTGTAAGGTTCAACTTGGCTTGTTTCAATTCCAGAAAGATGAATCCAGGAGTTGAAGAGGGGTAGAGGCTGAAAGCACGAATAGAATCCTGACCATCGCCTGCAAGGATTTCATGGTTTTCCTTTTCTGCTTAATTTCAAAGCAGGATTCACATTTATATCTTTTCTTTAAATTTGCATTGGAGGCTGCATTGACTCCAAATGCTTCTTTCTGTAGCTTTTGTTTTAGTTCTTCTACAATCATTTTGGTTGTTTCCAGTTCTTTCAAGACATAAACTGCTTCCCTTTCTTTTGCCATCATATCTTTCTCCAACTGCACAGCATGTTCCTCCAGTTTGGGGATGTGAACTGCTTCAATGTCATGCTGCCATTAATGGAAACAACTCAACAAACCAAAAAGTTTTTAATAAAAAACAAATAAAACTCACAGAAAATAAATTTTAATAGCATTTTATCTAATATAATAACACTTTAAGTTTCAAAGTTTAATTTCATCGTTTTGAGGCTCAAAATCCATGAACGGTTTAGGAACGGCGTGAAACTTGGAACATAGCACGGTTTAGGTAATGATAACGTGTGAGGACAAACGGCACGATCGCCGGATTCCCGGTTTGAGAATTATAGCATTTTTTCTTAAATTAGAACACTTTAAGTTATAAAGTTCAAGTTTTGTCGTTTTGGAGTCCAAAATCCATGAACGGTCTAGGAATGGCATGAAACTTGGCACATAGCACAATTTAGGCAATGATGACGTGTGGGAAAAAACGGCACGGTCGTCGGATTTCCGGTTTGGGAATTATAGCATTTTTTCTTAAATTAGAACACTTTAAGTTATAAAGTTCAAGTTTTGCCGTTTCGAAGTCCAAAATCCACAAACGGTCTAGGAAAGGCGAGAAACATGGCACGTAGCACGGTTTAGGCAATGATGACATGTGAGGACAAACGGCACAGTTGCCGGATTCCCGATTTGAGAATTATAGCATTTTTTCCAATATAATAACACTTTAAGTTTTAAAGTTTAAGTTTCGTCGTTCAAGGGCCTAAAATCTACAAACGATCTAGGAACGGCTTGAAACTTGGCACGTAGCACGATTTAGGTAATGATGACGTGTGGGGACAAACGGCACAGTCGCCGGATTCTCGGTTTGGAAATTATAGCATTTTATCTTAAATTAGAACACTTTAAGTTTTAAAGTTCAAGTTTTATCGTTTTGGAGTCCAAAATACACGAACGGTCTAGAAAAGGCGTGATACTTGGCATGTAGCACGGTCTAGGCAATGATGACGTGTGGAAAAAAACGGCACGGTCGCCGAATTTCCGGTTTGGGAATTATAGCATTTTTTCTTAAATTAGAACACTTTAAGTTATAAAGTTCAAGTTAAGTTGTTTTGGAGTCCAAAATCCACGAACGGTCTAGGATTGGCGTGAAACTTGGCACGTAGCACGGTTTAGGTAACGATGTCTTGTGGGGACAAATGGCACGGTCGTTGGATTCCCGGTTTGAGAATTATAGCATTTTTTAATATAATAATACTTTAAGTTTTAAAGTTTAATTTCGTCGTTTTTGGGTCCAAAATTCACGAACAGTCTAGGAACGGCGTGTAACTTGGCACGTAGCACGGTTTAGGCAATGATGACGTGTGGGGACAAACGGCACGGTTGCCGAATTTCCGGTTTGGGAATTATAGCATTTTTTCTAATATAATAACACTTTAAGTTTTAAAGTTTAAGTTTCGTCGTTCTAGAGCCTAAAATCTACAAACGGTCTAGGAATAGCGTGAAACTTGGCACGTAGCACGGTTTAGGTAATGATGACGTGTGGGGACAAACGACACAGTCACCGGATTCTCGGTTTGGGAATTTTAGGATTTTTTCTTAAATTAGAACACTTTAAGTTATAAAGTTCAAGTTTTGTCGTTTAGGAGTCCAAAATCCACGAACAATTTAGGAATGGCATGAAACTTGGCATGTAGCACGGTTTAGGCAATGATGACGTGTGGGGACAAACAGCACGTTTGCCAGATTCCCGGTTTGGGAATTATAACATTTTTTCTTAAATTAAAACACTTTAAGTTATAAAGTTCAAGTTTTGCCGTTTCGGAGTCCAAAATCCACGAACGGTCTAGGAAAGGCGTGAAACATGGCACGTAGCACGGTTTAGGCAATGATAACATGTGGGGACAAACGGCACAGTTGCCGGATTCCCGATTTGGGAATTATAGCATTTTTTCCAATATAATAACACTTTAAATTTTAAAGTTTAAGTTTCATCGTTCAAGGGCCTAAAATCTACAAATGGTCTAGGAATGGCTTGAAACTTGTCACGTAGCACGGTTTAGGCAATGATGACGTGCGGGGAAAAACGGCACGGTCACCGGATTTCCGGTTTGGAAATTATAGCATTTTTTCTTAAATTAGAACACTTTAAGTTATAAAGTTCAAGTTTTGTCGTTTTGGAGTCCAAAATCCACGAACAGTCTAGGAATGACGTGAAACTTGACACGTAGCACAGTTTAGGCAATGATGACGTGCAGGGAAAAACGGCACGGTCGCCGGATTTTTGGTTTGGGAATTATAGCATTTTTTCTTAAATTAGAACACTTTAAGTTATAAAGTTCAAGTTTTGTTGTTTTGGAGTCCAAAATTTACGAACGGTCTAAGAATGACGTGAAACTTGGCACGTAGCACGGTTTAGGCAATGATGACATATGGGAAAAAACGGCACGGTTGCCGGATTTCCGGTTTGGGAATTATAGCATTTTTTCTTAAATTAGAATACTTTAAGTTATAAGCTCAAGTTTTGTCATTTTGGAGTCCAAAATCCACGAACGGCCTAGGAATGGCGTGAAACTTGGCACGTAGCACGGTTTAGGCAATGATGACATGTGGGAACAAATGGCACAATCGCCAGATTCACGGTTTGGGAATTATAGCATTTTTTCTAATATAATAACACTTTAAGTTTTAAACTTTAATTTCGTCGTTTTTGGGCCCAAAATTCACGAACGGTCTAGGAACGACATGAAACTTGGCACGTAGTACGGTTTAGGCAATGATGACATGTGGGGACAAACGGCACGTTTGCCGGATTCCTGGTTTGGAAATTATAGCATTTTTTTCTAATATAATAACACTTTAAGTTTTAAAGTTTAATTTCGTCGTTTTGGGGGCCCAAAATTTACGAACGGTCTAAGAACGGCATGAAACTTGGCACGTTGCACGGTTTAGGCAATGATGACCTGTGGGGACAAACGGCACGGTCGCCGGATTCCCGGTTTGGGAATTGTAGCATTTTTTCTAATATATTAACGCTTTGAACACTTTAATATTTAAAGTTTGATTTATTTTACATAACTTATCCAAATATTATACTTATGATTGTAGGATGGTATAAAAGTAAGTTTGCTTAGTGTGGGGCTTCCAAAACTCAAGGTGGCAGAGGGACTGCTTGTAAGTATAGACCCATTCACATAATTGGATGGAGAACCTTTGGGTCCAAACTTCTACAAGGTGTTTGTTTAAACTGCGAGAAAAACCTAACGCTTTTTTAGAAAGACCGCCCCATGACATTGAAACTGTGGGAGAATCGATTGACCAATACGATGCATGAAAATCTGTTGATGTAAATTACAACTTTTTTTATATATCTTTTTTATGGTTTTATTAATGATATGATGTTGCATATATGTTGCCCATATCAATCATGTTGGTAATTGTTTTATTTTTGTTTTTTCAGGTTATTGAAAATGATTAGGTCTGCCATGATGATCGGGGTTGAAGGGGCTATTAATGTTTTATTTCGTTTTGTATTTTGAATTACTAGATGTTTCGGTACAGTTGGATGTTGGTGTTTCACATTTTCGAAAACTTTGTTGCATATATTAGAACTTCAATTATTATGTTGTAGAAAAACTATAATTCTAATATTTGTAATATTTTTTGTGGACATGGATTGTGAAATTTGGTGAATGAATGTTTTTTTTTTTTGTGAATGAATTAATTATATTATTTTATGTGTAAACAAGAATTTCAAGGAATTTTGTGAATGAATATTTTTCATTAATTAATTCAGTTATATTATTTCATGTGTACACAGGATTTTTAGGGAATTAAAAAAATATTAAATTTAATATAATTTATTAAATTTTTTTTCTACTTTTTGCGATGGTAGGATATTTTTTGCGACGGCAAAGGCTGTAGCAAATGTTTGAGTATTAGTGACACGTATTTGTTATGACGATTCATTGTGTCACTAATAATATGCTTTTGTGACGGCATTATTTTATTTGCGATGGTATAATTTTGTCGCTAATATAATGGAATCCTGCGTCACCCATTTGCGACGGTTGATGCCGTCACAAATAAGACTATTTTGTGACGGAATTGCGACAGCACTCGCCTGTTGCAAAAAATATGGTCTGCGACGGAGTATTTGCGACAGTGATGATGCCGTCGCAAAAAGCCATCTCCTGTCGCACAGACCGTCGCAAAAGTCTTTTACGGCGCCATTTAAAACGACACCCCATTTGCCGTCGCAAAAGTTTTTTTGCGACGGCATTCTCCCATCGCAAAAACTCATTTTTTTAGTAGTGCATGAACTTCCGATTACAAACAAAATAATTTGGAAACATTGCTCAAAGACCATTGAGAGAGAGAATCTGAGAGCAAAATTCAAGTGAAAAGGGAATCCAGGTAACACATGGAAAAGATGGTTAAGATGAGCAAAATCTCACATACAAATAGGGCATGTACACAGGATACCAGTATATGTTTGCAAAAACCACTAGCAAATAGAAAAATGGTCCAGAATTGATCCAAAAAAAATACATTTCAATATAAATGAATCTCCTTACAGAGTCACCAAACATGACAATTTTCATGAAGAGGGTATGCATACACTGTCCACTGAATGATATACAGAACTGCCTTTCTTTCTTCTTTTTTTTCCCCATTTGGGCATCTAACTTCTTTAAACTATTGCCTTGTCAATCTCACCCGCATTACAACACGCACATCCACGAAATGAAATGGGAGTCCAAATCAATGGGGGCAGATATCATGCCTTGCAAGAATTGAAGCGCTGTTGGGCAAAAAAATTATATATATACAAGATTATAGGCCAGAAACCTACCTAGATGAACTGCCTACTAAGGATCTTTGACCAGTTTAGAGTCTGCATTGATAGCAATATTCCCCATTCCAACCTCCATGGCTTCCCTATCCTCTTTCTCCCTCTTCATTGTTCCAGAATTTACAGTATCAGCAGCTTGGGATTGAATAGATGGCCCTGACAACTCTAAAAGGCGAGGACTTGAACTCATCCATGGATGAAGTAGGCATTGGGCTGCTGTTGGCCTCTTCTCTGGGACAAAATCAAGTATGGGAACCAGGAAGTCAGCCATGTCATTTGCATCTTGCTCGCTAAATTCATATTTCTCCCTCAGAACCTTATTTAATGGCCAGAAACGCAACCGACGGATGTGCCTTAGATCACCATATCTGTTGAAGAAGTCCCGGGAGAAATGGCCGCCCAAGGCAATCTGAGAATGGTTGTCAACGCACCACAAGTCAGATGTGAAGTGGCCTAGAATAACCAACTAATTTCCTCAAGGGTTTTGAAGATGATATGCTTACCTTCCTTGGCATCATCCCAAGAAGCTCCATCATCAATGCTAAGTGGTCCTACAAACAGGAAAAGACATTTGGTTGATTTTTTTCAACTACAACTGAACCTTCAAAAATACTTGATTAATGGCTTGCTATATACTTGAATGCATGTAGGTGACCTTCAGAAAGCTGTTACTGAAAATTAAATATTGAGAAATTTTAGTATTGAATTTCCAGTATTGAATTATGTAAGCACTGGATTTTCAAAGTTGAAAATTTCAAGATAAATTTATTAGAAAAATTGCACTTTAAAGTTACCTTCGACTGAGCACATTCAGATTGAGTGATAGTTTGAATCTGTTTGACTTAAAATACAGATCATTTTTAAGTGAATTTTCAGATTTAAAAGGTAGCGATTATGCTTTCTGAAGCACACTTAATTACAAAATATGTACCATCAAATGCACATAATTATAAAACTACTGAATGTGTTCAATTTTAAACACTTTAACTGCATTACCAAAACGGAAACTTTGTAGTAATGTCATAGTCTCATAGAAGCCTCATGCCAGCATACTCAAGGCTATTTCCCACAACAACAGAACATATATTAAAATCTAGAACTGCACAGAAATGTAAGATTCGTCCTCGTAGAAGTCTCACGCTTCCCTTAAGGAGAGAACAATGGCCATGTTTTAGAGCACCTTAGATCACCTCCACAGCCTAATTAAAAAAGTTGTTTCAGCAAATAAATAATTCCTACTCACTGGACCAAGGATAAACCTTTTATTCAGCAGCAAACATTTTCATGCCCCATAAAGTATAACCCAGATTCAGAGAATGAATACTGTGCGCAGCATCCAATTGGTAGCCAAACACCCTAGATCTTCAAGAACAACAAAACCAAAGCTGGAAGAAAAGCGAGCAACTGATAATTGAAGCTCATGTTCAGACCAAAAGTACCAAATCATTTCTTCATAGATTCAGAGAACGGATACTGTGCACAGCATCCAATTGGTAGCCAAACACCCTAGATATTCAAGAACAACAAAACCAAAGCTGGGAAAAGCAAGCAACTGATAATTGAAGCTCGTGTTCAGACCAAAAGTACCAAATCATTTCTTCATATGACTGATCATGGAAACGATCCACACTACTACGAAAATCTCATGGCTGAACAAGGACATTCTCGAAAGAAATTTTTTGAAATGGATAGGATCAGAAAAATTATTAAAATCATGTCCATACAGCATTGGAGATTATATCATCTGAGATAGACACTCATTCGAGGATTGCTATCACACACTTAAAACAATAAACATCTTATGAAGCCTAAACAGCCAAACCAAACAACATAAAAGATGAATTTCAAGTACCAGAAATCCACTATCTATCTTCCAACACCTAATCATATACATAATCAACAAGTTAACATCTGTGTTGTGGCTAAGTAAATGTTTCTTCTTCCTTCATAGTGTTTCCCAAAATGCTCCAGATACATGACCAGTATAAATTTCATTTAAACATTTGGAGATAAAAAGATCGATTAGATCACAAGCAAGGAACTGAGTGCAATTTAATTGCCAAATCCAGAAACGTGGAACACACTCAAGTGTACTAAATTTAATCAAGGTTCCCACTTATTCAACACTATATAAGAGTCACCCTAATATTTCCAGCTAAGTTGGACATACCCTATTCTGCTCCTCACTTTACATTTCTAGAGCAAATGAGACTGCTGGAAAAATTTCCCAAACTTGTGTCCTTGTGTACCCACTACAGAAACGATGATGTGTCCTTTTATTTTTTTTACAAGAAAAAATTATTAAAAAGACGCCAAAAGAAGGGAGGGGAGGGGAGGGGAGGGGAGCCCTGTACATATCAGCTATACAGAAAGACCTTGTATCTAGATATACAAATCCCATAAAAAGTCACCAAATGATGAGAGACAAAGGAAAAGACTCTCTCATCTAAAATTTTAAGGAAACAAGAAGAATTATTTTCAAACAATGAGTAAAAAGCTCAATACCCTCAAAAGACTTGAGGTTTCTCTCCCTCCCTCCAAATACACCAGTCTCCATATAACACACAAAGAGGTGGCATCCCACACTTCATCTCCCTAACTCCCGATTCCCAAGAAGCCAAGGGATCAACAACAGAATTGAGCATCACCCACTCAACTCTAAAGACTGAAAAATAAAACTCTAAAGCTCACTAGCTACTATAAGGTCATTCATGCTCTCCCCAGCCCTCTTGCATATACAACACTAATTCAAAATAATCTTACACTGCTTCCTCACATAATCAATAGTCAAATAGCCCCAAGAGCCACCATCCATACAAAGAAGACCACCTCTGGAGGAGCTTTAGTTTTGTAGACCTCCTCTATGGCAAAGCCCACTCCCCCTGTTTGCAAAGTGACTCATAGAATGAACAAACTGAGAATATATTATCTGTACCACCTAATAAAGCATCGCAAAAGTAATCCATCGTAGAATCTGCATTCCAATCTTGCAATGCCCTCCTAAATTGACGTGTCCGTACCACCTCCTCACCGGTAAAGGATAAATAGCTGCCCATAGTAACTACTCTGTTTGTTACCATCTCATATAAGTAAAGGAAGGCCTCAAAGGCCTGTCCCTACCCAAACCATATGTCATGACCTTAAGCTCTTCAATGCAACTGGAAATCTTCTCCCAGAAAAATAAAGCAAAAATATTTTCTCTGATTTTATGCAAACCCCATCCCCCCCCCCCCCCCCCCAAAAAAAAAAAAAAAAAAAAAAAAAAAAAGAAAAAACAAAAAAAAAAAAACAACTCTCATAAACTAGCCTGCCAAGATCATTGCCCTCAATCCCCCACGGCTCTTCATCTCGACACTTGGTAAAAAAACACCCAAACCCAGCATGTTTTCAGAAGAAAAAAAAATGACAACTAAGAATTGTCAAGATTTTCGCTAGCATGGCTGTCAAGGGCCCAGGCAAAACACCACCTTTGATGAGACTTTGGTACAGAAATAATACCTTACATGAAATGCCTGCAAACTTAAAAATTCAGATATATCCGTTTCTTCACTCCCAAATGGAAGGAATAAGCCAATTACAAATGACTAAAGCAGCATAGTTGTTGAACAAGAATAGCTCGTGGCCCTAATTCCATGCATAATGCATCATGCATAACACTATCTTGGAAATGGACCATTATCCAAAGAATGTGACTTTGCTTGCTTTAGGACCAAATCCTGATAACAGTGACAAACTTCATATGAACGACCATCAAGCATGGTGTAATGCACCCACTAAAGTGCATCTATGTTGCCATGAACCTTGACAATCATCCTCACTAAGCTGAATTAATGACCTTCATATTTTGTTCCCAATGACCACATATTGTAGAAGTAGTACCATTTGATATAAATGGAATACAAATATGACTCTTTTGTAAAATTATAGTCTACTACCCAGGCTGTCTAGGATAACAAAAGGATTAGGCATATCAGGTAACCTAACCCCCTGCCCTATCTCTACGTATGGAATATATAAAACCAAGTCTCAGAAAAGAAATTTAAAACCATACCAGATTAAGGATGGGATCAGATTTAATCCATTACATACAGTTAATACTTAACCCCCTGCCCTATCTCTACATATGGAATATGTATAACTAAGTCTCGGAAAAGAAATTCAAAACCATACCAGATTCAGGATGGGATCAGATTTAGTTCATTACACACAGTTAACCTTCTTCCTGCATCTTAGAATTTTTAGCTTGCTACAGTTTATTGAAAGCCAATAAAAGTTTTCTCAACACATTGGACCCTGAAATGCACGCCTTCACACATGATAACATGAATGAGTTTAATTGATCAGATAGGTCAGCACATATCAGGACACAACTGGAACATTTAACATTGCGTTTGGGTTGGATTAGGGTGCAACAGTCAAATCCCAACTTAGGCTCAATTCAGTTTCAACAATGGCTGGTTGCAGTGCTCGCAACCCATATTTTTTATTCAGTTCAGCGTGCTGGGCGGATGGAGACATCCTACCACCAATTTTGCTACAATTGTGTGCATTTTTAGATGATTGATACATTATCAGAAAGCATGAACTTCTGCAATATCATTACTATAAAGCATGGTTAAAATTTCTAAAAGTTTCCTATAATAATTACTACAAAAAGAAAAAACATTTCATCAGTCCTCAAATGAGGAGGAGATACTTTACCGAGACTTACAACTACACAGCAAAGAAAAATAGTGTAAAACAACCTTCTTGGCTTCAAAAAATCCATGATCTTTATATACATACATACATACATACATATAAGAAAGCAAGAAAGAAAAGTGATGTCATTCAGCAAGCATTTGAATTTTGTTCAAGCTGCAATTGTAATTTATCAGCTTGCTGCAATGTTAAATATAGTAGTAGTTCCCTCCTTCACACACTCCATTCTACTTCGACCAGCACATGGTTTTTTTTTGCTCATAATACTTGCTTGTCTCGACAAACTTCAATGATTGAGATTAAAAATAACAAAGAATATAAACCATAATAAAAAAAAATGATTTTGGGAAGAGCAATGCGGCCTTACCTCGTCCCTGTCAAAGTTGTCACCACTGTGAGGATCGAAAAGAACGTCACCAGTTGCAAGCTCAAAACAAATACAAGCAAACGACCAAAGATCTGCTGAAGTAGAATATTTAGACCCAAGGATAACCTCCGGACACCTATATTGCCTCGTTTGAATATCATTTGTAAATTGTTTGTATGTCCAACAAGCATTCCCAAAGTCAACCAATTTGCACTTCAGGTCAACTGATGCCAACAGCTTCTGCCTTGCAGATGGGCTCCCTCTTCTATGACCCTGATTTCCTTGCCCAGCGACCTTTGTTCCATCAGCTTTTGATAACATCTTTGCATTGACAGAACCATCAGGCTGGTCTTCCACAGAACCCACATTTGAATTTGAAGTGTTAGAAGTCTCCATAGCACCAGATGTTTCGGGATCTGTTTCAGCTTCTGTAGAAGCTTCCTTGCCCACACAACCCTGGGCAGCTCGCTTAGCCTTTCTTTTAATCTTTTTCTTTTGGTTCTTAGTCAAATCCCCATTGGATATCTTCACATCTTTTGAAATAGCAGACTCAAACACAGTCTTATCCTTGCTATTAGGAAGAATAAGAGGAGCACTGCATTTCCTAGGATCCTTAGATGGGTCAATTGTGGATAACAATAAAATATTCTCTGGTTTCAGATCAGTGTGTATAATAGAGAGCTGTCTGTGCAAGTAATCCAAACCCACCAAAATATGAAAGCATATTTCCTTGGCTCTATGAATAGGCATTCCTCGGTAATCTGTATACTTGATAAGTGTCAAAAGATTATCCCCCAAATACTCAAAAACCATACATACATGCTGCCCATTTGGACCGGAGTGCTTAAAATGATCCAATAGCTTCACAATGCATTTCTTATCATCTGGGTCACCATTTGCAATCTGTTGCAAGATGGTAATCTCGTCCATTGCTGCTTCCGTGTAATGCTGTGCGCTCTTTTGGACTTTCAGCGCCACATGTCGCTGCAATGTTCATGAACCACATAGAGTAAGCTGGAAATGGAAAGCATCTCACTCATACTGCATTTTGTTAATTTTTTGCTGAGAAAGTGGGGGTAAATAAAAGAAAATAAATTTTGAGTGTCAGGTACTATCTTAGTAAGGATTTCAGAAGTATTTCCTTCGCTTTTGGAAGTCCAAAACCAAGCAAATTTGCTTTTACTCCCAAAAGCAAGAAAAGTACTTCTAAGATGCCAAACAAATAAGGCCTTAGATACATGTTTCATTATCTTGGATTCAAGAAAAGAAAACTAACAGTTCCACTGAATTGAGCTCAAAACGAGTATTGGGTTCAATTCAGTTGAGTTTTTAATTTCTCAAGAACCAAAAATAACATAAAAGAATATTTAGAATCTTCCTTCCTCTTCCTCCCACACACTGCCTCAGCAACCAAACAAAAGCTAATCAAGAATTCAACCCAAAAGAATAAAAAGATAATTTTCTAAACAGAAACAAGGAATTGAAAACTTCTTTCATTTCTCCCTTCCTCCATTTCCTCAGCAACCAAACAGAGAGTAATCTAAACACAAACAACTAATTGAATATTTAATAAAGAGAACAAGCAATTAGATGACAACAAATTTTCCTCAACGCAGTATCGGATCAAAGTCGAGGCTTTTCTCTACCTGATACAACACGAAATCAAGATCAACAAAGAAATGGAGGAGATGGAGCAAGGGAGAGAGACGTACGGACTTGAGGGTGTCCCAAGCGAGCCAGACGGTGGAGAAGTGGCCCCAGCCGAGCTTACTCTGGACGACGTACTGGCCGCTTTTGAAGGTGTCGCCGATTCGAACGGCGTGGTAGCCTCCGCGCCTATAGTCCTCCATCCCTTCGTCCTCCGACTTGTAGTCGCTGCTCTCGCTCCCATCTTCGTCCTCCTCCTCCCCACGATGACGACGATGATTCCTCCTCTCATCCATTTTTATCACCAACGTCGTTGCTTCAATGATCGATGATCGAGAGATTTTTGACAGAAGATTGGGGTTTTTGGGTTGAGGAGAGAGTACACAGTACGTTCCGGTCCGTGTACGGACTAAAATAACTGCTAATGCCGTGTTTGGTTTGGTAGAAAAAGACGTGGCAGAAGAAATAGAAGGGGTTAATTTCATTTAATTTTGTTATTTTCTTTAGAATTGGAATCGAAAGCCAAACAAAAGAAAATACAGGCTGCAATAGATGGAGGAAATTTTACAAAGCAAAAGGGTATAACGTGTACATGATTCTCACATTAAAATTAACTCAAAAAAATATATGATATTAAAAAAATCTCAAAAATATATATAAATTAAACAAGTTAATTAATAATTGAATATTATTAAATCCTCACCTCAAAAGCAATATAAAATTAATAATTGAGGGGTTTGGAGGAGAAGTAAAGGGTTTGGAATAAAAAAGTTAATTAATATTATATTTCAATTGTTTTTAAGGAGGGGCAGGGAAGTGAGTGGAGGGATTGAGAATGAAGAGATGGCCCACATTTTAAGGATTTTTCTTCCCCTCTAAAATTGGGAGGAAATGGAGGAAAAGGAAAGTGATTGTTGTTATTATTATTTTTAATTCCAAGTATATCTATTAATTTATCAAAAAATTAATTCATACGGAATAGTTAGATTATACACCTCTCTTTCCTTTACTAATTATTGTTAAACAAAACAAAAGAAAGAAAATATCAATTCCCTTTTCCTCTTGATTAATCAAACAAGATGAGATATACTTTCCTTTACTTCCCTTCCCTTCTCCTTCTTTCTCTTTTCCTTGTAACTAACTCTTCCTCTCCCCTCCATCCGATGGCATCGATTAATATATATTGCATTTGAATTTGATAACTTTTTTATTTTAATTTTATCTAATTGAGGAGGAAAGTAAAAATAAACTTAAGAAAAATAAACTATTTGAATCCTATTCTTGGTGGTTGCGTTTGTGTTTGATTTTCTAATCTCCAACTTTCTACATGAGCTTTCTTCAAATTTCATTTATATATATGAAGAATTTTTTTGTAATATAGTAAGAAAAATTTTCTTTCACTTTTCTTAAGAATTAAGAAAATTTGTTAAGACTTTGTTTCTTATCCCTTTTCCTTTCACTTCTTTCATCAATTAAGACAACCAAATTATAACAGAACAGGAGGAATTTTAAAATGTTTCCTCCTCTTATCTTCTTTTTTGTTCTACTAAACGCAAAATAATTTTTGTGATAAAGTAAGAATAATTTTCTCTAACTTTTCTTAAGAACTAACAAAATTTGTTGAAACTTTGCTTCTTAGCCCTTTTCCTCTCATTTCTTTTAGGAATTAAGACTACCAAATAACAGAATAGGAGGAATTTTAAAATCTTTCCTTCTCTTATCTTATCTTCTTTTCTATTCTACTAAACACAGAATAATTTTTGTGAAAAGTAAGAAAGAATTTCTTTCACTTTTCTTAAGAATTAAGAAAATTTGTTAAAACTTTGTTCCTTCTCTTATCCTATTTTCTGTTCTACTAAACATTGAATAATTAGAAGCTAGATGGTGGAAGTGATATACATACTAGAATGTGGCACATGATATGTGTGGCACATTTATTAAGAATTGAGAAAATTTGTTAAAGCTTTGATTCTGATCTCTTTTCCTTTCACTTCTGTAGGAATTAAGACAACCAAATCACAAAAGTAGGAGAAATTTTAAAATGGGTTACTTAAATTTTACATCTTTGTACTTTACATCAAATTTCACTTCAGGCTCTTTAGATTCAATTGTAATAATTAAGTTCTTACACTTTTAATTTGTTACAATGTTAATATTATGTTAACTTCTGTTTAGAAAATAGATAAAAAAAATTTACATATGACAAGCATGCTACTTTTTTCAAGGGGCAAAGATGTAAAATCATATTTCTTTTCAATAATCTATCACATATTCCTCTTAAATCACTCTAAAATCATTAGTGTAATTAATTTTGTGATGTATATAATGTAATTAGACTTCTTATAAAAATTCTAAATTTAACTCATGTGCAATATATGTGAGACTTTGGAATGAAAAATTATTAAATTTTATATATTTGTCCATTGAAAAAGGCTATATGCTTATCACATGAGAATTTTTTGTTAATTTTTTAAACAAAAGGTTGACATTATAATAAATTAAAAATATATGGATTTAATTATTATAATTAAAAGTAAAGGTTCTGAAATGAGATTTGGTGTAAAGTACAAAGTTGCAAATTAACCCTTTAGAATCTGTCCTTCTCTTATCTTCTTTCCTGTTCTACTAAACATAGAATAATTAGACGCCAAATGGTGGAAGTGAAATATAAATATATACATACATATATACATAGATATATATGTGCATATGTATATATTAGATGTTGGCACATGCTATGTGTGGGCATGTTATTACATGGTAAAAAATACATAATTTCTTTCACTTGACAGGTACCGGCTAATCTCAAGTGCTACCATATTATAAAATATAAAAAATAAAATAAAATGTAAGAGTAGTCTCTTACAGGCTTGCACCTTCACCCCTCATCCTGTTGGGCCAACCTCAGTGAACTGAAATCGGGGTGAAGATTTTGGGCTGTTCTTTGGTGGACCCAGATCTGCAACAGGCCCCATGAACTAAAAAACGGACAGGATGGCATGTTCGTAGTTTTTGAGTTGGAAAGGGGCCATTTTGATATGCTTTCTTGTTTACATAAGGGATGTGATTAGGGTTTCCCAACGAAGACTCGAAAATCAGTAAACAGCCACAGCCATGGTTCTCAAGTAGGTCTTTTCTCGTCTTCTTCTTGATCTCTTTCTCTGTATGCTTATACATTCATACAAATGTATATATATCTTTCTTTGTGATTTGATTATCTCTCGATCGATTTATCTAAGTCTTTGTAGATCATATTACTGTAGAAGCTTGGCTTGGTAGCAACTTAATCTCTCCTCAGCTATTGTTGTTTCTTGAGGAAAAAATGCTTGTATATTCTGTAACAAAATGGACTAATTGTTATTTATGTGTGTATATTTATTACATGCTTGTTTATGTATTCAACAAATATACCGATATTTATTTTTGGGTAGTTGCGAATTATTATTATTATTATTATGAAAAATAGAATAACTTCAAAATTTGGGGTGAAAAAGGCAAGTCCTTTTATTTCACCTTAATTGGAATGGAAATGAAAAAGGGTTCTCTTGATAATCGGTAATTTGGTGCGTCAGACAGTCATTAGTAGGTTTGTTGGTCGTAGGCAGGTCATAGGGGCTTGATGTATTTGCTCTGCAAGGGTAGAGATTGGCCCTCAAGTGCAAAAGCTGGAGAGAGATGACTGTGAGATCCACCAGTTGAGCAGGGATGAAATGATTGCAAAATTACTAATTTCCCTAGGAGAACTTGATAGCAAAAATTACTTCTTTCACTAGGAAAAATTGATAAGTTTTACATGATTGATTGATAACTAGAGAAATTATTTACTGTGAGTGAATTGTGGAAGCCACTTCTCAAATGCATAGTATAGAAGGGTGCTATATTTTGGCACCAAACTATTTATCTTCTAACTATATATAGTATATGTGTTATTTATTTATGTTGCTTACTATTTGAGAGTAAATGATGCAGAGCAATGGCGAGCCCCATAGTTAATAGGACAAGAATTTTATATAGGGACAATGAAAATTGATGGGCAAAAATGTGGGTTGCCGGGTAATCTAAAGTTGTGGGTCATGTACTTGTTTAATGGTTGTTGGACTGAAAATTCTTTGGCAATTCCAGCTTTTCAGGACTCTGGTTTAGGGTAAACTTGTAATTAACTACAAGGATATGTTTTTGAAGGATAGGTTGGAGATATTCTATCAACGGGGGTAGGAAGATGTCTTAAACATACATTGGCTTTCTAGTGTGATTCACGTGTGGGAAAATCTAGTGTAGTTTCTATCCCAAGAGGTGTTGGAGTGATCATTTGCTCATGATTTAATGAGAGCTCAGTTGATAAAGAGAGCTCACACCAACAAAGAGCCATAGCTTAAAAAGCTTTGGCATTGACTTTTAACACGAGTAGGGTGCTGCCTTTTTCTACTTCCTTTAATACACACATCACAAAAATGAACTTTTATCAAAACAGTGCATTATTAACCCATCCAACTGTTCACTTAAAATATTCATATATTTAGGAGAGTTCTTATGGATTTGTTAAAACTGGTAAAGCCATATAGAGGTGATGACGAGCGGGGTTAGCCCAATGGTAGTGGCCCCCCACCCGTGCCATGAGGTGTTCCCCTCCCCTCTCCCTCCCATGCCTTTAGCCCTCTAATGCAATGTTTTGAAAACTGGACCGTTAAGCGAATTCAACCATCGGGTTCACCGGTTTTGAAACTTGATGTCATAAATATATAAATAAAAAAATTCTATTTTTTTTGACATTTCGCACAATTTTTTTACTAAACCGGTGGTTTTTTAACTGTTTTATGCCCAGTTCAGTGGTTTAAACGCTGGTTGACCGGTTTTTATTGGGTTTTTGTTAAAACTGATTTAAACATGAACCGCACCGTTCTTTGAACCGGTTTTCGGGTTTTCAAGTTGAATTGACTGGTCCGGTCCGGTTTTTAAAACACTACTCCAATGTACCAAAACAAAATGTACTTTTAAAAAAATTTTACTTTATCAAAAAAAAAAAAAAGTCATTGAGACGTGATGCCTCAAGTTTTGAAATTTCTTTTCCCGGTGGGAAAACATTGCTGTCATGTTAGTCAATTTAAAAGCTAGGAAGTGCGTCAATTTGGCTTCTGTGAAATTGTTTTATGTCAATGTGGAAGATGTCTCTAGAATTAGATTTATGGTGAACAGAATAAATGACTACTTTGTTTCTCTGTTACATGCTCTCCTTCATATGATTGCCTTTGGTTTAATTTGATTTTATCGATATACACCTGCATTCTGAGTTGCCATAGCTCAAACTATGTATTCAATGTTGGCATTTCAGGACAGAGCTCTGTCGTTTCAGCGGTGCCAAGATATATCCTGGCAGGGGTATCAGATTTGTTCGTTCAGATTCGCAGGTAGTTTTCATACTTGTCTTTGGGTCTGAGATTATTTGGCATAGAAATAATTTGTCCTCTAATCTATTGATATTCTGGGTGCCTCATCTCTTGTTTCATCTAGGTTTTCCTGTTTGCCAATTCAAAATGCAAGAGGTACTTCCATAACCGACTGAAGCCTTCTAAACTTACTTGGACGGCCATGTACAGGAAGCAGCACAAGAAGGCAAGTACCTTTTTGATATTGTGGTCTCTTCATTTTTGGTTTTGGAAGTTCTTGAAGGCCATTATGTTGACCCATTTAAGCATCTTATTTTGCACTCTGTTTTCTGGTAAAAGGCATCCTTAAGATATATAGGCTGTTAAAGATCAGTATTACTGCATTGTTTAATCTCATTTCTCTGCTAACAAGATCCTAGGACCCTTGCTAGACTATGCTACTCATTCGATCCTGCATCACTAACCCAGTACTTTTGTCTAGTTATGGTGCTGTAGAGACTTGCTCTGCATAACTGCGTTTGAGGCTCAGATGAAATTTTTGTGTGCACTTGTTGTTTTGTTACTTAGATTGCTTTCCTAAGAAACAAAGAGAGAGAAAATGTCCATCTTCACCTTTTCTTCTTCTGGTATGCTCTGGTTTGTGTGCTGATATGTTGTTGAGTGTGCCTGTTTTTTAACACTTGCAGGATATTGCCCAAGAGGCTGTAAAGAAAAGGCGACGTGCCACCAAGAAACCTTACTCTCGGTCCATTGTGGGTGCCACCTTGGAGGTTATCCAGAAGAAAAGAACTGAAAAGGCAGAAGTTCGAGATGCAGCCAGGGAGGCCGCGCTCCGGTGACTTTTTCTATTATCTACTTGTATCATCAAATAATTCCTATAAATTTATGGACATTTCAAATAGTGTGGTGTATAGTTCCTGAGTGATTGAACTTAAGTTTATTCTGGTACTCTTTTTGAGGTATGTATTCGTTTTCTTATGCCTTCTCTGCTTATTTTGTCTTGTGCAGTGAAATCAAGGAAAGGATCAAGAAAACAAAAGATGAAAAGAAGGCAAAGAAGGCAGAAGTGATGGCCAAGGTGCAAAAGGCTGGAGGGAAGACTAACCCTAAGGGCGCTGCACCGAAGGGTCCTAAACTTGGAGGGGGTGGTGGAAAGCGTTGAGCTTCCAGTTTCTTAGTATTAATTCAGAGATCAAAAGTACTAGGTGGCATGTTTGATCCTCTTGCAAGCTTTGTAAGGATTTGTTTGTTAAGTTAGCAAAATTGCGTTCTTGCATTTCTTTCCTCAACATTTGGCACTCATGGTTAAAGACGACCAATTTCTAGTTCTTCAATGGTTTTGCTTTTGTTTAATCTGTTCCTTCTATTAGAATTAGAAAGAGAGTCATTAATTTTCTTTTGACGGCGCATGTTTGGATTTCTCCCACCTTTCCTAGACAAGATTTTTGTGGTAATGCCTTGGTGGTGTGGTGATAGTAGTGGCAGTGTTAGTGACACTGGCAGAGTAGCAATGCAAAGCTCTTTCAATAATCATCTCTTGGATGGTATTGATAGGCTGGCAGTTGAGCGGCATTGGAGTGGGAATAGATACAGAGATTAGGTGAATGCTATTTGCACTCGCGGCTGCCCAGGGCAGCCATCACCTCAGCTGGGCTTACCAATGGCTGTGCAGCTGCCACTTCAGCTGGGTCTACCAACAATTGGTGGAGCCTAGCTGAGGTGGTGGCTGCCCATTGGCTGTGTTGGGCAGCCGCGAGTGCAAATAGCACTCCACCAGAGATTATCCCGACGTGTGCCAAATATAGGCTTGCACTTGTTTGATATGTCTGTTTTCTAAAGGTGGGACATATGAATTACGGACCCGGGGTAATTGTTCGGGAATGGTGGGTCAGAAGTCACAGTTGGGGAAGATTTTGGATGAAGAGGTGTTGAAGGTGCCTAAATTGGTGGTGGCGGCACAGATTATGGGATCTGAGCCCAGAACTACCACTCTATTGTGATTGCATCTTACATTGAAGAATTTTAAGTCAAAAAATGAAACTCTGTTTATTTTCCAACTTTACTGGAAGGACATTCCAACTTTATGCTTCTATTACAAGAAGTTAATATGTTTTGTGAACTTACTAAAGGCATGAAAGCACTCTTGCGAGTGTCTCATGGACCATTGCACTGCACATTCCCAGACCAAGAGATGGTATGTTTGGTAATAGGACAGCCGTTGTACCATAATTAGGTTGTCACCTATTGGAAATCCATTAAAATTTAGGTTGGGTGGATGAAGGATTTGGTGATGGAAGAAAAAAGGAAAAAAAAAAACAAAAATATTATTTTATTTTGTTTTCTCTCCGCTCACATTTTCGTTTAGAGTGTGTTTGATACTTATAGAAGGAAAATAGAAAGAAAGGGAGGGAGAAATGGGAGGAAAAATGAATGTTTTTTCACATTTAATTTTTTAAAAAGAAAAGTAAAAAGAAAAGTGAAGAAAAAAAAAAAAAACTAACTTTCCACGCTACAAACCAAACAAGGGAAGAAAAGAATCATTTTCTTTTCTCTTCTTTTCTCAAGTATCAAATACACTCTTACTTTTTTCTTGATAAATTCAAGTTCCAAACACTCCATTAAAGAATCTAAAAAATAATTTGACTGCAAGTAAGGATAAAACGAAAATTCTTATAACGTGATACTTTTGTGGGATAGAGAGTTTGTTAGTAGAAAGAAGCTGGGTAGTTTAAAAATGATATTAAAAAAACTTGATTGGGTGCGGTGAAGTGTAAGTGTATGCGGTCTTTCTAATTATAAACAAATATAAAATTCTTTTTTTATAATATTTTTTCCTTTCCTCCTTGGAAAATTATCTCAAGTCACACACAGGTAACTTCTACTGAAATTTGAGTATTTGAGGACCCTGCATTAGGCCGACCATAAATTTTCTGAACATGTAATAGCCTCTTCTAATAAATCTTTGTAAGAATGATACTGAACCTCTTGTACAACACACACTCTAAATTAAACTCTAAAACTAATCCAATTAAGTTAATATTAAGTTTAATTTTGATACGATGATAATGTAGAAATTTTTTTTACTCAATTGGGTAACAAAACTAAACTATTCGAAAAAGATATAAAGAACCATTAATTAAGAAGGATAATAATAATAATAATAATAATAATAATAATAATAATAATAAGCCAATATATATAAATGGTCTACAATCCATAGCTAGGCAAGTTTTACTTCCATCTTACAAAGCCAACCTGGTTCTATCTTCTTACTTAGAGAAGTTATATAAATAAATTAACCCACTTTCAAGGATAAGAACGCAGAACAGTACCCCAGTAAGGCGGCATCACCGGATTGTAGTCATCGACGTTGAAGACACAGTTGCCGTCAACAATTTTCGGGTGACTTGTTCCCCCCGCCGGCTTGAATGAGCTCTGATTTCCGACCGATGTGCTCTCCACGGTATCTACAGTACCGGAGATTTCTGTGTAACCTGTGGAGACTTGGTTCTTCATGGCTTGGTCCTTGAGCATAGCTTTCAATGCCAAAATCTTTTTGAGATCACAAGATAACTTAAGTTAGAGAAGTAATATACAATATGCATTAGGCGGTCATTTCATATTCCATTTTTTTTCCTTTTACATTGTGTTTAGATTCTAAATTTATTGAGTGAAAAATATATAAAATTAAATTTTATATTGAGTGATGATGCAAAGTGAAGGGTAAAAGAACATTTAAAGAGGAATAAGTAAGAATTTAGAATTACTCATTTCCTTCTCTTCTCTTATCTTCTCTCTCTCATTTTCCTTTTTCATTTATTTTTCTCTGGGATTTAAACATAACATTAGGGTCCAATACTCAGCTTTCTTCAACATTCTACTAACATAAATCTTTTTAATAAATTATTGACCATCAATTCATATAAAAATTTAAGTGAGAGAAAGGGTAATAACTATTCATGTATATGTATATTTTGCTACAGATGCTCGAGCCCTTAACTGCCAACTGTCTCAAGTTCATACATGATTATTGTCAACACAAATTAGGTAAACTTCGTATATTTCATGAAAAATAATTGGCCACAACAAGCCGTAATTCGGAGTTCAACTTGAAACACTATGTCATGTGAGGATGCACATATTTCTGTGCCTCTAAATTATTTAGAGACATGGAGGTAAAGCACTTGAAAGAATGGAAAATAAAGAGCTTCCGAATTGGGAAACAAGAGAAACATATCACGGAAACTGTGCATGGTCTGCATATATATATATAGAGAGAGAGAGATGCTAACCTCCTCTTGGAGCTTCTGCTTCTCCCTAGAAACAACATCAAAATCCCGTTTGAGAGCATCGTAAAACAGCTCGAGCTGCTTATTCTTCCACCTAGCACGCCTGTTTTGGAACCAAACGGCAACTTGTCGGGGCTGCAGCCCGAGATCCCGGGCCAGCTTCATCTTCCTGTCAGGGTCCAGCTTTAACTCCTCCAGAAAACTGCTCTCCAACGACTCTAACTGGTCGCTTGTCAGTCGCTTCTTCTTCTTCTGCTCATTGCCATAACTACTCTTCTTCTCCATTCCACAAACCGCCGCGTGTGACGCCTGCGCCACCATCGGATACTTCATCTCTAAACCTGAAAAGAAGCAAGAATCGAATTGCACAATCATCATCTACTTCAAGGTAGAGCGGCTTCTTATTGACCCACAAAATGCTTCTTCATTTCCATGTTTAAGTTTTATTGCTCAAGCATTTAGCCTCTCTCTCTCTCTCTCTCTCTCTCTCTCTCTCTCTGTGGAGTGTCCAATCTTTGAAAAACAATATCTGCCATTTTGGACCTCATGACTGCATTGCTTTTACAAATCATGATATTGCTGGAACTTGAAAAAAGAAACTATATCTAGTTTGAGGGAGATACAGAGAGAAGTATAATTGTAAGAATTATGAAGTCTATGTAGTAGCTGATTTAATTATGACCCAAAAATATTCTTCACTGAAGTTGCTTCCCAACACATCGAAATCAATGAAGAAACCCAAAAGAAGAAGAGACTATTGAGTTTACCTGGGTAGAGCAGGTCGCAGTTATAGTTGTAGAGGAAACTTAAGGAATTCTCTGGCCGAGAAACAAAAGGGGGTCTTAGGTTGCCATTCCAATCCATATTTTGGCTCTTCTATTCTGTGTCTCTATTCACTTGGACTTAACCCAAACATGTATCTCCAATTTATGGGTCTCGCTCTTGGTAGAGTGGGTTGGACCACAAAGACAAACACAGAGCGTGTGTAGAGAGAGAGAGAAGAGCATTCCTAGCTGGTTCTCTTTTTTGGGGGCAGCAAAAGGAAACTGAGGAAAGCAAATTATAATATTACCAAAAAATAAAATGTGTGCCAAGAGCACATGTTAGCAAAATTTTTCATAAAAAAAACTAAAAATTCATCAAGATGATATGTTGTGACAATATTTTGTGATTAAGAGGCATCTTGACGAGTGTTTTGTCCCTCTAATTTAGTTACATCATTTTATACATGCACTATGAAAAATGAGATTCATCCAAAAAAAGTTGTACATAAAATCTCATTAGAATAATCTGGTAATGATATTTTTATAATAAAGTGAATGACTCTTATTCAACTACTTTATTCTAATATTAAATTCTGTATAAATTTTCTTGATAGATAACATTACCCATAAACTTTAATTATATATATATATATATATATTTTTGGTTTAGTATAGCGTTACCCAATTAGGAAATATACTTAGTAACTAGTAAGGTTTTTTTCCCTCACTTTTGGATGCAACTAATGAACAGTGTACATGAGAGAGACATAGGGGTGTAAGTTTCTCCTAACAGCTTGGTTGGAACATGGAGAAAGGAAGGGAAAGAGAAAAGAAGAAAAAGTAATTTTCATTTTCTGTTTGGTTTTGTAAAGAAAATGAAAGGAAAGAAGAGAAAATAACCTTCTCTTTTTCTCTTTTTTTTCCTTCTCTTTCTGTCCAAAGCAGAATTGAATAGCAAAAGAAATTTTTTTAAATATTTTCTCTTCCCTTCCCTTCCCTTCCCTTGCCTTCTCTTCCCTTTCTCAAGTTCCAACAGGTGTAAATCTGCCTAATTCTTTTGGAAAATATTATTTTTTTAGAAAAATTTATACAAAAAACTTACCAGAATAATGTGACAATGACATTTTTGTAAATAAAAGTCACTATGATATGTGTTATATTTTTAAGTGAATGACTCTCATTTAACTACATTGTTCTGGTGATAAATTTTGTATGAATTTTTTTGCTCATAGAATATTACTCAATTTTTTTGAGTGCTACTAATGACTAGTGTACGTGGAGAGTGGGTTTGGCCTGCGAGTGTGAGGTTTACCCGTGCAGTTTCGGTTTCAACAAAGTGAAACTGAGCAAGAGAGTTGTAAGGTTCTCTCTACTTCACTTTTCGGTGACAACCAGTGAACAGTATTGTAAGAGAGAGAGAGAGAGAGAGAGAGAGAGAAGAGAGCGTGTTGTCGGTTGGGGTAGGAGAGGGATGAAAACAGGAATCAAAGGTCGCCGTCTGGTCCCCTTAAACCTACCCATATAGAACTGACAATATGCCCTTCTCTTTCTCACGCCTCCTCCTGAGTATACCACTTCCCATCCCCTAGAACTACTGTTCCCCCCCCCCCCCCCCCCCCCCCCCCTCTCTCTCAAATGCACAGCTCAAATGCACAGGCTTTCTCTGTCTACGTATATGCATGTATGTATATATATACATATATGGAGGAGACCAAAATACAAACATGAGAAGCGACGTGAGCTTCCTTAAGGTGGCAACATTCAATCAGTACATCCAACATTACACCATGCACAGCAAAATGACAACATTTAAAGAAGGTAAAAAATAAAAAAAATAAAAAAAAGGAAAGTGAACAAAGGAAAAAATTATTCAATACTTTTATGATTGTAACACCACATCATTGTTGCTCTTATTCTTGCAAATATAGAGCTTATATTAATCCTTGCATGTCCTAAATAACATACATGTCTACCAACCACGCTTCTAACTACTCCAGTTGAGTTAACACGTTCTGATAGGTAGATCAATTCTTACACACTCTCTCTTTATCTATCAGAGTTTACCAATTCAGCAGGAGTGGTTGAAGGTCTGGTCGATAGACGTGTAAATAGCATTAATGTAATAATATACCATCACCAATATCTGTAAGTCCAACATTTTAGAAAAAAGAGGAGGCATGGATGTAAACAAATAAAAGAACAAAAGCAAGAATATACATTTTAGAAAAGAGCTTTGCTAACACGCATAAAATATATGTTAAGCATGCATTATCGTATTGTATAAAGTGTGAAACTAAACATTTTTTTTCACAATTTTTTTATACTGTGTGTGCAACTCTGTTTATGCATACTTAATCTATGCCTTAAGAGCACGCGTTAACATTTGCCAAGTGAGAAATGGATTGAGTGAGGAGGTTTATTAGTTAGTTTCTATTTGAATAAGATCATTTTAGTATATTTTAAATGGTCCATCTGGTCAACTAACCAAGAAATAAAATTTTGTTGGTTAATACTAACTGCAGAGGTTCCTATCTATTTTTAGAACTTTTAGGGGTTAAGTATCATTTTATAAAACCTCAAGGTGGGAGTTTAGTGAAATTTACTCTTTATTTTCTCCCCTTAATTTGATTTGCAGTATGCCAAAACTGGTCCTTATTTCTTTCCCTCTGTACATGTATATATACAGATATATGTATACCTGAACTGCATTGAATGATTTGCTTAGCTAAGAGAGAGAGGGCATCATCCCGAAATTATTAGTTTGTGCAAAACTGTGACAGGTGTTAAATGTACTCAATATACGTATGTATGTACACCATATCATAATTGGAAGATGATAGACTAACACATACACACACACACACACATATATATATATGTTGTTTTGGTACATCGTATGCATCAATTCTCTTAAAATTGTCTAATGCTCTTTTCTGGCTTCGGAAGAAAAGTGTACCATTTTTCTTAGTGCATGAATTGAAGCTTTCTATAGTCTAGTTCTATTCTTATTGCATTTTTTTTTGTAAGAAACTCTTTCAGAATAATGTGATAAAAGTATTTTTTAAATTATAAACTCATAAAGTAGTTTTTTGGATTTGAAATGAAAACATTATATAAATGACTACATCATAATGTATAAAATAAAAAATTCTATTTGTCAATTTTTATATGGATGATAAAAACACAAGTATAGCCTTATGCTAATAGTATCAACATTTAATGGGGAAATCATTTGAATTTCCTTTACTTGTCAGTTATTTATTTATTTTTTTTGCATGAGGATTCCAAAGGTTCAATGGCCTTGGGTTCTTTGAGTCAAAGCTTTTATTTATTTATTTATTTATGACTTTTTGGTAAGTAAAGCCCACTACACAACTGCGTTCTTTGGGGAGTCCAAAAAAGTCTTTGTAGCCTCCAACTCGAACAATTATTTCTCTCTCATCCACCCTCAGCACTTTGATTGCTTTCATCTTTAAAATGCTAATTTTTTTAGTCACATTTGTAGTAACTCGCGGTCACTATTTTTGATAATTACAAGTTACACAATGTCCCATCTAAGAATGATTATTTTATATAATGGCATACCAGGGGTAGGGCCACAGGCCCCAGAATTTTTAAAATCCTATTCACTTTATATTTAAGATAAAATATAGTGTATGTGTCTTTAAAATTTTGAAAAATTTACTTTGGTACTTTTAAAATTGACAAATGCTAACATGTGCTTTAAAATATATTTTAAACTTATTTTGTTTAGTTGTATAATGCATTAAAAATTATATTTTCAATGTTAAAAATTGTGTTTTTTTAATTTTTAACGCTTTGTATAACTAAAAAAAATTACCTTAAAATGTGCTCTAAGGGCACATGTTAGCAAGACTCTTTAAAATTTAAAGGGTAATTACACTTTACTTTGATGTGATTTGAGCGAAAATCAAATGATCCCATATAGTCTAAAAATAAACACATAACTCTTTATGATTTGGACTTATCTGCAAAGTATATGGAACTATGACAAAGATTTCGTGAAATGAAAAAAATATTCCTACAAATGACAAATCTTTATTTTGACATAAAAAAACAAACTTATCTTTTTGATATTTTATTTTAGAGAGATAAAATAACAAAAATACATTTACAACAAAATCGCGATGGACTCCCTCAAGAAAATTTCCACCATGATAATAATGGCTTCCACAATACTCTATACTCTGGGTATGGAATGCACACTTTTGCGTGTGAATAGTGAACGCAGCCATTAAGTTTGCCTTTATTTTTCGTATTTTATTACTTTTTTTTTGGCCAAGAGACATTCAAACTTTCAGTTAATTATTTTCTCGATCCCGTATAGAGTTATAGTTTATACAAATTACATAAATTTTATACACTATGTAAATGATAATTGATTTTAAAAAGATAATAAACGTGACCAAACTTGAGATTCCTTGGTTAAATATGAGAACAAATAGACTATTTAGCCAACTTTTGTTTTAAGTATAGTAAATGGCTTTTTTTTTTCCCTCCTAAGTTCCAAATTTGGATTTCTAGATTTCATAGAACATTCTTTAACTTTAGACCATATTTTTCTGAATTTGAATTTTGTTAATTGGCTAGTTTCAACCAAATATTTAATTTATTGAGCATGAATGATGATTGAGATCGATTAAGGTCACTGGAGAGTGTTCGAGGGAGAGGGCCCATCTTCTCGTAGGTACGAGAGCATACCCAAAAGTCTTACCTAATCCCTACCCTGAATTCTACTATTAGATGTACGAACGTGTCAGAACTCACGTATGCCGTTTTAGCTTAGTTTCAAACTGGTATTTTGAAGACAATGAACCTAACCCACAATCACTATCAAACGACTCCATTGCATACATACATATATATATATATATATAGAGAGAGAGAGAGAGAGAGAGGAAGCAGTAGAGACTGAAAAGCAGTGTCTAGAAGCTTATAGACTTAACTGGGTACGTAAATGTCTTGGATGATCACTGGTCCTCACTAAGCTGGCATGTTTATGAATTTGAACTACCTGCTAAAAAACAAAAAAAGCAAACCCAAATTTTATTTAAGTGTTACTGAAAACGATGTATCACTGTTTTTTTTTTTTCACGGAGGATATGGCAGCTGAGCCAAAGGACATTACATATAATTGTATTACAGGCGGCGCCGCGGACTTGGAGTAAAGGCTCCTCTGAGTTACGGCTTTCCTTACAGATGATTCATCACACAGTATTTAATGGAAAAGGCAAATGAAATACAACTTCTAGCAGAGATATTATTCCATGCGAACACAATAACACCATCATAGAAGGCAGGGGCGGTAAAATTTTTTGGATTTTGTTATGTGTTTAAGACAAAAATTCTCTTAAATTTTGAAAGTTCAATGTAAATTTTTTTTTGAATTTTGCTTAGGGGCTAAGAAAAAGATTCTCTTGAATTTTGAAATGTCAAAGGTAAAAATATTTTAATTTTATTGAGGGCTGAGGTAAAAAATTTTGAATTTTAAAAAGCCAGAGAAATTTTTTTGAAATTTAGGGGGCCAAAATATCATTTCTTATCATAAAAACTCAAAATTTATAGAACTTAAATAGAACTTTGTCAAAGTAGGGGGTCATGGCCTCTACAGTCGAAACGTAGTTCTGTCCCTGATTGAAGCTATTAAATATTGTAGAAGAATGCAGTCCACTCCCGGAGCAGACACTAGTGGGCAACATAGGGTTCGGCAAGGACCATGGCCTCCAAAATGAGAAATTATCCACCATTACACCTCGTTATCATATCTGTGTGACGTAACGGTTTATTTATGTGAAGCTATGTATTCATTTTCTTCAAAGAGAGACAACACTTTGAGAAGCTATAGGCATTATCATAGCGCTGAATGAGTAGGTTTTCAAATTTAAAATTCTTGCCATGATAAAAAAATCATTAATGTTAATATTTGACTGAAATGTAATATCATGTAAGTATAATAACGTAATATAACAGTCATCCTAAATAATTCTCCCCCCCCCCCCCCCCCCCCCCCCCCCCCCACCACAACCCCAAAAGATAATTCTACTAATCTACCTTTGGGTATTTCCTTATTTCTAAATTTTATTAGTACTTATTTGAGTAAATACTACTGTTACCAAAACAATTTGACATTTGCAATATCTTGAACTACTTAAAGCTGATATTTGGATAATAAGTATAAATATTGCGTTTTTAGGAACTTTCCAACTTTGGTACTAAAATTGTCGTCATAAAAGTTAACCAAAATAAACTTGCATTTATTCTATTTTTATGTAATTGCAAACAAATGTTTAATGCAATAATCTCTCTCTCTCTCTCTCTCTCTCTCTCTCTGTGAAACAATGCTAAAGACTATTAGTCAACATTTCCATATGAGTGAAAGAGTAAGGACAAATGATACTCCAACGGCATTAAATAATTTCTTCAAACCCTAACATTTCCATATACATAAGGTGCATACAATGACTTTCAATCAAAGTTTTTACTTTGAATTACCCAATGTCAAAGATTTCAGAATCAGATGTATTGTTAGGCAAACAAGGGACAGAAGGCCTACCACCAGGAGAACCCCAAAGCAATTACAAGCCCAGATTCAACAAATGTTTGCACCTCTAGACAAACTAAAATAGCTCATGCAATTTATGAAAGAAAAAAAAGGTACAAATGCATTAACAATGCTACTGTATATTGGTAGAAAATGAAAAGCAAATGAACCTCAAAACACAACTTACAACATCCTGAAAATAAGGGCAAAGAAAAAATATGAAATAATGAATGTATTAACGGTGGTCTTGACAACTTCAAATGAAGAAATTTTACCCCATTCACATCTCAACTAGATTACAAATCCTAAGCGGAAACTGTTCGGCAACAGCAGGTGATAACAAAAGCATATTCACTTAATCTTCTGCACTGGTATAAATATAAAACAAAACTGGGCTGAAAACAGAGCGTGGAAATTACATGACACGGTGGACACATACCTACTGCAAAAAAACAATTAGGTTATCGTCCATTATATAAAATGCTTCGGAAGTATAAGCTGTATGATAAAAATCCCAAACTAAGCCTTCTGGGATAACTGACAATACAAAACATGTTCCAGATGATTATTTCAATACCCCTTTTCTTCTTCGCTCTTTCAAATGACGTGGGATAATAGATACAGAATCTACACAAAGGCCACCTTTAGAATGCGTGCAATCGATCTGTTTCATTGAAAATCTCACTTCAGTAGGAGGATCTGACTCCGTGACAATGAACTCGCCTACCTTGTACTCTATCCAACACCCACGCTTGTGGTTGCCATTTGCATTGTCTTGTTCAGTCTCATCCAAACAGCACTCAGTTGATGCTTGCTGACCATCTGAAGTTGAGAACTCGAACTGTACAGGCTTTACATCCCAACCATGGGTGTGCTCAAAATTGCAAACACGCCGTCCGAGCCTTTTTGAAAATCTTCCTAGGTGAATCCTAAATGACAGAGTATATACATCAGCAGGAAAAGGAAACTTTACCACCCCATCTACTTCAAACCACCATATTTGTTGCAAATAGGCCACTACATGGAACCTGCAAATAGGGAACACAAAAGATACCTGTTAAATTCCAAAAATCATTTTTGTTTGCCAAAGTAAAGCAGAAAAATATTATCTCAGTGAACTGGTTTAAATCGCAAGCAGAATTTAAGTACAGTAGCAAAATCCTTGATGAGCACACAGTTCCAATTTGCAATTTTGTGATAACAAAGTAAGCAACATTCATTAGATATGGGCAAGTTTAGAAATCCCTTACTGTATCCCTTCATACTATGTTTGGATCTCACATTTATTGGGGGGAAGGAAAAAGGGAAGACAAATGAAATTACTTGTGTACTATGTTACCTGGACTCTTCTAAATTTGTGAAGTACTCGTGTCGGACACTCAACATTCGACACTCGACACTTGATACTAGTTGACCATGCATCTAATAAGGATGTATAACTAATTGAGTTTACTATAAAATTAAGTATTGGACTTCCATTTTATGTCTGAAATGCTATATTTTAGCTTGTAAATGATATTTTACCTTTAAAAAATACAAAAAATATTTAAAAAATACAAAATCTAGCCGTGACCTAATGTCCTTGGACATAAGAATTAGATGAATCCGACAATTGGACACGTACCCGCACCCGACACCCGTACCCGAGTTCAGGTAACATAGCTTGTGCATACATTTTTAATGGGTATCCAAACAAAAGAAATGAAAATTTTGACAAACCTTATTCATTTTCCTAGCCCAACTACGCATAAGAAATGGATTTAGCTTCTCACTACATTTTCCTTTTCGTTTCTTTCTCTTTCCTTTTTCTTAATAAATCCGAGAACTAAACAAAGCTTTAATAAAAAAACACAAAACACTAAATCAAATTCCTTGAACTCTCCCAAAGACACATCAAGTGAGATTAGCCACCATTGCTTGATTAGTTGAGTATCAATGTAACATTGGTGGTCCCATTAAGGTCTTAACTTAGGCAACCAAGCGTACATACTCATAGGGACGAAGCCAAAATTTTATCTTAAGGCGGCTAGGACAAAATGAAAATCACTCTTAGTGTTGGTCTGTAGACTTCAGACGAAATGGAGAGCAATATTTTTTTCTAAATTTTGCCCTAAACCTAAATTAATGGGGTAGAGGTAAACATAGACATTGGACCATAGACAACTCAAACAAACAAAAATGGACAAAAATATAAATTACATAGAAAAAGGGCCATTTTATTATGTAGAATTTTTGGGTCTTTATTCTACACAAAATATAAGGGTTTCTTTTAATATTAGGGGGACTAGTTTATTATGTAAAAAAAATATGACCTGAATTTGTACTATATATAACGGGGTTTTATGAACATTATGGGGAGCCATGGCCCCCCTTGGTCTATATGTAGCTTCGTCCATGCATACCCATATCATCTAACAAGGAAATGAAACAAGAATTTTTAAAAAGGCGAGTGGAAAAGTTTTAGTCAATCGAAGTCCCTCCTCTAATCACAACCTAATACCGAAACAACTCTACAATGAAGTTTGAATGATATCCCCCGGAAAGATGATAAGGCATTATGAGAAGTGCAAATCAGTGGTTTACAAAGAGCAATCCAACACCAGTAAGATGAAGCAAGAGCTAGATTGCTGTCTTAATTTGTTAAAAAAGTTATAGGGCCCTTCATCAATCAACAAAATGATAGTAATTTAATGCAATTAGAATTACCAAAAACATGATACTAAGGTACTAAGAGGGCCCTCAAGAGTTGAGCCTCGCCCACTGAAAATAATGCGAAGAGCGACTCCTCCAAGTTAAGGTACTAAGAAAGGTACTAAGAGGACCCTCGACCATAGATGACCTAGGGATATCTCCTTCAAGGCCCTCGCATGCATATGCCCTCGAGGCACCTCCTAGCTCGGCCATGAAACCTCCTCGCTGAAGCGCATAGTCTTCGCCCGAGGACACCTCGCCTATGACCTCGCCCTCGCCCTCGGTAAGACCGAGGGAATCTCCGCCCTCAACACCTCGGCTATGGAATCTTCTCGTCAAGACGCATAGTCTCCACCTGAGGTTATCTCGCCAATGACCTAGCTTTCAGAACCTCCTAGCTCAGTCATGGAACCTCCCAGCCGAGGCTCATAATCTCTACCCAAGATCACCTCGCCTATGACCTCGCCCTCGGCACCTCCTAGCTCTGCCACAAAACCTCTCCGCCGAGTTGCCCTCTCCTTTGGGCCATCTCTCCATATTTAGCCAGAATTCTCCATAACCTGGGTTGAGAGCAGGACCTAGGGACCCCTCTTGGAGACACCCTCGCTAGGATCATCAGGAGACAAGTGAATTAAAAGCTAGAGTTGAAGGTTCGTCGAGGGACTTCACCCTCAAAGGCCCCCCGGGGAGGACCTCGGCCCCTTAACCGGTCTTAAAGAGAAAGATCTCTACCAAATCACGCTATCAGACTAAAGCAAAAAAGGCATTTAGTGAAAGCTGACCACTGACACTTGGCCGAATCCTTGCCATCCTCTGAGGAGATCTCAGCGCACAATTGACATTTGGAATGTCCGCCTTAGAGGAGACCGATCATCAAACCTAAACAGTTGCAGGCCAAGGAGCCAATCCCTAAGGACCTCCCTCACCTATATAAAGGGGAGATCAACCCTTCAACAACAAACAACAAGAAGAGAATACCATCTCTATAAGCGTCTCTGGTTCTCTCTTGGGAGACACTACCATTCTCTCTTCCTAGGACCGCCTCTGCTCTCTCTCTCCTCCACCTTCGACAATCCTACGTCTAGACAGCGCCTACCGTAACTTCCTAGAGGGTCTCTCTCTACCAAGTTTGATCACTCTACCTACTTCTAATCACTCACACAATACTCTGCTACAAAGTAAGACACACTTGTTGTCCAACTCTCCTACAGAGGCATCCTCTGAGACTCCCTTGTTGTTCGTTGTTGAAGGATTGATCTCCTCTTTATATAGATGAGGGCGGTCCTTAGGGATTAGCTCCTCAACCTGCAAGTGTTCAGGTACGATGGCCAATCTCTCTGAGGCCGACATTCCAAATGTCAACTCTGCGCCGAAATCTTCTAATGGCAAGAATTCGACCAGGTGTCAGCAGTCAACTTTCAATAAATGCCTTTGTCGTTTTGCTTTGATGGCATGATTTGGTGGAGATCTCCCTCTCTCTAAGACCCGTCAAGGGATCGAGGTCCTCTAGGGGGTCGAGGCCCTCCGAGGGTGAGGCCTCTCAACGAACCATCCTCCAATCCACTTATCTCTTGATAGTCTCACGCAAGGGTGATCCCAAGGACGATCCTTAAGTCCTGCTCCCAATCTAGGTTATGGAGATACTCTTATAGAGAATTATGGTTAAGTATGGAGAGATGGCCCAAATGAGAGGGTAACTCGAGCCAAGAGGTGCTGAGGGCGAGAACATAGGTGAGGTGACCTCGAGTGGAGACCATGCGCCTCAACTGGGAGGTTCTATAACTGAGCCAGAAGATGCTGAGGGCAAGGTCATAGGCGAGGTGACCTCGGATGGAGACTATGCGCCTCGGCGGGGAGGTTACATGGTCAAGCCAAGAGATGTTGAGGGCGAGGTGTCCTCGGGCGGAGATTCCCTCGATCTTATAAAGAGAGGTGCCTCAAGGGCATACGTATGCGAGGGCCTTGAAAGAGTTATCCCGAGGTCATCTATGGGCGAGGGGCCTCGAGGTCACGTATGGACGAGGACCCTCTTAGTACCTTAGCTTGGAGGAAGCGTTCTTCGCGCTATCCTCGTTGGGCGAGGCTCAACCCCTGAGGGGAGCTTAATGGAGGCGTTCCATTGGTCCGCGTGGCAAATCAACGGGCTACTATGTGAGACCAAGTGTATGGAGGTGTCCTGCCTACCTACACTATAAAATCAAATTATGATGTGGGTCTTTTGTTTAAAAAAAATTGATCATTAATTACAAAGTGTAACCTGCACAAGACACCAAACCAAGTAGAGTCCACAGTTCATTTCAAGAAGCACTGAACTCAAGAACCAGGACATCAGCAACACTCACTGCAAGATTCAACCGTGCAAGAACTTGATACTGTATCCTACTGAAGGTGGATTATATGGCCAAGACTAAGTGCCTAACTCCTTGGAAGATGGTAAGCAATGAACTTGGTTAGATCAAAGAATAATAATAAGAGAGAAGCTTTTTCAAAATTGTCTATTGATCGACAAGGATGAATCCCAAGAGTCACACATGGAACAAATTCTTTCTATTGCTAAGTCAGAGGAGTTATCTGGTCATTTGTATTCCCTTGTAGCAATAGAGAAAATGAAATCAAGGATTTTGGTTACTGATCCAGTAAAAGGAAATTCTAAAGCAACACCTGATACATGTATTACATCAAACAATGACCCACTCACTGTTAAATCTATTGGATGATAGATGAAAAAAATACATCTACTCCATAGAAGTTCTATGTTGTCCATGCATAATTTGCTGATACTGACAATATCAAAAATGAAATCATAAACTACAACAGAATCCAGTCTTCATGTACTTAAATGAAATTCGGTCCATTTTGATAAATAACTAGTCTCTACATTTTTACTCTTTCAAATTCAAACCCCCCCCCCCCCCCCCCCCCCCCCCCCCCCCCTCTTCCCTTTTTTACTTAACATCACTTACTAGCATGAGTTATTTCAGTATATTGCAATCATGAATGGCCAAGGCAGTCGTTTAATTGGTTATTCCCTCTTCTGTTTTGTTGGAAACCAAGCCAGGATCACCTCCACTTTTCTTATACGTTTTTTTTTTTTTTTGATAAGCAAAAACAATTTTCTGTGATCTGCTGACTCCTAAACCATCTCCATTTTCCCATTCCCCAAAGGAGGAGCTCATGGAAGCACTTTCTGAAAAGCCCACAGCCTAGCAAACAATATGGGACCTGTGCAGCCAAGAAAAGTCACAATAACAAATAGACTGTTGCCTTCGAGTAAGGTGAAGTTACCCATTACACTTCAATTTAGTAGCGTCTAACTGTGATCGTTTGATCCAGTGTCAAGTTTTAGCCAAAATTGTAATCCAAGGTAGTCTCGACTTTAGAAGGAACTAGTGCATTCTACCTATCATAAACTTGTCAAGCAAAGCTTGATAAGAAAACTGATAAAGGCTCTGCAACAAAGATCTAGGAGGAGACAACTTTACCTTACCAAACCCTGAAATTTTCCCTATTCAATAAACTATGCAGCTCGTCCGAAAGCACTTGTTCTCATGGGGCTTCACATTTCATTTTTATAGTTTCTGATGAGTCAATGACCATGCGTACTGTGTTCAGATAATAAAATGAATGTAAGAACTCTTAGCATATTTTCTAAATTTGTGCCATTTATCCAGAACTAAATCAACTTTCCTGACACAAACTTCAGTACGCCCTAACAATGTCAATTACTTTCAAGACCTCGTTAAATATACGGGTCTCATTAAAAAGAAACCAGACCAGGTTCTTGTTCCCTATTCCCTTGTAAACCACATCTACAAACCAGATTATCAGAGATTATATGCAGTCAGTTCCTCAAGTGTCACAACTGGTAAGAGTACAAATCGTATTCTCACAGGCATCCTGTTCTTATAACAAATCGTATAATTTTCCATCAGAAACAGAACCAGAAGTAAGGGCATCGAACAGATGAATGGTGAGGTCAAACTGCTTCTACTAAGATCCTAAGTGCCACCTCACAGGCAAGAGTAGAAACAACTTTTTCAAGGGTCTTAGACCATGTCCCTCTTTTACTTTTTATTTTATTTCCTTTTTTTGGGTTTTGTTCTCCTTTTTTTTCTTTTTTTTTGGGGGGGGTGGGGTGTTAAGAGGGTGGTGGTGGTTAATTGACACTCCCCCCTGTTTCCAACCAAGACGTAAGCCCAGCACCTTTTCACTCTTGGAGTGGCAGCCTGGCAGGAGAGAGCACTCGAGCAAATGGCCAGCACCCTCTTCATCCTCAGCACAATTGTGATCTAGTCCTCATACAAGGGTCCCTAGCCAAAAGCCCAAGGAAAGTTGACAAGGGTCTGGCCCAAGCACCTAATGTGGGCACAAAAATTAACCCCTAGATCACTACTTTGAGTTGGAATGGTTCTCTTCAATCACCTCAAAGCTTGAGACCAGTTAAGCAGGTGGTGATAGAAATGAAAGATGGTCACCTTGACAATGGCTGAGGAGATAAATTCATCACCCATTTTTTGAAGTTCATAAACCTTAAAGCGCTAAACAGTGGTTAGGGGGGTTGTTAGACTGCAGCTTTCTTGATTCTAACCTGGTTTCGGATGACTAGAAAAGACATATCACAGCATATTAATGTCAAGAAACCTTAGATCTTTCCCAGCTCTGCATATAACAATTGTCCCATGCTCCACCTCTATCACCCTTGGAGAAATTTATAGCTATGGCACTATCTTTGTTACATCAACTCAGGAACGGGTGTTGGGTGTAGGTATGTGCCTAAGTGTTGGATACATTCAATTCTCATACCCAAAGACAGTAGGACACAGATAAATTTCATGTTTCTTTAATACGTATTTTATTTATATAAGGTAAAATGGTGTTTACAAACTAACATAGAGCTTTTTATGCATAAAATTGGAGTTTTATGTAAAATTTCATAATAATATCTACTAACTGTACATAATTAGTGGGTGAATGTCCAATTAAACATGTCGAATCCATATCTCTTACTTTACCCAAGTGTTAAGTGTTTTAACACTGGTATTTCACAAATTTAGAAGAGTCCATGTGACATAGGGCCCCATAATGAAACAGAAAGAAGAACAATATTATCCTACTGGCTACCGTATTATGTCAACCCCCTTAAAACTGCAATTCGATTGAATGGAAAAGAAAGCAGAGTAAATAGAACGTTTTATCCCAATTGAGATCACCCCACTTAGCAAGAGAATTCACTTTAGCCAACCATGGGAAATTGAACTATACAAAAGACAAGTTCAATGCTCACCTCATTTTTTTCTAAGAAAAAAAGAAGGGAAAAAATGAAAACAGCTTTATAATCCTCTGCTCAAGTAATAGTATCTCCAAGACCCTAGAGAAGCATCCCTACCCACTTCAAAATCACAGCTGAACCACTTACCAGAAAGGCAACCGGACAATCCCCTCCTTTTGCTTACTTAAAATTTGGAATGGAAGACTTGATGATGGAAACCAACACTAGATGATGTCCTTCCAGGGCGTGGAGTACCATCCAACAAAGTGACTCCCCACCCCACCCCACAACCTTTACCATAGAAAAAGAAAATAGCATACATTTTGTATAAACAAAGAGCAATGTTAGATTTGACCTCCCAAGCACATGGTTTTTCAGTCCCTCTAAAAATGTTGTTTTGTTTTTAGTTATTAAAGGGCTGTTTGATAATAAAAAAAATTAATTTATAGTGCTGAAATATTTAAGCATTGAATTTTCAAATGTGGAAAAATTTAAGATAAATATGTTACCTGATAATGAGAATGAAAACCATCTTCCACTTAGCGTTTTCAGCATTAGTGATAAGTCAAGTCTCTCTTGCTTTAAATTAAGACCCATATTCAATGGATTTCAAATTATATTAGCAAGTGATTTTGCATTATCAAATGCAAATAATTGTGGAAACCATTGAATCCATTCAGTCTTATGCACTTAAGTACGCTCTCAAACATGCTCTACGTCTGGAAAGAGATAGCACTAGAAGTCAGCGGAGATTTGTTTGATCATGTTAAATGGACTGTAGGACCAATAGGTGCACCAAGAAAAACTACAAAGCAAGAAAGACAAATCCAAGGAAAACATATGGAAAATACTTATATAATAGGATAAAGTCTTTGGGGAAATAGGAACAAATATATATATATATATATATATAATATTTCTGACCCAAAAAAAATAATTAATCAAGATATGTTAATTCCGTCACCAACAAATGGGAACACATTACAGGATCAGAAAAAGTTAAACAACAATGTAAGCTTCACCATTCAAGTATCCTAAAACGTAATGAAAGGACGTTAATGAAATTTGGCCCTTCTTAACTGAGGGTGATAGGAAGGGTAAAGCTAGAGACAAACCTAAGGTTTGGCATTATTTGCACGAAGTGACTACTCTCATACTCAAACCTACTTTCTCACGCTTAACAGCCCTAGTTTTTATAGTTGCTCGAAGCAATGTTAAATATCTCAAAATATGTGGGCAACAAATTACAAAACAGAATTCTTACCCTCTTACCTTGTTTGCCATATCAAAGTTTTCCTTGCATCAAGTAATACAATTTGGTAGGAGCATTAGTTCTTTTGTGACAATCATGTGTTGTGCTAGCGTATACTAAGTTCCACATTGGCAGTCTACATGGGGGGCCTTGGGTCTATATGTACGACTGTAGGAGTAATCACCCCAAATAAGCCTTGGCTAGCCCTTTTAGTTAAATTCTTGTAGTTATCGCTTATGGTACCCGACTTGCACACGTGACTGTGTGGGCTCAAGAGCACTACAATGTAATGTTAGTATTTGTGGGCTTGACCACAAGCTAATCGTGGTAATTGTGATTGAGTGGGCCCTTCGTGGAGATGCAAAGAGGCAAAAAGGGGGAGCTGACCATGAGCCAGTTGTATAAACTGACCCATTAGATGAAAACAACCAATATGATTTGGAACGTATAAAAAGGAAATGACAAAACAATTAGTATCATATTATCGTGTCAATGAAATTGAAACTTAACTCCTAACTGGCTCATTCCAAATATTTTACCTTGGAACCACTAGACAAGTGAAAATTTTGTAAACATCAAAGAAAAATACACTAGCATTGCTAACAGTTTCATAGAAAGCTTATCAATCGGCATTAACTGAAATAGCACTTGTGGCATCAGATTCAGATTGACTTGAGTCTGACCTAGAGTCTTCAGTAGGAACCCAATTCCAGTATCTTCGATCTTCAATCCCAGTTATTGCCATCCCCTTTGCAGAGATTGACATGCAAACCCTTCCTGTAACCCTATCCAACCATATTTCCTGTAATATCCGTCACCAAGAAAACCATATCAATATATAGTAAAGACACCAAACCCAAAACAACATTCCTCTCGAACTGTAATCTTCAACCTTTCCCACCGAAGTAGAGGAAAATAATACCACGAAAACAAAACCAACCACCTAATAAACTGACCCAAATCTTCAAAATTGCTTCACACATCCATAAAACATAAACTAAGAGCTGCCTAAAAATCCTGATTTCCAAATTTCCGCCAAAAACACATGCAAAATTAACACGAGAAAAGAAATGGAAAACAACTCGACTTCAAGACCCAAAACAAGACTGCCGAAAATTGTCGTTTTCAATCTTAAACCCCCATAGAAGAAACTCAACCAAAACCCTAAAGCCCTCTTGCATCAGGGAAAAAAACAGATTAGGAGTCCACCAAAACACTCCAAACCCAAATTAAAACCGACTGAAAAACCGGATTTCCCTCACATTCCAAGTGCCATACAGGAAAGTAGCTCATACCCAAACCTTTCTGAATAAGAAAAGAAACAAACCCAAAACCCTAATTCCCAACTTATTTTCTCGTAAATTAGCATTCGAATCAGAAAAGGTGAAGAGAAAACATGCCTTATAGCCATCGTCGAAAGGGACGGGACGAGAGAGGAGAGCAAAGATGTCCTTCTTCGATAAGTTTTGGTACCTCTCAGGAGGCATTAAGTCGAGCAGATCTTGGTAGCTTGGGGGCAGCTTCGCTTCCCAGACGGAATCGGAAGAGGCGGCGCCGCGGAAGGCGCGGTTGAGTCGGGCGAGATTGCAAATCTCCGGCGGAGTCAGGTAGAGGAAGACGCAGGCCACGCAGCTCTCCGGTATGTCCCCGAGCCCCGGCCCTCCCCCGTTGGCCGAACCGTTCGATTCGGTCAAGTTCGACAGCGACGCCCCCATCTTCACAACCAGTCTCCTTCTGCTTGTTCAAATCATGTCAATACAGCTGCTGTCGCCGCCGTCAACGGTAGTGGTTGGGGTGGGCAAAGCGAGTTACTGTAGAAGCTGTGTGTATATATGTGTATATGTCTGATCTACAGGTATAGACGAGAGCTGAGTGGGGGTTGTGAAATGGATGAGAGAGAGAGAGGTCAGAGGTGATTCGAGAGGAAAGAAATTTTGAGTTTTTTACCAAAATAATGTTATTTTTAAAATTTATTCTCAAAATGTTATAATAAAGTAAAACGCAAAAACAAATTCTGTTTTCTTGAACCCTGCCAAAACGTAATTAGGAGTTAGCGTTTTCAGTTCTTTTTTTCTTGGTAAAATACCGAGTGTAAGTTGTAGCCGAACTAAAATAAAAATTAAAAAAAATACAACTGCACATGGCTTGGGGTGTGTTTGGTTGGATTTATTGGTTAGTTTTTTTGCAAACTTATAAGCAAAAAAGCTAACAAAAGTTAGCTTTTTTGTTTTTTTTTTTTTTTTTACTTTTTTATCTAAACTAAAATCAGAAAAGCAAAAAAGTTTGAAAAACTTAGTTTTTTTACTAGCAAGTTTAAAAAAAACTTCATTTTTAAGCTCAACCAAACACATCCTTAATTTTCACAATCTTCTATTCTTGCTTCTCTGCATGTCTACTAAATAGAATAAAATAATAAAAGCAACAAAATACAGGTTGAACTTGCGTTTTTTAACAAAATATAAGTTTTAACTTGCGTTTTGTCAAAAAATCCAACTATCACTTGCATTTTCTCAGTTTTGCTCAGGACCATTTCCGAAAATGAAATTCAAGGTCGCGTGGCACTATTTTCTTTCTTTTGTGCGAGGATACATAATATAAAATAATTAATTCTTTGTTTCTTTGGGTTAACATATAAAATAAAAAAAATTATATTTATATCATAATGTACGGCAATAGTGTTTTTTTAAATTATAAAAAAATATGTTTTGGTTAAAAAGAATAGCAAACAACTAACAATTATGTATAACACACATTTATACCAATATTTTATATATAGAATTATTCTATACAAAAAGATACATATCTGTTGGATTGTGGTTATGAAGGAGAGTAGGAAAGAAAATAATGGGAAGGAATAAGAGGGGGGAGGGTAGGGGACTGAAATGAGAGGCCTGGGACCTATGCAAAAGGAAAAGAAAAGATATGTTGGGGTGTGTTGAACGTTTGAGTGGGACAAATTTTTAGTGATAATGTAGTATTAACTACGTTATTGAGATTTTAATATTATTATATGGAACCCAATAAAGTCATAGAGAATAAAAATCATAACCAAAATAATACTCTAAAAAAATATAGGTGCTGCCTGCCTCTTGAATTTTTTTCATTTGAGCTCCCCCATGATCCCAACCTCAGCTGTATGTTAAGTTTTTTTTTTGAATATTCAAGCTACTTTTTGATTTTGAATTTGTGGAGAGAGAGAGAGAGAGAGAGAGAGAAAGAGAAATGAGAGAAGTCAATCGATTGAGTTAGGGAAGTGAGATGAAAATGAATAGGTATTGAATAAGAAAAAGTTGTGTGGTTATTCATAAAAATTATAAGTATGCGTCAAGTATTAATATGTTTTTTCCTTAACAAGTCAAAAATCTGAATATATATTAAAATAGAAACAAGGTAATTTGAACTCTAGTCTCCATTGTACACTAGCTCCAAATTGTTATATTGATATTATGATTGTTTCTTTTCTTTTCTTTTCTTTTAAGTTTTCATGGTGGCAACAGCCTTAAGTTATTACTAATGAGAAAGAAGGTAGTTAATGCATTGTTGAAAATTAGGACATATGAAGTTGTCTGTTTAGGTAGAGCTTACGTACACTTCTATGCAAACTTCAAAACTTTCCTAAAACTAGTGACAAATGAACTTTCTTTTGTCCTTTTCAATTCTCTTTTTTCACCCAAATGAAAGAATCTAGGAACTTTCTTTCTCTTTTTCACTTCTCTTTTTCATCAAACAAAACCAAAGAGCATTTCCTAATCACCTGTCAATGTTTGAGTCCAAATAGAAGTTAGGGCATTCACTTGATTAGCTAAAAGAAAATTTAATGAAAAAGAGAATTATGTGTCCACAATACTGCACCAAATGAGTTTTTTTGTGTCTAGGTGAATCATAGGGTTGAAAATAGACTTGAAATTGATCTGAACAGTTTCAGTTCGATTTGGCCTTAATATCATAAGCCAAGCTGAATCAGGCTTTTGAGCTTATTAAATTTTTTAAGCTGAGCCTGAAACAGTGTGTTCATCTTGATAGGCCTGTGAACAAGAGGAGTATATAGGGAAAATTCTTCACTATTCGCATTATATTAGGCCTTTTCTGCCTTTATATTAATTTTGGTAACTTTTGAATACTAATAAAATTACTTTTGAAAGGTAGTTTTGGTATCATAATAAGATATAGTATCAATTTGAGGGACACACCAAACTGTGTTCTTCCTTTATATATAGGAGTATAGATGGTTCTGACATTTATATAAGCCATGCCAAACATAACTTTGGCATCTTTTAAGATCTAAGTCTAAATAAATGTTTAAAGGTGATGCAAGGGAGGGGCTTAAACTTCTATTAGCTTTAATACATGTATGCCAAGTTATTGGATACAAAGTAGGAAGGAAAAAAGAAAACCAGTAGATAAAAATAATCCTTCGAATGCCCCAACTCACTTTGAGTTTTGACCTACTCTTATCTCTGTTATTCTATTCTAAAAAACAATTACTGAACCTAGTGATTAAAATAGGTTGAGGCTATGAACAACATACATATAGAATTAAGTTATAGTATCTTCTATAACTCACATATCTAATTTTTACTGACGTGAGAATCAGTCCAATACGAAATCTCATGTAGTCTTGAGTCATTTTGTTTATAATTGGGTGTTCAGTCTAATTTGCATGCACCACGATTAATTTTGACTTCAGTAATCTTCATGCAACACAAACTATGAAATTACTAGATTAAAGACACTGAAAGTGGCCCTAAAAAATTAATAGTACTTAAAAATTTTAAATTTGAGACTTTAGAGGAATTAAACCCCCAAACTCTAGACTTTGACCGTCATACGCTAGGTGCAAGCTTAAACATAAAAAAACGTACATTAGTTCAGGAGAGTAGTCTAAGATTTTCGACGGAGAAAAGTGCCAAATATTCAACCCTAATTTATTGTTTAGTGAAAAAGAGATCATCTAATAAACTTTACTTCTACTTTAATTAGAATGCCGAACATGTGCCTTCTTATCATAGGTTCTGGTTTTCATTGTTATTTAATTTGCTTAGGTTTTACCCAACCTTATTAAGTTTTTGTCAGCGACTGGCCGCGTTTCATAGTGAAGAAAGATCCGCCGGCCTGCGAACATGGTTCACATGAAACTAGGATTATCTTTACTGATCTGAATCATTTATTTACCATTTGCATGCCACATGGATGATTCCATGTCGTAGACCAAGAACTATAATGGTTTTGAATGTCATCACTAAAAGAGAATTTTAATCAATCAGTGGAATATGGTTGTACAGCCTGTTTGGAACTTGTGGAAGGAAATCCTTCCTACCCTACTATCTAGGAGAGGAAAGAAAAGCAAGGAAATGAAGAGAAAAAAGTTACACACCCCCTCTGCTTCTCTCTCACACTCTTTTTCCTTCCTTATACCAATAAACTTCATATAAGCAAAAAGGGTTTTTCTTTCACTTTCATTTAATTTACTTTGCAAAAAACCAAACAAAGAAATGGAAAACACTTTCCCTACACGTTTGGAAACAGCTTATTTTGAGTGATATTTTAACTTTTTACTTAAAATAATCACTTGGTATTTGGTAGCAAATCTTTTTTAACTTATACTAAACTTGTTTTTTTTTTTTTTATACTTTTTTAAGCTAATAAGCCAAAAAGTAAAAAGCAAAAATTTTTAAAAATAATTAATTTTAAAAATAAATCAGTATACAATAATAATTAATGTTGAAATTCTTTTTAGCTTTACAAAACATCACGAATATGCAATCTAATTTATTATGAGGGTTATTTGATCATTTTGTATAAAAAAATAAAAAAAAAAACTCTAAGTTAGTACCAAACATCAGAGTCAAGTTTTTTTTTTAAACCAACTTATTCTTTATGCTTTTTTTTAAACAGCTTATTTAATAATAAAAAACTATTCCCAAACAAGCATATCTCTCTCCTTTATCTTCCTTTCCCTTCCCTTCTACGAGCTACAAACAAATGTTAGTTACATGCTTGATTATATACCCGCAAGACCTAGGTCATTTTAAACATGCAGAAAAGCCTCACTAAAAAATTCGAAAGTACAAAAATCTCAGATGAAATGGAAAGAGTTATCGATGGAGGCTACCTTTTGCAGTGACAAATAATCAGTGGTACAATAGGACTAATTACTGTCACATATATTTAAGTTTTATAAAAGATTCATCAAATACATAAAAGGTTAAAAATAAACCTGTTTGGACATTGGTTTACATCAAACTAGGATTATCTTTCCTGATCTCCTGAATATAATAGAGAAAGAGAAGGGAAGATAAATGAAAGAAAATAATCACACACACTCTCTCTCTTCCCAACAAACACCCCCCCCCCCCCCCCCCCCCCCCCCCCCCCAATTCCTCCCATTCCTTTTTCTTTTAATTTTCAAATGAAGGAAAGAATTTTCATTTCATTTACCTTGCAAATACCACACAAGGAAATGAAAAACGCTTTCCTCATCATATCCCTCTCCCTTCCCTTCCCTTCTAGAAGTTCCAAACAGACAATTTACATGATTGATTATATATACCCACAAGATCTAAATCATTTTAAAAATACAAAAAAGCCTCACTAAAAAATTTAGAAGAATTAAAATCCCAGATGAAATGGAAAGAGTTATCTATGGAGACTACCTTTTGTGGGGATGAACAATAAGTGCTACGATAGTACTAATTAGTGTCACATATATTCAAGTTCTATAGTAACAAATTCATCAAATACATAAAAGATAAAAATTAAAACAGAGGTAGTACCTAAATACAAGAATACTATGTTCCAATGAATTTGTTTTCCTTTTTGTAGTCTTTATCCCATTTGTGACTGAAAGTAAGATGTGGCCATAAACAAACTATAGAAGGCTAAAAAAGAATTGACATATTGGAGGATGAGAGTGATTGGGAATTGAGATCCAATATTTGTGTAATTGTATGTGCAGAGACCATTCTTTGGAGACTTTTTTTTATTGTGGACTACAATCTAATGGGTGTCCTTTTAGAGTTCAACTATATAGTGTTTTGTACCATCAAAGTAAGCTTTCACCATCTATACCTTTTTTTTTTCATTCTATTGATGGCAAGATATGCCTCATAAATTTTTTTGCTCATCAAATAAAGAATTAACTGCATTCATTCGAGCAATGACACAAAAACAAATGAGAATAAACCATTGACCTAACATTTCTTTTCTTTTGCACAAAAAAAAACCTTTCCACAGGCAAGGTAAAATTGCATACGTCTAATTCTCTCTAAACCTTGTAGTGACTAGAGCTTTATACAATAGGTTACCTTTTTCATATTGTTTCTAGCTTCTCGTGACAAACCCATGGAGGCATACTGCAAACCCGAGTCGCATCTTTATCAGTCCATCTGATAAAAAAAATTTCTCACTGTCACAGTAAGTTCCACTAAGGGGGTGTTTGAACGGTGATTTTTTTAGTAACTTATACATTAAACTTATAATTTTTTTAAATTATGTTTGGCTCTCGTTGAAAAAAAAAAAAAAGCTTTTTAGGCCTAACTTAAATTTAAAAAAAAGCTTTTAAAATAAGTAACTTTTTAAAAGTAACTTAAGCTTATGGCTTATGAATTTTTAAAAAGCAACCCAAACACTCCCTTAATGTGCTTTATTTCATGGGTCTTGCATCCTGCATTGTCTTGTGTTCAAAGTGTGAGACCCACACTTTTTTTTTTTTTTACACTTTGTATAACCAGATAATACATACTTATGTGTCAACATTTGTATTATCGTTTATCGATAACAATCTTCTCTTAGTTTGCAAAGGAATTTAAGCTCATTGTTTTCTGCTTTTAACTATCCACAAAGCTCCAATAAGGATATATAATTGCTTCTTTTTCTTGATCTGCCAAAGCAGTAGTGGTTCATTTGCAGCCCCTGCATGGAGTCGTATTCCATAGCTACTAGTCCACACTGGCCCATTGTCTTTGTCTACACAAACGAACTTCATTAACCCAAAAAGAAGAGAACAACAAACAAGAGAGAGGGATAGAGCAACTATAATGAAAGACTCGTCAAATACAAGGAAGGTAATAATTGTATGAAGGGTAAATATTATAACAAAAGTAATTTCCTTCTGCTTTCTATATATCTGTAGTAAAATAGTAACAATTGCTGTCACTAAAATCGTTACAATGTGTATGGCTGGCTCAAGGATAAAGTAATCAAAACAATTGTTTTAGGCTCCTAAATTTTTTAATCCCGTGTACTTTTGATTTTTTTTAAAAAAATAGTCCCAATATAAATGAGGAAAAAGACCCACAAGAAAAAAATAACAAGACCTCAATCTATACTGTGAGAAAAAAGGCTCATTAAAAAAAGAAAAGCAAACTCAATCCAAATGAGAAAAAGATCACAAGAGAAGAACAAAAGAAAGTCCAAATCAACTATATTAGTTAACTAGAAAAAATTAATTTAAAGATATATAGCTGGAGACACCCTTAAAAATGTGAAAAATCTTAATTTTTTTATTATAAAAAACCTTATTTAAACTCGTCGCTTTAACCCTTATATTATCTGGAGCCACCTCGTGAGGTTGATATCGGAAGTAGCACCTAAAGACAATCCCAAGTACTTGAGGTTGATAATCAAGGAGATTTTGAGCTGCCAAGGTTGGATCCATTCATTTGTGGAAGTGAAGAAGCTACCCCAATCTAAGCACTTGTGTTTCAGCTGAGACGTGGGCTTATCACAGTAGCTGTGGCATGGCGGCTGCAGTAATGGTGGCAGTAAGGCTCCAGGTGCCCATCATTCTCCAGAAGTGGCAGCAAATCCATTCAGTTTGAAGCGTTCGAGCTTGAAAAGCAGCAAGAAGGAGAGGGAGAAGCTCAAGAAGCAGCGAATGAGTCTTGAAAATGAAAAAATGCTGCTACTGCTGCTTCTTCGCCAGAAAGAGTTCAGAGTTTCTTGATCTTCATCAACATCAACAGCTTTCTTCAAACAAGAAGAGTGACCCATTCTGGATAGCCGTGTGAAATTGTATAGTATATTAGATGATGATGCAGCTATCTCGTGCGGGCTTGCCCCCAGGTCCGGGATGAACGGCACAATGGTCGGACGGTGATCTCCTGCACCAAAATTCACCGGTGTGATGGGAGCCAATGGTCCTCCGGTGTGCAAGTTAGATTCAAGGTGATTCCGACGTGAGAGAGAAGGTCAGATTTTTTTTGGGGTTGACTGTGTATCCATACCTTTTTTAGGGGCCGAAGTTTTTCCTTGTATGCTTGCATAGTGGAGGTAGGTGGTCCTTCCACGTGGCGGCTTCTAGTTAGAAGGTCAGAACTATGTCAGAGCACTCGAGAGCGCCATCTTCACACTCCAGGGTGGCATGTGCTCAGAGCGGTGTCAGGGGCGTGGCGGTTGTTGCAGGTACATGCCACATCCACGTCCCTGATGCAGTCCAGAGTGGCCGGTGTCAGAAGTGGGCCCCGCGGACACTGTCGGGCGCCGACCCGATCAGGGGACCGTTGCGAGCGACCCTTCAGATCAGGAAGTTCGTGGACGGATGGAGTGGAGACCTGGTCGGGATACGACTAGGCGGTACGAGACGGGCTTCCGATCTGGTCGGAAAATCCCGTCACCATCAGATACTATATATATATATATATATATCTCCAACGTGTGTTTTTTATATTTTGTTCTTCCAAATTTTATTTATCGAAGTACTGCTGCTAGTTTCAGTTTCTCATTCTCCTTCTACTTCTTCCCCAAAAACAAAATTATTTGTAGCAATTCAGCAACAGCAAGCTTTGATATATGGAACACCCTGAAAATCAACCTAATGTCAATCCAGAGCGTAAAAGTCCAATAAAGGCCAAGTCAAAGAACAAGATCTGACTAACCGACTAGAATCGGGCAACGAAAAATTGGGAAGCAAATATGCACACCCAGTGGGACTCGAACCCACAATCGCCTGATTAGAAGTCAGACGCCTTGTCCATTAGGCCATGGGCGCATTCGCGTAAGTCTCTCGAAGTAAAATATAACACTAATATTTTACTAAGCTGCTTTTGCAATATCCCATCCCAGGGGGTTGAAATTTGGTTTCTTGTTCTCAGCTCAGTTTGATCTGCAATTGTAAATAGCAATGATCATTCTACTGAATCCTGAGACTAATTGAGATCATTCTCCCAGTTGATGGAGATATGTCGTTGGATCATTTCGACCTCCGCTCTTTTTCTGCAAAAGTGGAAAAACAACCGACAATTGTCTCGTTTGAGACTATTTAGTCTTGCCTTTACTACGTTAAGGTCTTTGGCCCTATTGCCTATATTGCCATAGGTCTTATAAACATGACCGACAGGCTTATGCATGGGTAGTGTGCATGCACTGTTAATGCGATGCAAGTAGGTTGAACTAAAAGTTTAATATAGGTTCCATGAGGATATCCCCCTGATTGTTCATGCCAAAATAAAAGAAGTAAGGTCAGTTCTTTTTGAATGAAATAAGATATAAATCGTAAATCTAATCTTCTGCCAAGCTCACCGACTCACCATGAGGTGCTTTCCTTACCGTTAAAGCCGTGAGGATTTTGAGATCAGTGTGTTCAGTTCTCTTAACATTACAGTTTGGGCTCAGAAAAACATATTTCTGGTGAAAACTAGTGACTGGTTGACAATTGAAACAGAGAATGAGCAGATTTTGTAAAAATCTAAACACCCACAAAGAGTTTTAGACCCCAAATCAAATGCAGTTGGCCATCCAAAACTGAAGGTTTAGAAGTTCAATTTCCTTTGCTTATGTCTTGACCCAGAGCCCTAGGTGCTGTCATAGAAATAGAAGAACTTCAATCAAGTGCTAGACCTTTCAAAAGCTTCCTTCAACGCCCTATCCACGCAGTAATTTTTAACTTCAATAAATTTTCACCTTCACTGAGTGCTGAGTCCATAACATGGCAGCTAATCTCCAGCACATGAAATGGAAACACGAAGGAATTTCATGCTAATCCAGAACCATTCTTTATCGCAGAAAACAAAAACCCATGCTCCAAATAACAATTCAACAGATCAAAGCTACTTTCAAGAATGGGGATGATGAGTGCTCGTCTAGAACGGAGAACGTATTTAAGAAAAATGGCAGTCCAACAGCTTATTAGCTGAAACCAGAAACATGTTCATAGGTGCAATGGCAAAAAAGAACTCATTTAACATTATCATTTTGAGCATAACATGTTCCATTTGACAGTTGAACAAAACTCGGAGTCTAATAGGCATTATTTCCATCACTTCAATTTCAATAAACAGGATTTGCCAGGAACATTTATACTAATTTGAAATTATAATATGTGATCCAAAGCCTCAAGATTTGAACCTCACAAGGAAAGGCAACAAAGTACACTACCCCCTCGAAAAACAGGGGAAAGAACGGCTCAAAGTGAGGAAAAGCCAAGTGTACTAATCTTCAAGCTCAATAATCTTGACCACAGATGCATCCCCAACTTTCTGGCAGATAACAACTCGGTCATGTGATTTTACGACTCCGGAGGCCTTCCCATGATCGAGTGCGACCTTCAGAACTGACTCATTTGTTGCATTTGTAGACTCAGCCTGCAAAGTCAAGTTGGTAAACGATAAAATTCTTGAAATCTACTTTATGAAAATAAAGTAAATAGAAATTTCAATTTTGGTCCATCAAAAGGTTCAATACATCATTGTTGGCATTCTAGGGCTTTTTGGCAAGCTTTTTAGGCTTTTTAAAGCCAAAAAGTTTCTTTTTTTTTTTTTTTGGTTTGCTTTTTTGCTTATTTTTGCTTATAAGCAACAAAAAAAAAAGCCAAACTCAAAATCGCTAAAAATAAGCCCTACCAAATGGGCCCTTAAACAGCTAGAATCCACAGAAAATACTGAGATATTATAACAGTTGACCTATTGGGGGTGGGCAAGGAATGACTTTCTTCATGTGATAAAAAATCATCACTCAAAACCAGCAAGAACCACAAAGTTATATGTAAAATAAGAACTTACAGGATGTCGAGGATCAGCAAGCATGGGGAAAAGACCTCTGACTATCAGTGACTGCCTCGCCTAACCATTCACAATAAGGGGGGAAAATAGCACACATTCATCAGTTGAGTGTCAACTAGTTAGTAGAAAGGAAAAGGGAAGAGAAAGAAGAAAATGAAAAAGAAACACGAGAATTTCCACAGAACAAGAAATGAAGAGGTTCTAATTCCTGCAAAAGGTAAGCTATAAATAAAAGAGTCCACCATACCTCAAATGCACCACTAAAACTCCACTTCAGTTGATTTGTTTTGAGCCGGGGAATGACTACTGATAGAACTGGCATTGTTGGCCTATACTTCGCAATTAATCTGCATGTATTTGTAATCTAGTTTTGAGTCATGTGGACATGATTGAACGTTGAAAAGTTGCTTACATGGATTAAGAAGGCTAGACTAACAAATAATTTGAAAGTAAACAGGTATACTAACTGCATCCAAGGATTTATAGAATACCTTGCAGCCCTTCCTGATGAGGTGAAGCAAATAATAACAGATGCCTTCACCTTAATGGCAGCTCGTACCTAGATAACAAGTGAATGTGAGCCTATGAGAACTCATTTTGCACCAATAAGAAGTAAATTCGAAAGAAACCAACATAAATTCAAAATCATTAGAGGAGCAGAACAAGGAGGCAGCAATAAAAAAAGAAACATGCAAAAGAAATTACCGCAGACGAAGCAATGGATTCTAGGTGGGTCATTGGTTCTCCAACATATTTGACAGTCTTCTTAAAGTACAGGTCTTGGTTGAAAACCTTCTCTGCCTGCATAGCATTACAGGTCAAGTAAGCTACCAACAGAATTATACATAACACAAAGACGTGAAGAAGCCAAGGATAATGTCATACTTTACTGACATGTCAAGTTTCAGCATTAATTATCCCCACTAACATCATATGCCAACACACCAATCACATTTGAAGCAAACATGATACGTAAAACAGAGTATAATGATTGAAAGCTAAAGGAAGAAATAAGCATGAGCTCTTCTTATAATGCATGAAATCTTGATATCTTCTCCTCCCATAGCATTTTAAGGACGTTACACTCATCAATATTACCAACAATGACATGAAGTAAAGCTGAACAGAAAAAAAATCACAATCATATACTGTCTAAACTCATGTGATATGACAGAAGAAGTAAAGGACTCCTGTCAAAGGTAACAAATGGGTTGATATATGACTGATTAAGAACCTAGGGCCTAAAGCTGCCTACAATTGGAATTGTGGTGGTTTTTTATTACAGAAAGCTTCTGGGGATAGAATTTCTAAATTCAAAAGAGGGGAAAAGAAACAATTTAGGGTTTTGAGTGGAAAAGAATTGAAATCTGGCTTGCTTTCTGAAAAGGAAGATTGCAGACTTTCTTAAATTAGTTATAGGAATTCTCAGGACAGCCACTGTTTTGGGGTTTTTAGGTGCTAATTCAAAGCCCAAAAGTAGGGAATGGGGTGGGGTTGATTGGGAATTAATATTTCAGGGTTTTAGGACTGAAAAAGGGGCCTTTCTAGAGTTGGAATAGTAGCTTTGTCGAAGGGAAGAAGAAAAAAGAAGAATAAAGTCAATCCTAGGGAACCCACCTAGAATTCTCTAGGAATCACCACACCACTCCACCCCACCCCAAAAAAGGTTTCCCACTAACCCCAGGAGGGGGTACACCAAAGACAGACAATCCAACCAAAGGACAAGGGCACACCTTCACGGGGGGGTTTGAACAGGAAAAAATAGGTGTTTGATGTTTAACTTAAGGTCAGGTCAAAAGCGCATCGCTAGCTGCTCAGTCTTGATTATAAACAGAATCCCACATATTGTCACATTTCATAAACTTATAGCAGTGATTTAAAGGTTTTTCTAGTCATTTCTTCTATATCTTATAACAAAATGCACTGTCCCTGAATTTATCTGCAGTTGCCAGTTCCAGATCCTGAAGGGTTTTCAAGTTTACATCTTTACTCCTCAAGGAAAGCATGGAAGGCTCAGTGATGTTGCCAAGCCCTTGCCACCCTAGGTTCGAGTTCAATGGATGATGCCACTGACATGCCCTCAAGGCACAGATCTAGCCGGATCTCATTACGAAAATCCAACTCTTCTTTCGCTTCCCCCCTCCTGATAGCAGTCAGATTAAATTAGAAGGCTTTTCCAGTTTTAGTGGCGGTGTATTGCTTAAGCCAATGGATCCTGACAATTCAATCGAATTTCTCAAAAATCTTAGAAAATATATGCCAGTGGACTAGAACCTTATTTTCCATTTTACCGTTATTACTGCCATTTTGTGTGCTGTTAAACAAATTCTTGTGATTGCTAGTATCATGAAGTCTATATTTACAAGTATATTTTCTTAGATGATAGAATTTTTCTGACAGTCTTTGGAAAGGACATATAAAGAAGCCCTTTTTCTTCTTTCCATGCTCTGCATCATCTGCGATGCTCATCAAGCATGGATAAATAAATTCCCAAATGCCAAAAGAAAGGGAAAAATAGAAGTAAAACACTTCTGGGAGTTTGCCATTGTTGCCAATATAGATTAAATACTCCCACAAGCAAAAGCTCCATTAGGTAGACATAATGTTTGTCACATTTAATTACATGAAAAAAAAAAAGCCAATCCCCCCTAAACAGAAATATGCACGCTGGATAAACAGGTATTACTCACATCACCAAACTATGAGGTAGACCATATAGTTACTCATTTCAATAACAAAATGGGTCAGATTGGCAATTAGAAAAGATAAAGACAGCAGAACAACAAAAGACATAAGGCAAGAGCTTCCTGAGTAATACATTTCACAGTGAACAGATTAAGAGGTAAAATGAGTTTAAACTTAATCCTAGTTGCATAGAGTAGTAGCTTGCAGTAAACAACAAAATTCATCAAGCAACAGAAATTTACCTCCGCGCAAATTTTACCAACAATGGAAATTGTCTCAACAGGGTACAATCCACGCAAAGTCTCAGCACCAAGAAGAATCGCATCACTTCCTGCATCCATTAAGAATCAGATAAGAAAGAAAAATAAAATCCTAGATTTTGCACGTTAGACCTGTCAAAAATTTCAAACAAAGACCTCTCAAAAGCTAAAGTGACTATGAAGGGAAGTTTTAAAAAGAATAACAGTCAGATTACTAGAATCCCCTATACCAGTAACATGAGGTTATAGCCAATCAAATAATAAGATTTGGAAAACTAATAAGGTTAAGAAGAATCTCAATGAACATCTACCAAAGCATTAAGTCCTTTGTTCAGAAAAGTAACTCACCATCCAATACAGCATTGGCAACATCAGTTGCTTCTGCACGAGTTGGCCTAAGATTGCCGGTCATACTATCGACAACACGAGTTACCACTGCAGGTTTTCCAGCCATGTTGCACTTATAAACAGCAGCCTTTTGAAATAAAAACACCTTCAAATTGCATAAAAGCATGGTCAGCAGCCAGTTATATATAATAGCCCATGCCAACAAAATAAAACCTCATGCAGACACTTCATCCTTTGGAAGCAAGTACAAACATATACAACCAGAACTCCAAACTATTGAACATCCAAGAAATGGAACTTTCTCAATCATAAATTAATTGAGATTACACAAGAGACAATACAATACATGAGATCCAACACTGCTCATGTAAAGATTGTAGGAACTTAGGAAGCAATGATACAATTGTACTGTGACTCGAATATATTAATTCATACAAATAAAAATGTTGGGAAAGTGGAGAGAGGGGGATTTTGCAACAGCATTAAACCTCCTAATACCATGTGCAAGCTGGTTAAGACATAACCCATGGCTAAGGCAGATTCAAAAAAGGATATTCAGGTGGCCAATTTAACCAAGGACATCAATTGAGTGGGACCCACTTTTTCCTTTGTATCCTTCTTGATTGCTTGCACATTGCCCAAATGGGTGTGCAAGCCCAATGGGTCTTGATACAAATTAAATTAATTCACAAGAAAAGATATGTTATGCACAAATTTACAAACTTAAAGCAATTTTTCACATTAAAATGTCCATTCTAGATTTTTCTTCCCAGTTCCCACTAATTAATTCAAAGGAGTGGTGCTTCAATTTGCTTTCTTTTGGTACCTCCATAAAACAACCCCAGACAAAGAATACAAAGAAAAAGTAGGGGTCCTAAGGGCAAAAAACAGACTAGCAATAAAATATGACCCCTCAGAAAATTTGCTTTCATATAATTAACCCACAGAATACCCAAAGTTCTTTCCTGCTTTTAACAAGAAATAGAAAATATATCAAGAACAACAGAAGTTACAAAATGAAGGAATATCTAGATGAAGAATGTACAATAAAAGAAGGTAACGTAAACTTCTCGCGCACTTTTTCTGAACACTGTCCATTTAACAGTACATGTTGCACCCAACTAACCTCATTTTTCCATTCTAAGTAATAAAACTGGCATTGCACCGCTGCAAAGAGCATTTCTGCTTACTCGCTCCATTTCTAATGCTAAAAAAGGCTGAAACAATAAGCAATTGCGTTGACACAGATCTACATAACTAAGCAGGGTAGAAAGGCGCCCAAAGAAATATGATACAGATCTCTAGAACCTTGAGAAACAGTTGACAATGCCATCTTCACCAATCCTGGATACTACAACTCCAGCCAGTTTACTCCTAAGATATAAAAGCACACCAAGATATAAAAGCACACCAAAACTGCACACAACATAATACCTTTCCCTTACCAGCCAATAATTAAATATTACCATCACATCTTACATGGTTGAGTGTGTTAGACAACCACTTGGTCAGGATGGTTGAGAAGTCTATGAGGAGGAGCGGGGGAAGCAAAGTTAGGAGTGGAAGGGAATTAATGAACTTGGTTAGCATCATAGATTATGATGATAGAGATAACGAGGTAGGAGTTGAGGAAGGGAGGGTGTTAGTTGTACTTGCTGTTTAGTAGTAAGTCGTGGCTAGGCTTTTCATTTTTAATTTACTTCTCTTTTCTCATGTTTATGGGGTCTCCAGGGAGAGACGTGTTGGGTGCAGTGTTGCTATTGTAAGGTGGTGCCCCCTTGGCACCTTCTTTAATTTTAATTTACCTCACCCACCAAAAAAACAGTTAAAACTTGGCCAAAAGCTCAAGTTGTTAGGAAACGATCCAAACAGCGTTTATTAAGTTCTTCTCCACCTTCACATGTTAAGCAACTCTCACACATCAAGGGTATACAAATATTTTGAACAAAGTGCAATCAGACAAATAAAACAAGAAAACAAACACCAACTGAGACCTGATATAAAGAGATTTGAAAACCAAAATTGTTATACCATGTTATACAACCACCTGCCCTAAAAACTTAAGCAGTTAACAAATGAGCCAGACAAGCATATGAAGATCTATCATGCACACGGTTTTGCATATGAGGCATGCCTTCAGTACTTTGATTGCTAGATGTGATTAATTTTCAGTTCTATAAGGGAACAATTCTGTAATGGGAAGCTCTTAAAATGACATCTAGTCATCGTATATGACCAGTCAATTGGTTGTGCAGAAATCAAGACAAATAATTTGTTAAAGTCAAAGAACTAACCTTCTCAGGTGGGAGATCTATGCCAAGATTTCCACGGGAAAGGATAATACCATCTGCTTCTTGTAGGATCTCATCAAAGTGGGTCAAACCCTAAAAAGAGTAGAAGATGTGTACAAGTTAAGTTCAAAGTTACTTCAAAATCTTAACAAATTGTCACTGATTCTTTTTGAACTTGCATCTGAATAGCAGAGGCAAGCTCATTTCAGTAACCACTTCATCGAAACTCACCTCTACATTCTCAATTTTTGCAAAAATTTGGGTCTGACTGAGATCACCAAGTTTGGATAAGAATTCACGGGCCTACATTATAGCACAAAGAAGCATGTTAGCAGAGTTACTGAAACAACCAGAATGTTCTAACATTAAAGAAACAAGGCCAAAAGTAAAGGCACCAAACCAGGAATAGTACTTACTTCACGAACATCTTCTGCATGCCGAGTATATGATAGCGAGAGGAAGTCGATCTTGTTTTTTACGCCCCAAGTACTAATCACCTGAAATGAACATTGATATATACATATTACCAGAACCACTTTGTAATGAAGTCACAGAGTCACGGCAGCAATTGACATTTATTTATTTTTTTTTTTTTTTTTTTTTTTTTTTGGGGGGGGGGGGGGGGGGTAAGCTAAACAGATCTCAGATGCATATTACATAAATTATTTATTTTAAATGAACCATGCAGAGTCTTAAACATAAGGCACCCTAATGACCAAAGATCGAGACCTGAAGTACAGGGGTTAGATAAAGCGTAGAAATGCACCGCCACTATCAATGGTAACGGACAATGAATCTAACCCATTTTCTTTTAAGCTTGTGAATGACTAAATATGTGAATATCAACTAATCGTTGCCATAGAGGAACAATCTTTGATCCAACTTTATGTCTACACTGCATGCACTAAAAGCAGGACATTATAGTGGAAGTATACAAGCATAAACATGAACATAGCCACCTTCATATTGATGACAAACAGTGAGCAAAAATATGCAACTCCAGCCACATAAGATCGAAAGTTCACAAAATGTTATCAATGTTTGCACATTTATTTATTTCAACCATTTCCTCTCCAGGAAAGGGAGAATACACACACATGTTTAATGTTTATAATGCTTAAAAGCAGGACTCACCTCCTTGTCATTATCAGAGAGGGTAGGCAAATCAATACGAATTTGAGCGGCATGGAGGGTGAACAATGAGCCAGTCAATGTTGCAGTATTCTTTATCACACAAACCACGTCTTCCCCTTTCAGTTCATCTACCTGGTCAATCCAGTTAATGATATGCATAAGTCATCATTTGCCAGCTTGTTTTGTGCAGAATAAGACAAAACTATTTAATTCTACAACTAAGTTTTTTTTTAATTTTTTATAAGGTTCTACAACTAATTGCACTTCAACTTGGATTCAAAATTTTAGTCAAACACAAACACCCATCCCCCGCTCCAAACCTGCACACAAAAAACAAATTAGACAACCTATTGAAATGAGTCAACAAGTGGGCAGTCTGCCTCCTACCTCCAGCCAAACAGAAGTAGTTTCACTTCCTGTGAACAGGTACTGACCAACAAAGATTGTGTCTCCCTTCTTCACTGCCTGCAAAAACCACATCAAAATCCTGGTAAGCATTGAGATTGTGCTAAGAATAATCATAAGGATTATACAGTAATGTTAATATGTGCTTATGGAACCAACTATACTTCCAAGTTCCAACAAAGTTCACCTGAAATACAAGGAGAGACCAACATGGATGGTTTCTTTCTTTATTCTTCTTTTTTGATAAAAACATGCCTTGTTTCAAGTAGGTTGAAAAGAATAAAAGTTCAAAGCCAAATTTGGAACTTTGAAATTCAAGTATCTTTCATTGTCACAGCTATTACCTATGTAATTATTTTTATAACTCTAGATAAAACACTAATGCTCTTCTCAAATCTAGGAAGCATGGACACTCCGTGTAAGATGCAGTATCAGTGTTGGACACACTCCTTGAACATGCCGATACATGTGTCCTGAATTTTTATTTAGTTATTTTTCAATGGACACGTCTAGGACACATTCAGGACACTTATTGAAAACATTTAGGACACTTTCGATGACATGTGAATGTTACATTGATATACATTACACGTAAAAGAGTATAAAAATAGTTTTGTTTTGCCATATCCCTACCATGTCCATGTCCTCACGTTTTGAAAACTATTGCATCCCATGTCCGCATCTGTGTCTGCGCCCATATCCATGTTTCTTAGCTATTCTCCATTTTACAAGCTAAAAACCCAAATTTCAGTCCCCAATTTCTACAAGAAGTGCATCAAGAATCTCCACAAATCCAGGGTCCTAAAGGGAAATTTATATTTGAATGAGGAGGTTTCAAGGAGGTTTCAAGAAGCACCTTAGTGCATTGCAAACTTTAAAGAGGTAAATGCATATTCACACACAAAAATTTTTGTGAAGAAGACAAGTCCATACTATTTGAGTGGAAATTAATTGCAGAAGGTAAAAATCAATTAATTTATTAAGGCTCCAAATACAGGTGACAAAAATTCATTATGGATAATGAAGGGGATATGCATGTGTTCGTACCTTTGACAATCCAGAAAAGTTTATAGGCAACACTTCGGAAGAAGCTTCCTGACCTTGATTGGGTGTTAGAACAACTGTACCGTCCTCCTGAAGTGAAAGAGTTTTCTCGGCGTTGTTGACAACCTGCAACTCAGGACCCACTGTATCTAGCATAACCTGAAAAAACACAAATATAACCTCAACTAATTTTCTTAATTTTGTAGGCGGCTGTCCATTAGTTTGCTAGGAAAATCCATGAAAAGAAACTAAACAAATTTTAAATTTTAGATATCTATCATTTAGTACAATCCAACTTAAAAATCAAACTAATTTTTTTTTTCAGACATCGAAAAGAAACTCGATTTCCTTTCTATTTTTCTCCCTCCATTTTTTCAGCAACTAAATGGTGGATCTAAACCAAGCTCGACCATTATACAAATGGAAAAAAATGGCATTGTCACTAGAAACAAGTTAGCAAACAACCACTACAAGAAAACATAACAACAACACAGACAAAACCTCCAGCAAAATGAATCCAAAAGACAATAACAAGCGCAGATTAAGGCCATAAGAAGTATAATTTAATTTTTCACCATCAGAACCATAAACATATAGATACATACAGCACAAAGCTTCTTAGTACTCTTCACAGCGGCTCTCAAAGTTTCCAAAGTCTCTTGGTGATACTCAGGGTCCCCCAACGAAAAGTCGAATCGAGCCACTGCCAAACCACACAATCACAAAGCCATTACTCAAATCCCCAGCTTCATAGCAAAAACCAAACCCTAACCCAACTACAAAGCAAACAACCTCTGGAAAACCACAAACATGCAACGATCCCAAAACATAAAGACATATATACAAACAGTCAAACACTCAGATATAAAAAAAAAAGGCACTATTCATAATCCAAAATTAAACAGAGAAAACATATAGTACCGGACATTCCAGCTTGGAGACAACCAGAGATGACCTCCACAGATCGAGACCGGGAACCCAAAGTTCCCACGATCTTCGTCATTGCAGGGAAGAAACTCTGCACAATTCAACATCGTATCATTTCCAAATCAAATTCACAACCCTATGTACACATACAGAGATGTAAATCACTATAGATCCACGTTGAATTGAGAGAATATTGAGGGGATTGAGACTTACGGTTTTTGGTGGCTCGAGGATGGAGGCCATCCTGATAGGCTCTTCGAGAAGCAAGTGATTCGCATGCATTTTTGCTGATTGACGGACGACTCTGAGACTTCGAACAATAATGGAACAAAGCAGTGATTTGCAGAGAGAGAGACTGTGTGTGTAAATGAGTTTCTAGAGAGAGAAATTCCTTCGATCCCAGAGAGAGAGCTCGAGTGAATCGCTGGCAGAGTTGGGGTTAGGTTCTGTTTGAAGCTTGACCAAGGAGAGAATATGCTTGGTTTTTTTCGTTTTGGTTCCGTTCCTCCGACGAACGCCGAACCGGTTTTTCTCTCTAAAGAAAATTCTCGCCTTCTCGGCGCTTTTTGCATGATCTTGAGAAATTGGAGATCCAATAACTCTTACCAGAAAAACTTTGGCACGCACGTGGTTTGAACGCGTGGGGTCTATTTGCTAAACGTTTTTTCATTTTTATTTTTTGTTTTTTATTTTTAGTTATTTATAAAATTTTAAAAATATAAAAAATATTAAAATAGGTGTATCCTCTGTTTCTAAAATATTAATCTGGTATTACTAACATAACAGTAACAAAATATACAATAAAAATATAGAACAAAAGTACATAATAAAAAACAAATATTGACAATATAACCAAACGGATCCGTGATGTTTTTAGTGGGCTCCACTTAAAATTCATCACGAAATTGAAAAATATCATAATAATTCTGGTGCATTCATTAATACTTAAGAACAAAAATTTAATAATAAGGTATCCCGAAGAATAAACAGATTAGAAACAAGTTTCAAGAGAAGAAAATACAATTTAAAACGAGTTTAGGGCTGGCTAGTGTGTAGGTCATCCCTCTCCAATTATTTTTTTCTAAAATAGTCCTATTATATTTTTATAATACCAAATACTCTTTGTACACATAAGTAAAGGAATCTTAAATAGTACTTTTACTTTTCGGGATTTTCCTCTTACTTTCTCCCTTTTTTATATTGTGTTTATATTTATACAATTTGCATTTTTTTTATTTTTGAAAAACTATTTTTATTTTGAGATTCTATGTTGATTTAACTTGTCCAAGCCTGAACCTAGCTAGCTTAAATGAGGTCAGGACAGGAGGGGAGGCTCAACTCATCGTAGATTTGGGACGGATAGGAAGTGCAATTTTTTTTATCAAGGGTGGGGTAGAATTTAACTTAATTTATCCCAAACCGATCCCAATGCAATCCTTATTAATATTGAGTAGGTGTTCGCTCAAAAAACGTACAATAAAATTCATCAGTGTACAGTCGTGATGTAGTAATAAAATTCGATAAAGTTCAAAGTTGATTCACAAAAAAATAGGATAGTGTATAGAAATTCTCACTTTGAATGGTTAAAAACCTACAAAAACAACTCTAAAAAGATAAAAGAAAATATGATTTTTTATCTGAAGAGATTGATTATTTAATTACATAATAAAAACGAGGGTTTAAATAAGTAAAAGAGAATCTTGGCTTAGAACAATTCAATTACACAGAAGAATAATAATTTTTCAATGTATTCTCTTTAATTAAATTCAGCGACAACAACTTATGCCGTTGAATCGGAGGATTTAGCAATTAAAATCAATTTGGAATCTGAATTAATTTCATTCAATATTTTTAGAAAATAGATTCAAAGCGTTCATATCAAAGATCTAAGAACACCCATACGACATCAACGTCGCGCATGAATATTCAAAAAGAAGATTCATTATTTAAACGACAAAACAAGAAAGTCCAACTGAACACCTTGTTAAATAATCAATTCTCAAACAACCTTTATGTCATTCGCCAAGAAAGAGAATTAGTTACTCATGAACGTAATGAAATTTAAAGTTTGTATTGAAAACAATGGAATCAAAGACAAGAATATTATTAATCTTATAAAATAAGACAATCTAAAAGCTCTCTAATACTATCTCTAAGTCTAAAATCAAAGTCTTAAACTTAGCCCCCCCCTCCCCGAATTAGAGTTTACAAGGAACTATTTATAGGTTTAAAATTACATAAAGATTTGGATCTCCATAGGATGTCCGAACAAGTGTCCGAACAATGAATCAATTCCCAGGGGTATCCGAACAGGTGCCTAGACTTTTTGCTCAAGTTTCGAAATTCAAAAGGTGAAGGTTGCAAAAGTTGTCTAGGGTATTCGGACTAGTGTCTAGACATCTCTCAGTCTGGACATCCTAACTTTGTTCTTGATTTGAGCCTCTGAAGTTTCTTAGGGTGTCTAGACATGTGTCCGGACATTCCTCATATTCCGAAACGTGTTCGGACATGTATCCAGACATCTTAACTTTGTTCTTGATTTAAGGCTCTAAAATTTTCTAAGGTGTCTAGACAAGTGTCCAAACATCCTTGCATCACTCTAGGGTATCCAAATACGTGTTTGAACATTCTTCACAAGTTTGGCCAATTTCGCTCTTTTGTCCCGATTTCTCTTCTGAATGCTCTCGAACACTCTAAAATGCTCCAACATGTTCTAAAACCCTACAAAACATCCAAACAGATTCCATTATACTAAAAACATAAATATAACACTATTCTAAATTTAACAAAGTACAAATCGAAACAAATGAGTTACAATTTAATAGTGTAATCAGTAGGCATATGAAAATACCTCCAACACTTGTGCTGAACTAGGAAAAAAAAATATTTTTAAGGTATTACTTTCTTATGATCTTGACCCTATGTATTTACTGAGACGTATGCTATAATACTTAAATCTTGATGACAATAATTGGTACTACCTGAAAATTTATCCACACAAAATAGTCTTGATAAATATTTTTATACAATCCACGCATTGCTCTTAATGTCCACCTCTAATATAAGTCTTCAATACACTATTAACATGATAGCGTGACGTGCTCAATAGTATAATGGATACTATAATTTCAATATTTATAGTCAATTTTACATAGTTTTACAAAATCAAAAATGATAATGGGTCACATGTAATGACTTTTTGTCTAATTTCTCGATCAGCGCGTGAAGTATAGAAAAATTACTCTTGTTGAAAGTACACGTGCTCTTATTGCATGTTGTTACTTTTAGGGTAGCGCGACACGAGCCCGCATGTTCGGTTAGGTGTGCTGAAGCCTGAAAACTCTGAACTAGAGATTTACATATCTTGGGGCCCAAGAAAGCATCATAGCATTAAATTTCAAATTCCATGGGCTGTCGTTTAGTATACCGGGTACGGCCCGGGGGATTTTATTTTCCGGTGTTACGCAACACACCACGTTGAATATCAATGGTTTACTTATATCAAACAGTGTTTACCGTCGGATATATCGTGAGATGAGAGAGTTTTCTGCTAATTACATCGCAAATGGGTGGCTGGTGGGTCATTATTGGACTTTGTGCAAGTTGAGAAAACAAAAACAACTATACCCCCCGCTTTTGTCTGAAACCAATCAGATGTCACGAAACAAAGACATTAACAATATCGAAAATCCTACCTTTTCATAAGATTTGTAAAAAAAAAAAAAAATGGGACAAAATTGGTCGTGTTGGACTGCTCTTCATGCCCTTATCATTCATATTTCTCCAAATTTTTTATCTCAATATGTTTTGTGTACATAAAAAATCCTACAGTCCATAAATAACCCCTTTTCTAACAGTTTTTTTCTCTCTCAAAACTCTTTTTCACTCTCCCTCTTGTACGTAATTATCCTCTATAACTCTTATCTTATTAACTTGTGAATGAAACTCTCTCCTCTTTTATTTTCTCTCATCAGCAATTTCTGTGTACAATGTTAACGGCATCAAACAACTGCATCCAAAATTTATCCTAAGTTATATTTGCTGTGTTGCAATCCAAAATCCTTTCAACCAGGTTCTTGTAATTTTTTGTTATATCCTGTTGCCATTTAAGATCCTACGATTCCCAACCATTGGTGGCCAAGTAAAATCCCTCTCTGGTATTATTTGTTAAAGAATCGAAAAAAAGAATCTTATCATAATTCAAAAAGGGATTTGGTATTTCAGATTTGGAATTGCTGTTATTGTAAGGTGTGAAATTTTAATTCTGCAGAAAATTGTTAAGGCCTAAAATAAACTCTACTCAAATTTGATACAGACTGGATTTTATCTCTGTAGAAAAACTATTATCTTTGTATTTAACATGATAGCAGAGTTTTAAAATGTTAAAATTTATCTTTTTTTTTAACATGTGGATGTTTGAATTTTTTATTGTGTACATGACATCTTAAAATAAAGAGTCTGGAAGGTTGGAGGATAAGAGTCTGGTGAGGATCTAATTTTAAATTAATATAACAATAATATTTTTATAATTATGAATTAACATGATGTATAATATTATTTTTATTTTAATAAAATAAACTATCATTTAACTATATTATTATATATATAAATTTCATAAAAATATTTTTAATTGTATAATATTTCCCAATCAATAATGCATAAATTCAAAAAGGTCAACAACGGTGGCATGAGTATTGGTGTTACATAGGCGGCTTTGACCATTGGGCACGATAATATAGGGAAATTGTTCAGTGTTCCAGTACCACCGGTGTTCCTCCATCCCTTTTTTTTTGGGATGCGACGGAAAGAAATACAAACTAGAAAGAAAAAAGAAGAAACAAAAAGGGCTAATGCCTGATAGAAACAGATCTCACCATATCCCTAATCAGCAAAGGCTTAAGCTCATCGGGGGTTACTCCAGAAATACAAAATTTTCTGTTTGATCATTGCCCATTTTGACCATCTTGCCTGTACAGTGGTTTTCTTATCTGAATATATGATGGATTGTGCTCCTACATATTCGCAATAAAAATATGGTTTCCTTCACTAATAGCCTTTATGTGCAGTTCCGCAAATCCCCTTCTTGGATCATGTTAATTGCCTCCTACGAGTCAGATTGTACTTTAATTTCTTACATCTCTTTCTCAAACATTATTGTTAGGCCTCTATATATATCTTACACCTCCGTTTCAGTACTAGAGTATTCTCCTAGTTTTCCAAAAGACCCTTGGGTCTCCTTATTAGTTGGAGTTAAAAAATCGATGACAATATTCATCTCATAATATCTCATGAGCTTACTCTATCTGTTCACAATATTTATAAATTCCGCAACTAGACTGCTTGACCCACCTAACAAAATCATCCACGGTACCGTAAGATGATGGAGCAAGGCCAAGTGAAAATTTTCCACAATGGGATGATTACATCGAAAAGCGAACTTATATTCTACTTTTAAAATTATTTTGGGACATTAGTTTGTTTTTTAAACAAAGTAATGCATGCTATAAGTATTTTCATTTCTCACGTTAATTTTAGTTTTAGACACAAGGTACTATGACTCAGAGTAATAAAAGCACAGTAAAACGTGTGATTGTGTACAATTTTCTCTCTTTCCTCTTATTTTCTTTTTTTCTTAAACTATAGAAGTTTGTTGTTTTAATGATTTTATTCAAAATTATATTTTTAGTTTTCCTCGCTTTTAACTTTATGCTTCTACTATTTTTAATTTAGACTATGTTTGATTCGACGTAAAATATTTTATATACATTCTATAAAAAAATTTGTTTTTTTTCTCATTTTCCGGTGTTTGTTACAGGTTGGAAATATATTTTTGATAAAAAGTGAATATGGTATTCCTTACATTGTATGATATTCCTTACATTGTATGAAAAGATGTAGAAAACATTGAATATGCTATTCCATTGACACAAATCATCAAACAACTGGCATTGAGAGCTGCTAAATTTTAGACAAAAGTATCACGTACTTGAAAGACACAGGCACATGACATCTATATATATATAAAAACCATTAAAATCGAATCAATACCAAGAGACCAACAGCCTTCCACCCCCGATGTAACTATCAAAGTATATCGGATGAAGCAAAACCAATGGAAGGAACACTCGCTCGCCGCCACAACCAGTCCGGTACTCAAATGTCTCAACTATCTCCACTTATATAATGCTTATGTAAGCGGGAGAAGAGTTATGACCGCGGTAGGGGTGCACCCAAGAAGAGGAGAATAGGCAAGGATGAGATTGTGTAGAGAGAGAGAGAGAGAGAGAGAGGAGGGTCTCTTGCAGTTTCTTGGGTCAAATGAGTCGAGTGAACATCCTAAAAATGACTTGTTGAATTTTCAAACGTAAATCAGTTTAGTGTCTCTCACAGAAGATATTTAAAAATATATATATTACCCAATTTTTGTCCAATCAAACACCAAAAAACGTGGATAATATGTTGAGAAAAAATATTTTACATCAAATCAAACATAGCGTTATAGTTAACAATGTTCAAATAAGGAGCTGTTTGAAGTTACCTATGCAACTAGATTGGTTGAGAAGGTAAAACCAAGCTAATGTGTTAGGGCCACTTGCACATCGTCTTCATTCTATTTAAGATTTCTAAGCACAGGGTTGGAATAGGTTGGGTGTAGTTTTAACTTGAGTGATTGTTACTTTTGCACACTCAACATGGTCTCTTACAGTGTAACAGAGGGGGTTGGGCTTTAGCCTCAAGCTCAACAGGATTTCTCTACCAACAATGATGAATTGATCACGTAATTCAATTTTAACACGAAATATCATAACATTTTATAGATCGGTCACCTTGATCACAATTAGGGTTGCTATCGTGAGCGTATAGATAATCGTCACATTTTGTTATTAAAGTTTTGATATATTACATAATGGCACATACAAAAACTATATTTCTAATGATGATTAAAGCAAAACAAAATTAAATAAATCAGTTAGTGATTAATTGAGCATGAGAGTTGAAAAACCATTAGAAAAGTTGAGCAACACAAGCCACACTTGAGTTCAGTAAGTTGGGCTATGGTTGGATAGCTCAAGATTTAAGATCAAATTTGGGCGGACTTGGACGAGCTTGGGTAAGTCCTAGTCCTACTCAAACTGAGGTTGAATAAGCCCCTAACCGAACCAGATGTGAACAAGTTGCAACCCTAATTTTGACACATTATTATGGTGCTTTTTAATATAAGCATTAGGTAGTTGGCATAATTCATCCTTAATCAAAGGCGGAGTCAGGATTTTAATTTGCCATGGGCTAGCCAAAATTTAATGAATTACCAAAAAAATAATAATTATATAACATGTATATGCAAAAGTTATATGGACCATACAATTTCACAACTTATATGTAGCAAAAGTGTACACAAAATAATTATTTTCTTTAAGAAAATAATTAAAAAAATAATAGTTAGACAACAACATGAAGCGTTTTAAATAATTTTTTTAATGGTTAGACGGTAGCTCTATCTCTCTCCAAAGACGCTTTTTTAATGGTTAATTAATTAATTTAATTTTTATTGAGTTTAAGAATCAAGACTGAATTACTTATAAAAAAAAAAAGAAAAAAAAATTAAGATTGAAGTGGGCTGTGTTATGTAATTGGATTAAGTATTAGGGCTGAGCAATAGAAAATAGTGTACTGAGCAGGACAATATTGAGATGAATTAAAGTTAAATATTTAAAAAGTTTGTACATCAAAAATAAGAATTGGGTTGGATTCTCTTGGGTTATAGCCCAGGGGAGCCTTTATACTCCCTCCGCCCTTATCCTCAATAAAATTAGACCATTGTTTTGTGGCTAAAACCTGTTTGCATTGGTTGTCATTTTCGTGATAGATTGATAAATCAAATGAGCTGCGAATAAAAGCCCTATCATGAGAGATAACCTCGAACGGGCTTATTGTACATTAAGTTTTGGAGGGATGACCATGGTGGCAGCGACGAAAAGAAGAGATTGAATGGCGAACATAGGAGCAGAGAAAAGATGGAAGGGAAATTGAAGAGAGTCATTGCTATGACACACTTTAGAATTGAAAAGACTGAATTAAGAGGTAGTTTCTGTAAAGTTTCTAACCAAATAAAGATAGTAGATGAATCAAATGAACAACATCACCATCACTAAATGTGGGTTTGAATCTTCTGTGGGTATGTTAACAACCATTGTGTTATAATCTCACAGTGCCCTTGCCTTCTGACCTTGCATCTGGACGACTGACTTTGTTTTGCCCAAAATTGAACTCTCAATCCAGGTGTACTTCTGTCTTAAAATATGATGTGACAAAAGTCCTGCCATAGCACTAGAAGAACTAGAGGAATAAGCACACACGATGTGCAATACTATATTTAATACGCTATGTAAATATATGCATATATACTGGTATATATATTTTTACCGAATAATATTATATGTAAGACAATGATTATTATTTTGGATTTTCTAGTGAATCTTCCATGTGGTTAGATGAATATTATTTTGGATTCAAACTTAGGGCTCGGTTTTGCTACAGCTTTTTTGTCAAGATTTTTTTAAGCTTACAAATAAAAAAGTTAAGTTTTTTTTAGCTTTACTTTAGCTAAAAATAAGTAAAAAGTTAAAAATATTTGACTTTTTTTTACTTATAAGCTTAAAAAAAAATTAAGCAAAAAGTCAATACCAAACAAGCCCTTAAACACTCCACTCTACGCATTGTCAATGACCCAAAAACTTTTATCACATCTATCCTAGAATCTAACGGTAAGAAAATCACCTTCTTAACAGATAATATAGTTACCAGTATTTTGTAAATCAAATTGTGTGTGAGATGGAAGACACGTAATTGGTTGTGTAGAGGTAGTTATCACTTAGAACTGCAATTTTTAATATTTTTTATTTGCCCTTGTAATTATGAAAAAACTTGAATTATTTGAATTGTAATAAAATAGTTTTGTTAAGGACAATTTTAAAAGAGTGTTAAGATATATACAGCTTCAAAAACTGAAAGGCACCAAAATAGCTTCTCCTCGTATATGTTAGTACATATTAGTTTGAGTATTAATAAGGAAAAACGTGTTAAATTAGAAATATTTTAAAAATAAATTATTGCACAAAAACGCTGAAAAAAAATTATGGTATTTCACACTTTTTTTAATGGTTGTGCTAGCAAAGCTTATAACAAGAAACCACACAAAAATAATGCTTGGTTTGGTACCGTGTCGTTACGAAACATGTCTGGCCATTCCCACCGATCGGGGTCCCACCCATGTGACCACACACTTTCTTCATTACTTAACGGGACCGTGAGAAGCTGTGACGGTACCGCACCCACCAAGTCACGGCACGTTAACCATGTAATCACGGTCCTCCCACCAATCCTCCTCCGAACTAACGTCGTCTTCGGCCGCACCCTAACCCTAACGTCCCTCCATGGCGTCGTGTGACGACGACTTCTCTCTCCTCGGAGACGATAACGCCCAGTCGTCAAACCCCAACCTCGTCGTCCACCACCACCAGAACCACCACGTCGCCGCCTCCCACCACCACCCCCACGGCCAAGCCTTCACTCACCGATTTCCCTCAAAGTCGACTCCGATCCACGCGCCACCTGTCCTCCCTTCTACCGCCGCCGTCGGCGGCGTGAGTCCCAATAAAACAGCCGGTTCCGTCGGTGGCGGCGGGGGAGAAGGAGAGGGTGGCGAGAACTACAGCGACGGCGCTTTCTGCTCGCAGGCGGACCCGAAGTGTGCGTCTTCGTATCACGAAGTAAACCCTTTTACGGAGAACGATTCGAATCCGTTCGATGACGAGTCCGATCCGAACAAATCTAGGGCTAATGCTTCGACTGAGAAGCGTAAGGATAGAGAGGAGCTCAGCGATGGTGGGACACCTTACTCTTACAAGAAATCAAAAATCGGCTCCGCCGGTGGTGGCGGAGGAGCCAGCTCTGCTACCGGCAGTGGAGAATACAGGAAGGACAGGGAGGAGTGGAGCGACACGGCGATTTCATGCCTCCTCGACGCATACACGGAGAAGTTTACGCAGCTAAACAGGGGCAATTTGCGAGGGAGGGACTGGGAGGAGGTGGCTGCTATTGTGAGCGAGAGATGTGATAAGCAAATGAAGAGCGTCGAGCAGTGCAAGAACAAAGTGGATAATTTGAAGAAGAGGTACAAGTTGGAGCGGCATAGGATGAACAATGGTGGTGTTTCAGCAAGTCATTGGCCATGGTTCAAGAAGATGGAGCTGATTGTTGGTAATTCAGTGCCCTCAAAGGCTGTATCAGAGGATGACAAGGCTGTTGCCGGGTCATCTAACTCCCTTAGACAAGCGAAGAGGTATGGGTTTGTTGTTGGATAGTTAAATTATTCTCTAAAATTTTTGCCTTTGTTTCTTTGTGGATGTGTCTATGTATTCTGTGTTGCTTTGCATTTGTTGGTGCTGAACTGAGGAATCGTTTGTATTGTTAAGATATTGTGATTGTATTTATCCACAACCTTAATGAAAAGAGTGAGGAAAATAGGTTTTAATTGTAATGCAACTTTAGTAATCGGAGGTTCTCAAGTTGATCTCACCGTGTGATGGTCATGGAATTAAAAAGGTTTTTTCAGGACTTCGGTAAGTGATTAGTTTTGTGAAGGAAGCATTCTACAACTTCCATCTTATACTGACTAAAAGTACTTGGCCATTGACCTGAGGTGGCTTTATCGTCTATTTATCTAATTTGTGATGCTGTTAATGAGAACCTATGGCTGTAATGAGCAAGGGCATGCTGGATTCTCATTATCCAATATAGCTCTTCTCTAATTGTAGGCCTTGTTTGGATAGTATCTGATTTTGGTGAAGCTTTTTAGCATACTCCACAATTTTTTGCACTTAGTGTGATGATAAAGAAGGGGACTAGTGGGTGTAGGACTTATTTGCATTGGCTATGGATAAAAATTGCATGAGTGGCAGATCATCTTGGTAGTGTGGAGAATGGATTGGTTTTGGATGTTTTCCTTTTGAAGGTCATTCCATGATTTGTAGATGGATTTGGTTAGTGCTTTCGGAGATTTGTATGGGATGGATTGGTTTGGGTAGGGGGCGGAGGAAGTCAAATGAGTTGGCTATTTGGAATTTTCTCGTTAATCCAATTATTGCATTTTCAGTGGGACTTATGGGATTGTTTTTCCTTGGAAAGGTGTTGGGAACATGGAAGTTCTTTTGGAGGTTTGCTTTGTTCAGAATGAGTCGTTTCCCATGAGAATCTTCTGAAAGGCGTCTTTGACAGGGAATTCTTTTCTAAATGGTGTTGTTTGGTGGATCATTTACTTGTCATTGTTTGAAGGTGCTCAAGTGATGCTATGAAACTGTTTCTAGCTATTGAAGCAAAAAGGAGGCTGATGACAAAAGAATATTTTGTTACAAGGAGGGGGTGAAGTAATGCAAGTAGTGGCATGGAGTCAAAGAAGTTAGTTAGCACCATCAATTATACTGGTAGGGATAAAAGGGTTGGTGATAGTGGAGAGAATGTGGGAGGGGATTGTTGATGTTTGCCCTTCAGTATTAGAAAATAGGACATAGTCATCTTTGTTTTTTTTGGTTTCATGAACTCTATAGAGTCTTGAGCTGATGTAAATGTTCTTTCATTTCCATTTGTACATGGGTGGTGCTCCTTGGTACCTTCTTCTATTTAGATTCATTTTAACTATGGGAAAGAAAAACAAAACAAAAAGGTGCTTGAGCGGTGCCTAAATCTGTTGCTAGCTGATTTAAAATAGGGGAAGAGGGTACTTGGACAGAGGAAAACAAAATGGTTCGAAGAGGCTTCTCTTTTCTGGAAGCGGTGTATTTGGGTGAAAGACACAGAAGTTCTGCTGATGAAGTCGAGACACTTATTTAGATTAAGAGACAGGGTGTCCCTGATCATTCAGACTTAACATGAATTTCAAAGAGAAAATGGATACCATTCTACTTATGAAGGTGTTGTGCCCCTTTGGTGTTTTTAAAACATATATTAATATTGATGAAAGAAAAGACTATTCTTGAACCTCCAATGACCTTGTGCATGTTGTAAATTGAACTGGAACAGGTCCCATGGATCACCACTACAATCTTTGTCCTATAAACCTAGAAATTGTGGAAATACCCTTGACACTTAAAACATAGGAAAATGTAAGTAAAACTATAACATCAGTATAATATTAACATGAAGTTGTACGTCAGTCAATCCAAACTTAGTTTAAAGATTTCTCAATTATGAGCTGCCGGATTTTCCTTATTATTCTTCTTAGCATGCCTTGAATCATAAATTTACATTTATACTTACATGGCTGCATAATGAGAGAGTAAAGTACGAGCATTTCACCAAGTATAGGACTTAATCATGGACTAGTAGTGGTCCTGTCATGAGATACATGGCCAACCGAAAGAAAATAGTCATCCATGCTTCCTTTCTTGTCATGTGCTCTCATTGTAGTTGTGCTACAGATTTTTAAAAGTTAGTTAGTGAATTGATACCAGTGGCATGGCTGTGGTTTAAGTTAAGGAGCTTTTCTTTATTTTTATTTGATAAGTAAAAGAGCTTGTCTTCATTGTTGATTTTTAACTTAGTTTTGCCACCATATGGTTAATAATTTTAGAATTGAGATTTACTTAAAATTTAGCGTCCCATGGATAGTATGCGCCGTGTCATCTTGTGCTACTGGGATACTGATATGTCTAAAATTTGGGTGAATGGTATTGCTCATCTCTGCACCATCTTTGTATGAAATCTAAACTCTTTACCATCTTAAGCAGCATGTTTGCCAAACAAATTGCATTTCAATTTCTGCTGCTATCAGCACAATGATATTGCTGATTGCGTATACTTATATAATTTTTGACCTATCATTTCAACCAGCAATTGATTCATGGCATTTAATTCCATGCTTTGTAACCCTGGAGAAATTCAATTTATGCATATGTATTTAGTCAATTGTTGGTATCATGGTGTAGATGTTAGTTTTATTTATTTATTTATTATACTTTATATGTTAGTTCACATATATTTAGTATATGTTAATTCTAGAACCTTAGTCATTAAAAAAAAAGTACATGTTAATACAGGTATATTTAGTATATGTTAATTAACATATATCTTACATATATGTATGTTTCATCCTGTGTCTAATATCTGGTATTTGTTTATGCAGATATGGAATTGCAACACCGAGCCCTGGTGCACAGATCAATAACATGAAGTCAAAATCATTAACAAACCCTAGATGGCGGAGAGTGGTTTTCAAAATCAGTGGTGCTGCTTTGGCTGGCACTGGCCCTCACAATATTGACCCAAAGGTTTATTTTAAAATCCTTATATCTGTTGGGATTTGGATGGCTTAACAATGACTTCTGACCACTTTTACTAGTGAATTGTACTATCTTGGCATTTCATTTGGACTGGATCCCATAAATTGAGTTTTCTTTTCTTTTTTTTTTTTTTCCTTTCTAATTTGATAGGTAGCAATGATGATTGCCAAAGAAGTTTCAACTGCATGCCGCCTTGGTGTTGAGGTATTCATTTTCAAATGATTGTCAAATGCACCTGGATCTTCTGTTGTCATAGAATTTGACTTGTGACATGCCTATCCTAATTTGATAATTAGGTGGCAATTGTTGTTGGAGGCCGTAATTTCTTCTGTGGAGACACTTGGGTTACAGCAACTGGTTTAGATAGATGTACTGCCTATCAAATTGGGTAATGTGGTTTTCATTAGCAATATAGCCTCTTTTCTTAGTAATAAAATAAGAAAATTTTTAATAACTTTTACTTATGAATGATCATGATACTTACAAGATGTATTAAGTAGCAGTCTCTTGTTTTGTATAGAACTGTTGTTGCTAAGTTGAAGCTTTGTTCATTCGCTTTTGTCATGGTATCTTTATGTGTTCTTTTGTATTGTCATGCAAAAGATTCATTGGTGTATCTACAAGCAAGGTGAAAAAAATTGGGTCCTTGGGTGATTACAAGGACATGGTCTCTGCCATTTAACTTCAGCTCTTTGCTATGAGCTCTCCTATCAGACAGCATCAATGTTTGGGCCATACACACCAGAGAATACACATACAAAACCATACGCTGTATTTAAAAAATTGCAAGATACTGAGTAAATGCGAATCAAAGAATCCTGGCAAACCACCACCCTTTCATCCCATAAAACTGAAATACCCCCTGCTCTCCTATTGGCAGGCAAAATTCACAATCCACAAATCTACTACCCCACAAATCTAATTGCGGACATTTTCTATTTTTGTTTCTTGCAAGAACTTCGCATCCACCTTGCAAGCTTGAACCATTGATTTTTGAACCAGCAAAATTTCCAAGAAAGAATTTTAAGATTTATAATTCCACTGATGTCAACCCCTTTCCCTTCCTAGCTGAATTACTGCCTCACCCTCCCCCCCCTTCTCAAGGCCCTCTTAATTGATTGAGCATGTCAATTTTTTGAGTTCCTTCCCCAGCTATGAAGTCCTGCCCCCCTTTCCTTTCACCTTCCTTCCTAGACTGTGATCTCCATCTCCTCTCAAACCAGCACTGGAAACTCCCAAAAAGGAGCTAAAACTCGTCATCTTCCTCTGAATAGGTGCCCCCCCCCCCCCCCCCCCCCCCCCCCGGCGGGATTTTCGCCAATGGGGCTGATTACTCCTGAAGATGGGCAACTCTCAGGAGATTATATGTCAAGCTCATCGATCCACTATGTGCTATAGAGATCCAAATTACTCAATGTTGGCTCAATGTTCCTTACATTCCTCCCAAGAACTCTGAGAAACACTCATCTCTGTCTCCCTGCCATCGCAAGCACTGTCGGAGAGGATCCACAATTTTTCCTCCCTCCCAAAATCTTCCCCTCCTCTCAACTCAGCATTACTAAAATATTGAAATTACTAAAATACTTCTAAAAGCTATAAATATAAATTGAAACAATTGCAGCAGCGACGAACTTATAAATAACATAATATAGGGAGCAGAAGATTTGCCGTTTCTTTCCTAAATAATTTATCATGCAAAATGTCGGATTTGCTGTTTCTCTCCTAAGCATATCCTGCATCAAACCCCCCTAGGGTAATGAAGTTATTATCAAGAGTAGATCGAGAACTGAGGAGGGAGGTGGTATTGTCAACAATTTATCCATGGTTCACATAGATACATCATACATGTAAAGGCTTATATTGATGTATTTGACTTGCCTATTTAATTCCTTTGACTCAAGTTGCAATTACCACATGGCTCACATTTTGAGTGAGTCTAGGTCATGATTCATTCTGGTTTAATAGGGCTAGTACATCTTCAACATCTATAACTTAAATCCTTAGTCCAATTACTTGAAGTTGGCTATGTGGATCAGTTTTCTTCAGTTGGTTCTATTAAAATGCATAGTTAAGTCAAGGCAATCATATCCTTTCTTGTTGCTCAACACGTCATTCTTGGTCTTCTTTTTCTTTTGGCACCTTGGATGTTAATAAAAAATCTCTCCCTTTTACAGCAGTCTATTTAGAGATTCTACTAGTGCCTTTAGGTTAATAGAATGTTGTTATAGGGTAGTTTGGTAGAATGCGAATGTTGTTATAGGGTAGTCTGGTTGAATGTTTTGACGTTTCCTAAATGTTCTCCTCGAAAATGCTTCAGGACTAAAATCAATGGATAAAGCACCTCTTATTTTCTTCTCATTACAGAATGTTGGAACCAACCTGCTGACATAGTAGAGTATTGCCTATTTTCCTGAATCACAACATCTTCTTGCACATCAATATTATTAAGTATACTGGGTAGGAATCTTCTTCCACCTGCTGGTGAAGTCTTATTTGATGTCAGGCTGAGATGAGTATAAAGAAGAGTTGGTGAAGTCAAATGTGAGGTTTGTCAGTTTGTTGGAAGGTTGTGATTGTTTCTATCTAGGTTGTTCAATTTTATTGCATGTGAAGGACATAGAAATGTGCGTCTTTCTTTTTATTAGCTTAACCATCACAGATGTAATTTTTAACCCTATGGAGAATTTGACTGCAATGCCAGCTGTTAGATGGTTTGCAGTCGTGGTTAGTCATGACCTAATTAAGATGTGACTTTGAAATTGTTACCAGTATGATGGCAACTGTGATGAATTCGATATTGCTCCAGTCAGCTTTAGAGAAGATGGGTATTCAGACACGTGTGCAAACTGCATTTGCCATGCCAGAGGTTGCTGAACCATACAGTAGGCAGAGGGCTATTCGGCATCTTGAAAAAGGAAGGGTTGTAATATTTGGTGGCATTGGTGCTGGCACTGGAAATCCACTCTTCTCCACTGATACAGCAGCTGCCCTCAGAGCTTCAGAGAGTATGACACTCTATTGGGAGATTTCCCACTTTCTTTGTGAATAGCTGATAATTACAGTTCAGTTTGTTTATCTATTTATACTCTTGAAGGAAAAAATAAACACCTCCTTTTCTCTTCAGTTCATGCTGATGCAGTCCTCAAAGGTACCAATGTAGATGGTGTCTATCTTTGCGACTCCAGAAACAGCAATGTCATATCTGAGCACATTTCCTTCAGGGAGTTGGCGTCTAGAGGTGCTTCCCCGATGGACATGATGGCAGTAACATTTTGCGAGGAGAATGGAATTCCTGGTTTGTATATTTTGTTCCACTCCTTGGTTTTGGGCAAGGTTTCTTTCTGTGACTAGAACCTCTGGCTCATTCCATTGTTAAACATGGATCACATCAAGGCATATCATTCCCTAATTGTGACATACTGTGGTAGAAGGCTGAAGAGTTTCATGTCTTGATGTTTCGAGTTATTTTGGATAGCATGATAAGCTGGAGAGCAACCAAATTCTTTGTTGATTTAATGTTGATGAAATTATATTTCTTCTTGCAGTTTTGGTATTTAATCTTCACGAGCCAGGGAACATATCAAGAGCATTATGTGGAGAACAAGTTGGTACACTGATTGATCAGACAGGAAGAGTTAGCTAATATTTGTGGATCATCATCTCTCTGATTATTAAAAGTCTAGAGAGGGGCCCAAAAGAAACCTATGATCATGTGCCGAATTCCCATTTGGTGGTTCTTTCTAAATCTGATAGAGGTGACTTGAACTTGCATCTGGGGTAACTCAATCGTGGTTAGCGTGGATCTCAGCAAGACAGTACACGGGTTAAGACACTGCTGCTTTGTATCCTACTATAGAAGGTTAAGCTTCTAATACGCCTGTGCTGTCAACATTTTGTCTACAGTGATAACAACATGATTAATGATTTGCTTTAATCATCGTCCTGTTGTGGTTCCTCTTGTATTTCGCATATTGTAAATTGTTTCAACTTCTCACAGTTATTAGTTGGGTGAAAGGAGTTGATGCAAATGAATTGATTAGAGTGTAGTGTATTGATTAGCGCTTTCACTGGCACACAAAATACAAGCAAAAGCTGTGACTGGCTGGAAACGGTTTCTTTATGCAGCTCTTTAATGCTAATACTGGTTTATGAGGTGCTATGATTTGGCTCAAGGCTTTTGATTATGAATGGACTTTGACCTGCTAGAGGGCTTGCCTTGAACTGGCGGGAGATGAAACCGCGATAGGTTCTGAAGAAAGCTTGGAGATTAGTGGAAGGTAGAGGAACACCCCCTGCTAGCCATGAAGATGTTTCAACTTCTCACAGTTATTAGTTGGGTGAAAGGAGTTGGTGCAAATGAATTGAATAAAGATGTTTCAACTTCTCACAGTTATTAGTTGGGTGAAAGGAGTTGATGCAAATTAATTGAATAGAGTGTAGTGTATTGATTAGCGCTTTCACTGGCACACAAAATACAAGCAAAAACTGACTGGCTGGAAACGGTTTCTTTATGCAGCTCTTTAATGCTAATACTGGTTTATGAGGTGCTATGATTTGGCTCGAGGCTTTTGATTATGAATGGACTTTGACTTGCTAGAGGGTTTGCCTTGAACTAGCGGGAGATGAAACCGCGTTAGGTCCTGAAGATAGCCTGGAGATTAGTGGAAGGTAGAGGAACACCCCTGCTAGCCATGAAGATGTTTTAACTTTCTCCACCAGCAATGAGTAAGGAAAATGATTACTGAAAACAAAGGCAACGGCGAAAGAGCGGTAAAGGTGTTGGCATGGTTGGCATCAACTTTTCTTTTCTTTTTTTTATTTTTTGGATTAGGATAATCGGATTACATTGAAAATGGCATGTCATGAATAGGAGTTTGTTTTTGTCCCTTGTATTTTTGTCATGTGCCTTCCTGCACTTTTGGTTCAATGTGCAATTTTGAATGAGTAGCTCAGTTGAGTTAAAAAAAATCTAGCGCTACGGTCGTACTTGGCATTTTTCAGGGCGAACCGTGTATATTCTAGTAAGCTGGCCCCTCCTTGTACGTGGAGAAATCCGAATGGCGGTCGTTCTTGCGCTCATCTGTTGAATATTTGTCAATCAATCGAATGTAAATTGAAACATGATTTTAAATATAAAAGCCATGTGTGCTGTAAAAGAGTTAGGACGCAAGGATCTATATCCTTGTTCAGCAGGGATTAGTCAGGATACATTAAGGAGGAATTAGTCAAAATACGTGAAAATTGATTCAAACATTTATTGCCGAATCAAAAAAAGAAAAAAAAAATTTGATGCTGACAGTTCCATGCTTTTCTACCATGGTTATGTTGGCTGGACACAATGAAAGCAGGTTGTCCAACATCTTCAGAGCTCACGAGGTTTACTTCATATTTTGATATCAGGACTCTCCATTGTTTTTGTGATCCAATGATACTGCACTCTCTCCCTCAACCAAATGACAGATTTGAAGGTAATTAAATTCAAACTGCAGGGGCCATTAGGCTACCATCGTCTAGCGGAGACAGCTTGGGTTTATCACTCTTTATGGTCATGCTTCCTTAAAAAATTACTAATAATTAACCCAAATGTCAAAATTACATTACAAAGCAGAAATTACCAAATGTCAAAATTACATTACAAAGCAGAAACTAATTAAACATGAAGCAAACAATTATTACAAGGGTGAGGAAAAAAACCAAAAGAAAAATCCATAGCTTCTCTGAGAGAGAGAGAGAGAGAGAGAGCGCAACAACAATCGAGGATCAGTAACCGGCAAGTGCCTCCTCGGTGGTGGCAAGTGAAGGCGAGAGCGAATTGCGCGATTCATCGTAGTCTTCCCCCACCGGAGACTGCTCCACCCTGATCTCCTCTATCATCTTGGCCACTTGAGACATGGTAGGCCTCTTTTCCGGCTGCAGCACCACACAAGCCAGCCCCACTTGAAGCATTGCAACTAGTTCCTCCTCAATGTTCTTGTACCTCAGGAGTTCTTGATCAAACACTTCAGCAGTCCACTCGTCCCTTACGACCGACCGGACCCACTTCGGCAAATCCACCGCCTGTTCCTCATCTTCCTCCGGCCAAGGCCGATCCGGTGAACTGTACCGTGACGGAGCTCTACCGGTGAGCACTTCCAACACCAAGACCCCAAAGCTGTAGACATCTGCTTTCTGAGAGAGCCTCTTGACTTCAGCCTGCTCAGGCGCCTTGTATCCTCCCAACCTGGCCGTGGCATGAACCGGATTCAAAAGCAAGGCCAACCCAAAATCAGAAATGCAAGCAACGCCATTTTTATCGAGCAACACATTCGAAGATTTCACGTTCCCGTGAGGTATTTTTGTTGCAGAGTACTCTTCATGAATCCAGGCAAGCCCCCGAGCCGCCCCGAGCACCAAGCTGATCCTTGTAGTCCAGTCCAATGGAATTCTTCCCGGACCCCGGTTCCCTGATTGCATATAATTAATAAGAAACCATACATACAATATAATATATATATATATATATATATATATATGAGTGAATTGTGGATACCATGAAGGAGTGAATGCAAGCTTCCATTGGGGAGATAGTCATAGACGAGAAGCTTCTCTTCTTTAGCATAATAGAAAGCTCGAAGGCGAACAATGTTTGGGTGCTTGAGCTTCCCAATGACTTCCATGTACTGCTCGAACTCTTTCCTCTCGCAGGGGTTGGCATCCTTTAGCCTCTTCACGGCAACGACATAGCCGTCGTCGAGCCCGGCCTTATATACTGTTCCGAGACTCCCTTTGCCAAGCATTTCTGCTGAAGCTCGCAGCAAATCCTCGAGCTCGAACTGCTGCTTCCGATCGAAAAACACGAGCTTGCTTCGATCTGTTGCGTTAGTTCCATCACTGTCGACTTCGTTGTTGGCGTAAATCTTCGTCTCAGCGGCGTAGCTACTCGAACTTCTTCTCTTCCCAATTTCACTATCTGATCTTGAATTCGAATCTCTCGAGTGCCTTCCGCAATAGTATGCTACAATAAAGGATGTGATCACTAGTAATACAACTGAATTGGCAATCACAATTGCGACTATGGCACCAGGACTAAGGCCGCTTCGAGTTTTTTTCTTGTTTTGGTCGATTATGGTTGTCGAAGGCAATGAATTTGGTTTTGACGGTACGATCTGGGCCGTCGAAGGGGTGCCTGTGGAGGAACAAACCGGCAATGGACTGGACCCACAAAGCCCTTTGTTGCCGGAAAAGCTCCGGTCGCCGAATTTGCTCTGTAGACTCTCCGGTAAGTCTCCGTACAGTTCGTTGTTTGACAAATTCAGCTCTTTGAGTGCTGGAAGTGAGTCGAGGGATCGGGGGATTGGGCCGGAGAGCTCGTTGTTTTGGAGGCGGAGGGTGAGGAGGCGAGTGAGATTCGAGATAGAGTCCGGAATTGGGCCTTTCAGGTTGTTGCTAGAGAGATCTAATCGGAGAAGGCGAGTGAGTGAAGATATTCTCGCCGGAATTTCTCCGGAAAAGTCGTTGCCGGAGAGGTACAGGAGTTTCAATTTGGTGCAGTTGGCAATGGGGTCGACGGTGCCGTTCAGGCGGTTGCTGTGGAGGTCGAGGAGGCGGAGCTGGTCGAGGGAGGAGAGAGAATCAATGGGTCCGCGGAGGTCGACGGAAGGGAGGGAGAGTGCGATCACGCGACCGTTAGAGCAGTGGACGCCTTGCCAGCCGGCGGAGCAGGCGTCGGCTGCGGCGGATGAGGTGGGGAGTGTCCAGTTGGGGAGGAGGTCGCCGTGGGTGTCGGTCTGGGATCGGAAGAGGAAGAGGGCGGCGGTGTCGTTGGTGGGTGTAGAGAGAGGAAGCGTGGAAAGAGAGAGAGGAAGGAAGAGGAGGAGGAGAGAAAAGAAAGTGAGAGCATGAACCTCCATCGGGTCAGAGCCTAGGCGGGAAGTGGATGATGGGTGTGTTTTAAAAATATAAAAGAAACAAAAGGCCAGCGGAGGTTGAATTTCTCTCTCTATCTACTTAGACAGGTGTCATGCATGACCATGATTAAAGGAGGAGAGAGAGAGAGAAAATCTGTCTCTAACTATCTATATCTATACTATTATAAAGCAAACTCTTAAGTTTGGCGAAGCTAGTAAAACTCCAAATTTAAAAAAGTGTCACTTTTATGTACAGATCAAAACATTCTCAAAAATCACATAAATTACTAACATTGTGCATATCTTTATTTAACTCAAAGGGTAAAAAAGTAAAATGCTAATTTAAGTTTTGTAACCACCCACTAATCATCATCTATTTGTTCTCTTCTACTTGCTCAAATTAACTACTCCAAATTAACCACCCACGTAGTGGGGGCACTCATTCTAATATATCCATATACTGAGGTCATATTAGTTTAAGAGACGTTTGGCAACTTACTTATAAATTATAAGTTATAAGTTATTTTTAAAAAAATATGATTAGATATAAATTATTTTTTTTATACTACTCATTCAAATATATTTTAAACAAGTTATAAATATAAGTTATAAACTATTAAATAAGTTACGTCCAAACACCTCTTATAGTTGTTTAGGGTATGGATAATGATGTTATGATTCTATGAATTCTTCAATAGTTTGAGATTACAATTTTTTGTTGAGTAACTTCATAATTTGCTCTTCAATCCCAAATTTTCTGCTACTTATCGAGTTTTCTGAATTGCTTATGCCCATGCCCACTCTATTTTGTGCAACATATCAAGGATAAGGGTAGTCACAATATTACTAGTTCAATCAAGCAGCTTTATCCTGCTAAAACAATGAGCTAAATAAATGCTCATTAGAGTGTTAAAAGTAAACACAAACTTATATTCTTATGCTGATTTACCTTTTTTTTTAATAATAATGGAAGTAACAATTTTCTCACAATATTCAACTTTGTTGAAAAAATACATAATGTATTCAATTTTAATAGACTGTTCATAGTCATGCCATGTGAATAAAACTGACCTGGTGTTCTCAACCTATATTAGTAATTTCTCCATAAATAAATCCGGGCATGTTATACTTATGCCTACATATTTTGAGATGAAATGCTAGCCAAATTCGCGTGTAACTGTTAGTTATTAGTTGATAGCTACCACTTCAGTTGGGCTCAATTTACTCTCTATTTTGAGAGAGAGAGAAAAAGAAAAAAAGAAAAGAGATTTCTCTCTCTAAACCATTAGGAGAGAAGGGGAATGATTAAAGGATGGTGGTAGGAATGATTGGTGTTCTCCACTCCTCCCAAATGAAATTGAGTAAAAGATCCTACAAATTACAAAGCTTACACACACATTCTTTTTCTCTTTTCCCTTTAGGTCTGCATTACACACCACATGTAAAGGGGGCACCTCCTTGAAGGACATTATACATCATGTTCAAGTCACTGTCCATCTCCTTTTTTATTTCTCACATGTAGCGAAGTTCTCTCTCTCTAAATATGAAGTTAATGTATTTATAACAAAGAGTATTACGATGATTCTGCACCAGTTCGAAACAATAATACGTCAAAAGCCTGCCCTAGGAAAAGAAGGAAAAAAACTAGTGGTTACGAAGAGGGCTATTTTAGTTGTGCATTGCTAGACAAAAGAGAGTATGAATTTGTACTATTACTTTGGAACTGCTAGTAGCATAATAGAAACTGAAAAATGCTTAATTTCGTGAAATTATCTATCTTTTATGAAAAATTATTTAGGTAAATCTTTTATATTGTATTAAGGTACATTTTGAAATTTAACAGATGGGAACCAAGTGAGGCAAAATCATCGATCCCATTACGATACATAGACATATATATATATATATATATATAGTCTTGTCTTTTGATGTGGGAAGAAGCATAAAGTTGAAAGGTGTCCTTGTTATTAAGCAAAAGTAGAACAAGAAAAAGAAGAGGATCGAGGTGGAATTTGGCGAGCAACTTTATAACCCTTTTTTTTTGGATGATTGTGAGTTAGTCGCAAAGAACATTACCGGTTTCTCTCAACATTTTATCTCATAACCCTCCATATTTTGACAAAAATTCCAGAGGACCAGAGGAAAATAAGTGAACAGTAATCATAATTTAACCTATAATCTCTCATTTCTGTAAACTTTTTAATGTTTTGGTCCGCCCGAAGTTGTCCCTACACTTGTTTGAGGCTGTTTTCAAGCAAGACAAGCGGCACATAAAATTTGATTTTGGTCTATGGTCTCCTTTCCATTTTGTGGGACGAAAAGCTCTCACTTTAAGCCACAAGGAAGCACAGCTGTGCTGTATATTCCTGAAAATGACCTAACAACTGTCATAACATTTACACAAACCCCAATACCCAAATTTTCTTTTTTAAAGATCTCCCAACAGGAAAAGAGTTTGGGGAATTCAAGCATTTTGAAGTAAATATTAGACATTAGTGTACTTATCAATTTGGAGTTTTAACCCATAATTTATCAGGAAATTTGATAGGGGAAATGCGCTTCAGCAAAAACGCATTTTTAATAATTATACAATAGTCTTTTGAAATATTTAGAGAAATATTGTAGATACTTTTGGAAAATATTTTGAATACTTAATCGAAAAAGAGAAACTTCAAAGAAACTGAAGGGAAATTGACAAGAAAGTTTGCAAAAGCTGCATTTCTCATTTTCATTTCTCCCATCGTTTCGCTTTCACTTCCTCTTTTTGCTATCACTGCCTATTCTTGTAACTATGCTTTAACCATTAAATTCTCCCATGCTTCCTTCAGAAACAAGTAGAGACAATATTCTGAGTGTAAAAACAGATGAACTTAAAGAATTGGAATGTTATGGCTGAAATTCCAAGGACTGGTATGGAGAGATCAAATTCAGGCTGTACTGAATCCATGGATCAAATCTCAAATACCTTCATGGGTACATAAATGATGTTGGCAAAAGTGAAGACAACAGTTACAGCTTTATATATATATATATATATATTGCTACAAAGTATTTTTGCTTTTCTGTCACATAACAAAAGAGAGATTGAAGGCGGGATTGGCGTTCAAAAGGGTCTATCATTTATGAGAAATTATTTAGTAAGTTCGGAACATTAAATCAGGATGATGATGCAGTGTGTCTAAAATGTTTAAGATAAATATATCATGTATATTTTGTTGACAAATACATAGGTAATAAATATGAACATGTTAAGAAAGTTATTAGTTTTATTATTTTAAAAATAAGCCAATCAACATAAAATAGGAACGTGTTTATTTTTAATAGATTGAGCACACCACATCATTATGCTGACGTGTTGTTCTAGAAATACTAATAATTTCTCACTCACTTAGAGTCCGACCATGATATTGTCAATTTGTGATAGTCAAAGTAGTGCAGTGCTTATATATATATATATATATATATAAGATATGCATGCATTTACACAGACAGGTACATAAACTTCATTTCTTCTATAATGGGACATTGACAATGTTTGCATTTTTTTGAGTTAAAGAAGCTTCTGGTATGAAGCACAAGGCAAGCAAAAGTTAGAGTTAGAGGTAATTTCAATTTTAATTTTTAAATGTGAAGGTTTGACTAAGATTATAGTTCTAACTGTGAATGTATAGAAGGTCTTTTAATAGAACTGTATAGCAAAAGATATATATAATGCTCTCTGTTTTTTTCATAGATTTCTGGTCTTTCTTGTCTTGTTTGAATAGCAAAAGTAGTTTTGACATTGAATGTGGTTAATCTGTCCTTAGGATCAAGAAACAAATCATTTGAGTAAGCAACCAAACCAAAAAAAGAAAAAGAAAAAAAACAAAATCATTTGAATATAAAATGAGCTTATATGACATTTCTCTTAAACAAACTCACTCTCAGTGGACTTAGAATTTTGGTTGAGAGTGGTTAAGATAAATTTTGTTAAATATTTGACTGTCATTAGTGGACCCACATGAAAGCGGGTCACGACTCTTCAAAGTTTTTATAATTATTTTTAATCCTTCTAAATTTTTAGACATTTAAAATAAAATATAACATATTTATCCCCAAACACTTAAAAAGCTCTTTTTTCAACCAAAAAATTTCAACTAAAATCACGGGTCCACTGCTAGTGATAGTGTGATGCGATCAGATTGACTTGTCTATTGGTTTAGGACAATTATCACAAGTGTGATGGGATCAGATTGACTTGTTTGTTGGTTTAGGACAATTATTCCACTGTACAATTTATGTTTTTATAGACCCATTGAATACGATAAGGATAAAAATTCATCAAAGTATTATTTAAAATCTCGGTTACTCTTTCCTATTGGATTTTTTCTTCTTCCTATAGTCTCTCCCTCTCCACTTTTTTGCCATCCATGACCTCTATTTGAGAAGGCCCAGTGCCTAACCAGTTATTCCACATCTTTGGTTCTCTAGTTCATACAAAAACAAACGGAGACATGCATGCAGCATGTTCTTTCATCACAATTTATGACTTGACATCAACTTGGGGGGACATTTTTGTTTTAACGAATATGTGGGATGTTTAAAATATGTTCTCAGATATTGTTACGTAACCAATGTTTTAAAAACGGGATTAGACCGGTCGGTCAATTAAATTATTGACCGGTTGAAAAATGGCCCAGTTAGTCTTCTAGACTCATTTTGATCAAAATGTGATCAAATTTAAATCGGTTGTTGGACCATTCGGTTCAATCTTTTAAGGCAAAATTTTATATTTTAATTTCAAAATTTTAAGTTTTAAGTGTCAAAACTAGTGTAAAAAAATAAAAAAACTTTTTTTAATATTAATAAATAAATTATTAACATAATTATGACATCACAGGTTAATAACGATTTATCCGACGATTGAACTAGTAACTTGTGACCTGGTCTCTTTTTCGATTCACTCAACGGTACAATTTTCAAAACATTGTATATAATAATGTCATATAGTAAGACATGCATTTTATGGAACTCATTGTTTTCATTTTTCACTTTTGAAAAGATCATAAAAATAGGGGAGGAATCCATTTACAACACACCCTTTCATTAGTTCTTGCCAAATTCATATTTTGCAAACTGCTTGTTGAATCCGACACGCCAAATTTTAGGTCAGTCGCATATCAAAAAGTTTCTCATTTACATTACACCACAAAATCAGGAACTATTCCCACTACACAAAATCAACATGTCCTAATTATAGGAGGTGAATGCGGAGAGATCACAACTGGAAGATTGGCCATTCCCAAATTTTGCTATTGATTATTCTCCCTTTTCTCCTTCTCTTAAAGAGAGGGAGGAAAAAAAGGTGCTATGGTTGTACCCGGCTTTTTTCAAGTGTGAACATGTTTTGAACGTGTATTGTAGTGAACAAGGCCCCACTCCTTGCAGGTGGCAAAATCTGAACGTATGCAACCCATCATATTGTAAATGTGTCCCCCAGAGAGAGAGAGAGAGAGAGAGAGAGAGAGAGAGAGAGCGTTCGGTTAGGCACAAACAGCTCATGTGATGGCAAAATAGAGACACCTATCTATCAAGTGAAATGTTCCCTTGGATAAGGAGAGCATGTATTAATTCCATCGGACCTTTAAAGCTCCGAGTCACAATTGTCCAAATCATGGGGAACAATACAACGAAAAAAAAAAAAGAGCAAAGCCTCACACCTCTAAAAGTTGCTCATGTCTGGGACTAGAAAATAGACACCCACTAGCCCATTCTTGTCAAATTTAGTCTCCAAGGCTACTTAACTATAAACACAACATGCTAAGCAATAAAGCACATTCAACACATAAAAACATCAACTGAAACTACCTAGCAAAATGCCTAATTTCTACACTTTGTTCTCCTTGAAAAGCACCTGCAGACTCATGTCATTATTCTTCAACCCAAACCTCATGGTTTTTGGTGGTTGTCGCGAAATCATGCAACAGGTTCAGAAGTTCAATGAAGATCGAATCCCCCGCTGGCTACTGCTATCATCATTTTTCTCATCCTGTATTTTGCTAACGGCTGGCAGAAGAAACCCTAGACCATGATCATTACAAAGTTGGTTCCATCCTGGAAGACAACCCTGATATGCCTGACAAGAAACTCATCTAAATACTGTAAAACAATAAGATGCACACATCTAGATCTCAATGCTAGGTAAAGAACACCCGTATGATTTTCATATCCATTGGAACATCTAAATGAAAAAACCAAGTGATCTTATTGAACTCTAAAATCTTCCATCATCGGGGAACTTGCTTCACTTACCATGTCTAGCAGAAAGCTAGTTACTGTTCCATCAGTATTAACAAATTATGACCTCAGTCCCTCAAATCTGAAAACAAATCATAGCAAGCAACCCACTAATAACCGCTGAAAGGAAAGTACGATATCAAATTTCCTGTCAGCATCATTTAGCAACACTATAAATATAAGAAACTTTTGCACAGCATGGATTTTCCTCAGTGAATGGGAAAACCAAAATGTAAGTTGTGAGTAGAACATGACGAAACATAAATTGGAGCATCCATTTCGAAATATTTCTAGCAAGTTCTAATTAGGGAAACTCTTTAACCCTGAAACTAACAATCAAAAAATTCTAAATCCATCATGCTCACTCTAATCCCTCGTTCGCACTTCAAACTCAAAACTAAGACATCCTTGTATTGTTTACTGCAAAGATAATTCATTCCTAGCAAGTAGTATTCCTGCAGAGGAAATAGACCATACATACAACAGGACAGCAAAGGACTGACAATTGGACAAACGCAAGCTGCAAGGGTTACAGCTGCAAGCAAACTCAAACAGGTATAGGTAATTCACCACAGTATCCTTTTTCTGCACAGAAAAGTTCAGCTCAGAAGCCTCTATTCACATGGCTCCCAAAAAAAAAGAGGATGGCTAAAACACATTCCAAAAATCTAAAAAGTATAATTAGTTATTAAAAAAAAGAAAAAAATTAAATATTTTTTTTGCACACTAGATGAGCAGTTTTAGGCATAGCTTGCTAGTTTTCATATAAGATGGAACAAAGAAAGGCAAAAAAAGACAGCATTCTTTGCAAATTGGTACTTTATGTGCTACAAGTGAGTCGCACCGATTATAGTTTGTTTGGTTGAGCGTCAAGGAACAAAATTTTCATGTGTTTCCGTTGAAACGGCCAAAACTTTTCCATTTCCTAAGAGACTGAAACGAAACACTAATGCCAAAACAATATGTAATGTCAACCCGAATTTAGAATTTTTCATAGATGTATAATTTAGACTGAGAAAAATACAAAAGTGTATTTTCTATGTTAATATTTGTCACAGCTGAAATGTTTCCGAAACATTTTGAAAATGTTTCCAAATCGTCTCCGTTTAGGAGCTAACCGAAATGACCTATCGCAATGAAATTTTGATCCTTGTTTAGCGTATAAACATACCTTAAAGTCAACCACCTACCATGCCTATTGACACTTTAAAAAAATGAGAATTAAAGTAGTTCCTTAGGATTAACAGACAGGTATGCCCAGTCAGAATACACGACACTGCTAACTAAGAAAGGTTCTGAACTTCAACAATAACAGAAATTCAAGTCAAAACAAAATATAACTTGCATATCTGTAACTCAAGATTACCGATCCTAACACGGCAACAGTTTAAAATAATGTGTTTAACAGAAGACCCAATGATAACAAATAAAGTTACTGCATTTAAAATGATTTAAGGAAAAAAAAAATGGACTGAAAAGGATATTGGGAAATATCAAGTTCTAATTCATTCTTGCATGGTTATACCCTGGTTCTGGACATCTAGGCCATGCACAACTACGAGAAAGATTTATTTATCATTTTGCGTGTTCAATCACAGTTTTTTTCTTCACATAGTTACAAAGTTACAACACAAAACTTGCTTTCCAAGTATCCAACAAATTAAAAAATTCAATTTGCTGTTTTAGCATATGAAAAGACAGCTCCAGGTACCATAACTTCATGCTGAAGGTAGTAGACATGCTTCACCTTTGCATTTAGTTCTGTAGCCATCAGCTTTCACCTCTAACTCAGCTTCTCTGAAAATATGGAAATTTAATATATTCCAAACCTTTTCAATAACCTCAATTGATAAAGCATGAAATGCTTGTCTTGCAGCTGCACGACGTGCTTCCAGAACTGTCGCATTACTCAAGAGTTCACTGAGAGCTTTTTCAAGCTCTAGTTTTCCAGAAACCTGCAGATCAGTGCCAACGCGAGCTTCTTGGAAAGGAGTGGAAGAACAAGAATGAATGAATAGATGAACAAGTGAATGAAAGCATACCGAAAAAAAAAAAATGAAAAAGAAATAAATTATCACCTGGATTCATAAAGGAAAATTTATTAAATTATAAACCTCGTGTAGCAGACAAACAGATTGTTAATTTTACTTGAGCAAAAAGTTCCGGGAATGAATTTTGTTTGGAGAGAATAATATACTATCTCTAATTTTGATGATGAGAGCTATCTTATATTTTTGATAACTGGAAAAGGGCCACCTACTAATACAACTGCACGCTGTCTTCTATGTTGATGACTACTACTAGGTCCAAAGATGGGACTTCTTCTGACAAGGAATGACCAATTTATTGACCTGTAGCTTTGGAGTACAAATATGCTTACTTCACAATGTGAAAGCGAAAATTTAAGGAGCTTGAGTGTTGTTTTTAGGATCTGGTAAAGCTTAGGATAAACTTCCAAGCCCTAAGTTTTCTTCATGTTAAACTTGTGTTGGCCCCATCTCAGGCTGAAACCAAGGAGTGGTCAAGATCCACATTTTTAAAGGAGGAAGTAACCTTCCCCCAACTTTTTAAGCAGCATGAATACCCTTTTTTGTTAAGGCTCGTTTAAATCCTTTTAACACCTCATCTTCCTCACTAGCAGCCAGCCTTTTTGTCTCTGTCTCTCTCTCTCTCCCTCTACCCTGCCTCACTACAGTGTGTTTATGGTTGTAGATTCGTGCTGCCCTGCATCTTGATCTAACAGTTTTTTCTCATTCACAGACGCCAGAAAGCAAATTTGAAGTTAAAAACCCTTTCTCATTCCCTAATGAAATACTAACATATTACTACTGTTCAAAGCAAATAAGCAAATCTAGAACCCTGAGGTAACTTCACTCTGAATGTCCTGTAATTCTGACGCTGATGAATCAATGGATTTCATTGGTTGTTTACAGGAGGAAAACAATCTGTGTCATTTCTCATAGGAAATCTAAAACTGGAAATTTTTGAAGCTGCATATTACCATTGGAAATTGGAACCATGGACTGGAAGCAGGAAAATGAGTTATTGCAGGAATCTATCTGCAGGCAAGGAGTAAAACAGGTCAGGGCCAGAGGAAGATGGAGGTGACTAAAGGACCTACTCTTTTCCATGTTTTTACTGAAGAATTAAGACTGATGGCAATATCCAACTTTGTTGCTTAGACATTACCAAGGCTAATTACCTTATTTAGGTGGAAAATTACATCCCCTCCCCACTCCTCTTTCTTGCCAACCAAAAAGAAAAAGGTGAAGAAAAGAAAAAAAAACCCTGAAATTAGAAGAACAAGAAATAAAAGAAACGCACATATGGACGCAGTCCTACAGTGAACAAGATGCAATACAGTTAACAGAAATTCTTAAAAAGCTTACAAGAAATTTTAGTTCTCAGATCTTAAGTCCTGATACCCATTTGATGCTGACAAGTGTGGGGAACACTCTCCTACAAGCAGTAAGCCTCAAGTTAAGGTGAGTCATCAATTAAAGGGCTTTATTAGGGCTGATTTTAACTGGTTTATCGTGGCTGGAAGGTCAGTAAAATTTGTTTTGATAAGTAGAATTTTATAAAAGGAAAGCACCAAGGGCGTGCCACCTGTATACACTATAGGTGGGCAAAAAAACAACACCTAACTCTACTATACTAAACTTCTTACTAAAAAATTATCAACAAAGTACAAACATTAGTACGATGACGGATCAACTTCACTCGAGAACCAACTATATAAAAGGGACAAAATCATACTTTTCAATTTATAGAGAGAAGCTTCCTTCCACCAAAGTTCTCCGGTTTTCCTCCTCCCATATAATCCACATCAAGCACAAAGGTACCAAATCCCAAGCTTTTTTCCTTCTCTTGCCCACTCTAGCCCCCTCTATGAATAGATAAGTTCTACAACACTCTTAGGGAATATCCAAATCATCCCAAACATACTAAGAATCATGACCAAAGACCTCTAGCCATCAAACAATGAATGAAAAGATGATAAACCAATACCCCAACTTGCTTACACATAAAACACCAATTAACACAAATTTGCCTCCTCCTAAATTAAGCTATCAACACAAATACCTCTCCCTGTAAAGGAATCTCCTTCATGACCCGCTAAGTTTTTCATAGAAGGATTTCATCCAATAGGGCTGTCCAAAAATCCCACCGACTTGGCCAACCCAGCCGCCCAAACTGACCTGACCCAAACGATCACCCTATGGGTGAATAACGGGTCCATTTTAACTAACCTGATTCTATTTGGTTCCGGTGTCAGGCTTTTATTTCCCCAACCTGAACTGATCAAACCGACCCAACCCGCCCAATTTTACACTAAAAATTGATTTTCCCCCCGAACCTGACTCGAACCGATCCAACCCGATCATCCATTGGGTCGGAACCGGTTTCAATTTTTTATTTTTTATTTTCAACCCGATGGATTCGGGCCGGATGGTGGGTGACCTCCAAACCCGACCTGACCTTTGGACACCCCTATCATCCAAAACCTTGGAAGGTAGATAAAATATGGGCTTTTAAGGTTTCTATGGGAGTAATAAGAGGATAGGCTCTTGGGAGTCAAAACAGAGAATTTTCAGAACTATTTAGGCTCTAGGTACAGTAAATAGCACCAAGAACAGTTCTTTTGCTAGTTGGGAGATTTTTAGTGTATTAGGGATGAAGGATAGAAGGGAAGATGGCTTAGGTTTGTGGATTAAGGTTTAAAGGTATGAGAAAGGTGGCTAAATAGATATGGTTTTGTTAAGTGTTATTTCTCTTATGTTATAAGTGTATTTTTGTATTTTATGCTACATTAGGGATTGTACATGCACTGTGAGTTGCGGCTCAAAGATATTGTGCTGATTACTTGTATGTTTTGGACTGGTTTGGCTTTGTGTTAGTGTTATGATACATGTATTGTTAAGATTTGGTGATTTAAGTTTGCTACTTTGGTGGGTATATGCTGATTGTTGTCTCATTCAACTACTTTGGTTCTATAATCGTCACTTGTGTTGGATTGAGTGCTATATTGAGTGTGTGGACATGTCAAATACTGCTAAGATATTTCCTAGCAGTGGGGAGAATGGGTTTAAGTCGTGTTGGGTCTCTTGAAGATGCCCATCTCCTTAGATTAGTCATGTTAAGTTGGATGTCACCAACTCTTTGATGTGGTCATGTTCATGTAGGTTGGCTATCGCTGCTCCTAGCTTGACTAGTTATATCACGGGAGCTACCAAGGATCAAATAACAGATGGGCCAGCACATGAGAAATGACAGTCAGAGAATGCCCTTGTCATGATTGACTAATTAATTCAATGCAACCAAAATCAGTCGAACATTTGTGTTGACGGACACATCACATAGATTTGGTCTGCAGCTGCACAGACATACTTTTAGAAGGGTAATAATGCACAAGTTTATAAATTGAGGAAGAAGATTCATGGATTAGATAAAAAAGACAAGTCTCTTGTTGAGTATTATGCTAAGCTGAGTAGTTTGTGGCAGGAGCTTGACTATTACCAGAATTTTTAGACTGTTTATGCTCAGGATGCAGCTACGTTCAACATATAGTAGAGAAATAACAAGTTTATGTTTTTCTTGCTGGTCTCAACATGGAGTATGATCAAATTCAGGTTCACGCCTTAGGCCGATATACTTTACTACTCTTAGAGGCTAATGCATGTATTCAGCAGGAGGATAGCAAACGTAAGTGCTATGGTGCATGCTCTTTGTCAAGGTCGCTCTGCTTTGGCTACTACCTCTACTCCCCAGGATGGCAAACTAAGTCAGTCCAAGTTTGGTGGAAAACATAATAAGGGTGTTGACCGTGATAAGCTAAAGTGTGATTATTGTAGGAAAGATAGCCATGATAGGGAGCATTGCTAGAAGTTGATTGGTCACTCTAACCGAGGACGTGGGACTAGCTGAGGTGGTAATGCATGTTCCCAAGCCCATATATCTGAGATGTCCATGAGAACTTCTGGTGATATTGTTCCTCTTCCCTCAGATGAGATGCAGACTCTCAGGCGACTGATGGCTCGACTTGATACCTTGACTACCATACTTCTTCCTCCACTCCTGCCAACTTTGCTTACACAAGTATTCTTGCAAGTGCACTTAATGCCATTTCTCCTCTCCTTGGATTATCGATTTTGGAGCTAAAGATGACATGACATGTACTTCCAATCTTTTCTATTCTTACTCACCTTGTTCAGGTAAGGATAACATAAGAGTAGCTGATGATTCCTCATCTTTTATTTTAGTGAAGGGTTGAGTTTAGTACTCGTCTCCATCACTATTTCACCCGATCTTCATATTCCGCACTTTTCCACCAATTTGCTTTCTATTAGCAGTTTTACTACTTCCTCCGAGATTTTCTTTCCTGCACATTGCGTTTTTCAGGAACAAGAAATCAGGAGAACGATTGGCAGTGGTAGAGCAGATGGCGGCCTGTACTTTCTGGATGCCACATCTCCTACTGCTTCAATCCTTTTGTCATCTGATCAGGCTCTCAGGCAACTACTGGTTCATCACTGCACCTCTTACATCAGTGGCATCGATGTTTGGGTTATTTGTCTTTTGGCATTATAGAAAACACTTTCCCACACTTAGTGAAGGATTGTAAGAGGCAATTATTGATGCAGATTGAGCAGGTTCGGTTGATGATAGGCAGTCTACTTCAGGCTACTATACCTTTGTAGGAATTTGGTCACTTGGTGAAGCAAAAAAGCAAGCAATGGTAGCTAGCTACAGCACAGAAGCACAATACAAAGCTATGGCTGATAGTGTTTGTGAGCTTATGTGGCTTCAGACCTTATGGGGAGACTTGGGGATATTTGGTGATGGAACCATAAAGATGTATTGTGACAATAAAGTTGCTATTTACATTGCTCATATATTTCTAAGATATATCTCTAGCTGCATTGAAATTTTTTTTGTTAAAAGGACTTACAAACTTTTCAAAGTACTAGTAACTCCTGCACCCCAACCCCAAAATCAACACAATACTAGATTTAGTCCTAAGTAGCGTTGCAATATTTTTTTCTAGAAAGAGATGATTGAAATAAGAGGCTCTCAATGATGCGGCATCAATTGTTTTTCATTTAGTTCCAGAAGAAAAACTAAACAAATACGAACACTCAGTGGCGGATGCATCAAGGGTGAGTGGGGGCAGCTGCCCCCACTGAACTTCTAAACTTCCACTAGTTTTATAATTTTACTAGTATGTATTGAGATGACACTAGGATATAAGTACCCTTGGTTGCCCCTACTGACCTTTATTTTGCCAAAAACCTAGACCCCAAGTAAACTAAAACCAGAAGCAAAAACCTTTCTGCGTACAACCACTCCTGCTATTTTGACTCTCCATCACTTCAATTAATCTTAAAAAACCTCCAACCAAGAAACCCTTTTCTCTCTCTTCCATATCTCTCTTCCTCTCTCACATATATGTCTACAGTTTACCACTTTCTCTCTTTCCCTCTTTTTTCTCACATATTTCTCTTCCACTGCTGCAATTGCATCTGCTGTGAGAAGGAAACCTAACACCATCTACAACAACAACAACCTTGTGTTCCAACTCTTCTAAGGTAATCCACCTCCACTGCCCTCTTTCTCTTTTAAGTGACTTGTTTAATAAGTCTAAAGCTTTATCAAGTTGGAAATTTTCCCTTTTGTGTTCTGCCTATGTTAGTACAAAGTAGACTTCTATTATTAAGTGCCCGCATTTAAGCTTGTAAGGTAGTTTTGAGTTTTTGGTGGTGATAGATTGGGTGATGGGTCCAATACCTTACAAGTCTAACTTGATGCTTGTCTGCACAAATAATTAATTATATTTAATTCCTGCAAATTTGTCACATACTTAGAGCCAATATACAGTTGATGTAATGAACTTTTTGACAATATAATTTTTAAAGATTCATGAGTTTAATTCATGACATTCTTTCAGTTGTCTAATGCATCAATTTTTGTTATATTTCTATAATTTTTGTCAATTTGGTAAGAGCTGATTTTCGTTGAGTTTACCTGTTGCGACTGCCACAGTAGAGATGACATATTTTGCCATGAAGATTGTGAAGGACAGGCTTCGCAACCAAATGAGTGATTAGTGGATGAATGATAGCTTGATTGTGTATATTGAGAAATATACTTTTAATAGCATGCCAAATGAGACTATCATGGATCATTTTCAAAATATGAAAAGTTTTAGGGGTCATTTGTAAATCAAATTTGCATCTTATCAACAGATATTGAAGTTTTCAATTTCAACTTCTTTTGGTGCTTAATTAGGAAATAGTTTTGTATATGATACTATATAAGTTTTGCCCCCACTGGACAAAAATCTTGGATCCGCCACTGCAAACACTCCATGTCAAACTACTACCTGCGTTAGGCTCAATCTGGCATTCTAAGAAATCTTATTGTGTTCAACTCAATAAATGCCAAACCACTACTATTATTTAGATCTTTACGAGTGTTACTCAGAATCAACAGATATTAGAACATCTAGGATATCTCTTAGGCTCAGCAGACTACAATTTTATTTAAGCTAAAATTTCAAGCACAAACAATGGTTTTGAGATAATCCAAATCTAGACTGCATGTTGGAGAAGACCACTAACAATTTCATTTTTTACTCCAAAAGAAAATGAGATAAGGATGTACCAAGATATTAATAATGACTGTAATATTCGTGAAGAACATATAACTATACTTGGGAAGAGATTCCAACAAATCAGATTCTCCAAACAATAGTCAGGCCTAAAAGATAGGAATATACAAAAGGTAAAAGGCTATTCAGACCTGCAGAACTGACAAAGGATTTAACCGTTGCATTTCCTGTACCATGTGGGCGAAGTGTCCAACATGATGACCTGTGAGTTGCAAAGCAAAAGCCCCTAAAATTGTCAGAAGCATATATCGAGCAATAAGAAGAGCTTTTACAGGAAAACTGACCAGTCAAAACAGCACATCCAGCTGCAGCTGCTTCTGAAATGTTATGGCCGGTCAAATCAGGCAAGAAAGAACCTCCGATTACAGCTATTGGAGTTAATCTATAAAAATCTCTTAGTTCACCTACAAAAAAACAAAAAAGGTAGAAAAAGAATGTGATGACATTATCGACAAACAGTCCAATTCTCTCCAATAGCAAGAACACTAGGTGCACTTCTCTAAGTTTTATATCTCAAATACAAAAGACCAATCAAGTTATCTCTGTACATTATATTGTCCTATAAAAAAGCCTCATTTGCTGTCAAGCCTGTCAAGTTTTGATATAGCACATAGAAAGAAAAAAGAAGGGGCAAATTTGGAATTTTGTATGGAGCATGTTTAGGACATCTTAATTTGTCTTATTTTATATTTCTATAACTTAGCTGGTTGCCAGTATAATTTTACTTTAGGTTTAGGTAGGTTTTATATGTTAGGAGTATTTTGATAATTTTGCAATTTGCTGGAAAAGGACTGTATGGATTGCCCATGGGTCATATTACGAGACAAAGTACATTATTGAGTCTCATATGGAGTCTTTATTAGGTCTACATAATTCTTATGAGTCAAAGCTTCTTCGTTTCCTAATTGTAAGCCATAGCTCCGGTGGAATTAGAAGATCTTTCTATTGTGATCAATAGAAGTCAAATTTTGAGAATTACTATGAAACTTTAGAAGCTTTGTACGATTTATTATGAAGACTTAGCTTAGGGGGTAATTCATAAGGAATTTCGATGGGATTCCAAGATTATTTTGCTCCTTTTTTTTTCCTTCTCTTCCACAAAAAAGTTACTGTTATTGGGTTACTATTCAGCCTAAAACAGCACCCATTGCATCTGATAACTACAGAGACCTCCAATTGGAGTTCAGGACTGATCTTCACCTCTCAAGAGGTACCTCCAAGCTTTTGCCACGGTTCTGAATTGTAAAGATGCTACTGTAGCAATTACGATGCAGGTTCTGAATTTTTAGCTTTGAGAGGTGTTAAGAAATAAATAATTAAGTTGCTCCTCTCTCTAACAGCTTAAGCTTTTAGATGAGTTGGTGGTCAATAATTCAATAAGTTATCAGCAAGCAAGGTCCTGTGTTCAAATCTCGCTGCCTACCCGTTGAATATCTCCACGTGTTTGGCCCGCTTATGATCAAAAGCCTAGCCAAACGCGAGGGGGCGTGTTAAGAGATTAATAAATTAAGTTGCTCCTCTCTCTAACAGCTTAAGCTTTTAGATGAGGAAATACAAATTGCTATCCTTTAGCAACAAGAAATGGTGCTACTGTAACAATTACAATTCAGGTTACCATAGCTTCAGGTCAGTAAAAATTATTGGTTTATTTTTTATTAAATTTGTTAACTGAACGTATTGTTGAGACTTAGTTTATTCAAGTGCTACCACAGACTGCATTTCCCCTTAAAGGTTTCATGGAAAGTCCAGCTTATTGAAGCTTAAAGGTGATTCTGTCCAAATAAGAGAGCATCACTTACTTTCACAAAATATATACCACAAGACCAACCCTTGCCTATTACATGTATTTATGTTGTTTTTCATATTATGTATATATATATATATATGTTTATATATGCATATTTTGCTGATAATAACATCTATGTTTGGCTTTTCCCAAGCCATGTAATTATTGTCTTCAATATTTCTATCCCATGAAAAGGCTAGGTCCCTGTTATTGTGGTGATCTTTCTAAGACACCCAGTTTATAGGACTAACATTGAGCTCCAAAGTTGCACAAAATCTGCTTCAAGAGTATTTGATCTTTGATTATTGTAGCACCCTATTGCTGGAAACAGATTAGCAACTTAGGTAGTACATTAAGGTAACCGCAAAAACACCCAAGTGAAGCATGAACATAAGCATTTTAGAACAAGGAAATAGTACGATGCATCCAGTAAAAGGATCTTTCTTCTTTTTTTTTTTTTTTTTTATTTGTTTCAAAATGTTGCACGCAGTAAAAGCAATATATCTTAAAATATTACACAACTTACATCTCTTTAGAATTCGTATTAGCAATACGTCCTACGATTAACTTGAAACGCAGTGGAATTAAATAAAGGTTGTCTTTTAGTGAAGTACAAACACCATTAAATATAAGACATGATTAGGACTTGCCACTACATTTGTAACCGTCACCATTAGTTGTTGTTTGAGTGTCATAGTTTTGCTCATTTTTTGAATGCAAAGGAGGGCATAATCATCAATTTTACATGGTCAATGTGGTCAACAAAGGGAAAAATACTAATGGAATTGATGGCAATGGGTCCAAGTGCCAATATCCAAAACCTCAAGGGATCTATGTGCCTATTTTCCAAACCTAGTAGGTCTAGGTGCCTATATGCAAAACCTTAGGGGGGTATAGGTGATATTTACCCCATTATTTTACTTAGTGAAACTAAAGGAATGGTAAATGCTAAATTAGAAGTTCAAAAGAGGCTGTAGAATCAAGGTTTAAGAGACTTGGCACGAAGACTGAAAACTAAGAACAAAACTTTAGCAAAACTGGACATACAAATAGGTTAGTTGTGAAGATCGAAGCAAAGAGACAACATGAAGTGAACAGTGCTGTTGCAGGCTTGATTATCCGTAGGAAGTAGATAATAACGATGTTGCTCACATAGGTAGGATAGGGCAATTGGAGTTAAGTCTTCTAATTTTGAGCAGTTAGTGTGATTCCTTGAAGATGAAAGGAAAAGGTAACAAATTGGCCGCATATGTCATGGACAATGACAGGCAGTTATTAAAGAAAATGTTCCTAGGATGAGTATGGTTGGCTAGACAAGACACTAAGAGAGAGAGAGAGAGAGAGAGAGAGAGAGAGAGAGAGAGAGAGAGAGAGGGGGAGATTTGTTTCAGTGTGTTGTTCCGATTAGCATGGAAGCAAAAGTGTTTCAGAATCATTTAAGAAGTGGTAAGTATTAATATAATAAAATACAACTTTTTGTGCTTTTTTTATAAAAATTGTACAACATTTATAAGTTCTAGATTCATATAGATAGTTGTTCGACGCAAATTACCGTTTCGGTATATGGCGTCATGTTTTGGTGCATTTTGTATGTTCCAGTGTTTCGATGGAAACATTAGAATTTTGTTATTTCACTAGTGTTTTATCTTGGTCTCTTGGGAAACAAAACGTTCTGACAGTTTCAATGAAAACAAATGGAAAGCTTGTCTAAAATAAAAAGCCTAAAGGAGGAGGGATAACAAATATAGAAACACAATAATTAGATTTTAAACATTAGCCTTCAAGTTATTTTCTTCAAACTTGAGCCAAGATCTATATAGGTTTCTTCCGTGTAAACAATAAATACGTGTGTCCTTTAAGTATTCAAAGCGTGTTCAGTTCTAAAAAATTAATGAATTAATAAAACATGATACATACAAACCAATAATCACACTTGTGAGAAAATAAGGGACATGGTCCACATTGAGAGAGAAGAAAATCAAAACTTAGGTGGATTACAACAATAACAGAAGACATGGTAGCATGTCAATTTTGCGGTCCGCAGAAATAGCAAAATGACAAAACATGATTCATGTAGCTGACCCCAAATGGTTGCACGAAGTCTTTGTTGAGTTGAGTTCAGCTATATCATATCTTTAACCCTGATTACCTGCATGTGTCTCAGACATGATGCCATTGTTAATGTCCAAGGTTTGTTCATCATGAATATCCATCTTTGATTTTTCTCTTTTTCTTTTTATTTCTAGTTTAAATAGATGAAAAATTTACTACAAAATAAGGGTAAGTGGTGTAGACAATCTGAAATAGTTGGAAAGAAGTCCTAGTTGAGTTCAATTGCATTGCACTGTATCCTTATTTATGATGAGAACTTTGAGATGTTAGACAGGATGTATGCTTCAAGGTATAAGGTGTGTGCATCATAAATACCCACAAGTAGCTGTATTTATTTATTTTTTATTTCAATATATGAAAGGTCATACTAAACGTTAGGGTAAGAGCTCCATGACTTGGAGTAGATTATATGATTTTTTTCCAATGAGAAAAAAATTAAAGCTGGAGCATTCAACAGAACTAAAAAGGTCAAGGAAGCAACAGAGAAAAAAACATCCACATCTACGGACAAGATTAACAGTAAAACCAACTATTGACTGTTGTTTAACTTTCTTTCTTTTTTCTTCTTTTTGGCATCCTCCAAAAGTACCCAACAAAGAAATGACTGGCATCTTTTTATTTATGATATCCAAGCTTTCTCCAAATGAATGGCATCTTTCTCTTCCAACAAACCATAAAAGATAATCACATCATCCTGCCTTTTAAGCAGAAGCAACCAAGAATAAGCTCAACTAAAGATGATAGGGAAGGCCAACAGCACCCCAAGCCAAGACAATTGAAGATATATGGCATACATTGTTACATCTCAGTTTGCAGGATAAATGCCTCTACAGAGTACCTTAAGAATCAATGCTTAAGCTTTGCTTCAAAGCAAACTTTAGTCATCACCACATGCTGCTTTTTCTTTTTTAGAAGTAACATACCCACTAAAGGCACAACCTCTGTAAACTGTAAATACACAAAGAACAAAACCTAAAGCCCTTCACCAAAACAAAGCTCACCTATTAAAAAAAGGCAATGACATCTTTAATTTATGTATTGCAATCTCTACTTTCTCAAAGGTATGCCAGTTCCTCCATAACACCACATCAAGCATATGTAAACAATCATTCACACCTTCCTCAGCTTCTTTAAGCATATAGTTTGCACAAGTACAAAGAAGCCCAGTGACTATATTGTTGAGAAGGGATCATCTGGTAGAAGAGGGTTGGGAGGGAGCAAAACACCAAGGATGATACTGGATTGCTTAACAATACAACATAATTTTTTTCTTTGACCAGATATATTGCTTCATTATATTGGAATAGGTGAATACCGTGAATGGATTCTAAATTTTAGCTACAATCAGATGGAAATAGGTGTCATGAGTTTGAATATAGCTGTAGATCAAAATAAAGCAGGAATTTTCAAGTAGGTAATAGATGAAAATAGAAGGTACAACATGCATTGCTGTAAAGTGAGAGAAAAAACATAAATACGAACCTAATGTGTCCACCACATATATATTTGTTCCCTGCATAAGCCTGTCATCACGAGACCTTAGCGCTACACTCACCCCCTCTTTCTGCAATTCCTTCATTATCAAGGCAAAGACATGACAGTTGCAGACTCTATTACTCAGTAAGTGAAAGTTTTCTTGAAAATCAGAAAGTAAATGGCAAAATCCTTCATAGGCAATAACTTTTCTGATAAGTAAGATAATTCATTAAAAAAAACCAAGGGGGTGTAACCCTGTGCACTCAGGGTATATAGATTTTTAAAAAGCTAAAAACTACTATATACCTACAGGGATACAAAGAACCCCAAAAACTCTACAAAAGAATCTAACAAAATGGGACATGCCTTTCTATGTGAGAAATACAAGTAGACTAGAACAATTCCTTTCAGGCTATACACTGTTCACTTCGTTCCTTCAAAATACCAAAGATTTCTCTCCCTCCATGAGTTCCACGTCACACAGAGGGGCAGCCACCCCAAGCTTTTCTTTCCCTGCCTTTGGACACCTTTGGACACATGATGGAAAAAGCTGCCTAACAGAGCCTAGAATTACCGACTCCACCACAAAAATAGAATGTATTAGGCCCCATATCTCTCTTGTACTGGACACTGTAGGAGAAGATGGTCAACACTTTCCCCCCGTTCCCTTGCAAATATAGCACCACTCCACAATGTAGTTCCACGCACCGTCGTCCAAGCAAAAAAGCCCACCTTGAGAGGTGCCTCCGTTTGCCAAATGCCTTTCCAAGGGAAAGAGGGTTCCCCTATCCCAAAAAGGCTCTAATAAAAAGCATAAATTGAAAAAAGCCCCACTCTTGGACCCCCGCTACACCAAAGCACCAAAGCATCCTTAAAACGAGTTTTTGGGATGTGACATTTTGGTAAGCTTCGCAGGATTGAGAGTTTAGGCACTTGGAGAGTTTCTTGGAGCTTTTATATGGTGTGACTACATTGAGCAATGGAGAGGATGACCTAAGACTAGATTAAACACGTTTGATATTAAATCATACTAAGGAGCTTTGGTGGGGAAATGTGGGGGTTCTTTTCCTTGGACAATGCGGTTCTCATTGTGTGATCTATACAAGCTTACACCTATTGTATCACATTTTAGAGTATGTGGCGTTCCACATTCCTGTTTCCATTCTCTTGTACCGGAACAATCCGCATTCCAAGTTGATTGTCCTCTAAAAAGTACAATCGGAGTTCCTAATTGTAAGTTATTGTTAGTACTTATATATATATATTAATTATCATTTTAATGTAAAATTGATTTTCTTTTATGTTTTTGTGTCTTGTGCAGATTTAAAGCTAAAACCGAGAAAAATGAAGTCAGCGTGCACATAGACATCTATTCAGGTGTTAATTGAATATATATTATATATCATCTATATATATCTATGCGGGTGTGTGTAGTGTGGTGTATATATATTATATACATATGTGTTACATTGGTGAGTGCATATATATATATATATATATTATATATGATAGTATAATATATCAGCCGAATGAATTGATTGAATCAAAGAGAAATGGTCGGTTGAATGAAAGCATTGATGAGGAGTGAATAAAATAAAAAAAGAAAGGAATTAAAGGAGTCCACCTCGCACCATTGTCGGCCATGACACTGACTAAAGAAAAATAAAATATTTCATTTTATGCATTACAGGTGTCCCAGGGCAATTCTCTTGGCTATAAAAGAAGGCATTCAGGAGGTGTGTGTGTGTGAGAGAGAGAGAGAGAGAGAGAGAGAGAGAGCTAGGGGAAGAGTCTAGCCTTTGGCCGAGGCTTCTCTCTTGGGGGTTTATTTCTCTTACATTTATGTATTTATGTTGTTTTGTGTTAAATCTTTTTATTTATAAAGTCTTTTTCTTTCACGTCTAGTCTTTTCAATATTAGTATTTAGTTTTATTCTTGGATTCAATTGATTCAATCACTTGACTTACTTGGGAATGATTAATACAGATTTACCAATTGCCAATCGTTTAACCTACTCGGACCTCATTAATTAGCAGATGGGTACATTCAAAATAATTAATTACTAGAAAATGACGTTAAAATCATGAACCCTCACCATCGACTCATAAACACTAAACAATGCTTTGTCAGAGCATAAGTTTAACTAACATAATTAAAGACACATGTTTTCAAAGGTTCTAACTTAGAAACTTATTCAGTTAAAATCAAAGACCCTCATCATCAATTTGCATATACTGAGTTATGCTTTGTCAAGGAATAGAGCATTACAAGCATAATTAAAAATCTAAGTTTTCGAAAGGTACTAAACGTCAATTATCATAATATAACTTGATAAAAACATACCAGACAGAAAACCCGCATAAAATATGTGTCTCCGAAAAGTGTAGAGTAAACTAGCATTTACTTTACTCTTATACTACACCTATATTAATTACACTTCTCCTAAACTTACTCTAGTCTAAACTCACACAAAACCATTATGTGTATAAAATATAAGTGTACGTACACAAGCATGTAATATACCGAAGGTGTGCAAAAATAATAAGTTTTCAAATAAATACGGAATGAAAAGACAAACCTTAATTAATCATCCCAATTTAGTCAAACGATCTTCCCAATTAGCTCCAAGAATAAAACTAAATACTAATATTGAAAAGACTAGACATGAAAGAAAAAGACTTTATAAATAAAAAGGTTTAATACAAAACAACATAAATACATAAATGGAAAAGAAATAAACCCCTAGGAGAGAAGCCTCAGCTAAAGGCCGAACTCTCCCCCTAGTTCTCTCTCTCTCTCTCTCTTTTGTGCCTCCTGCATGCCTTCTTTATAGCCAAGAGAATTGGCCCTGGAATACCTGTAATGCATGAAATGAAATATTTTATTTTTCTTTAGTCCTTGTCATGGCCAACAATGGTGCGGGGTGGACTCCTTTAATTCCTTTATTTTTTATTTTATTTTATTTACTCCTCATCAATGCTTTCATTCAGCCGGCCATTTCTTTTTGATTTAATCAATCCATTCAGCTGATATATTATACTATCATATAATATATACATATATATGCACTCACCAATATAATACATATGTATATAATATATATACACCACACTACACACACCCGCGCATACATATAATATATTATAAGATCACACCCACATATATATACATAATATATAATATATATCCAATTAACACCCGAATAGATGTCTATGTGTACGCCGACTTCATTTTTTCACTTTCATAGGGATCACGAGTACATTTAACATATGCACTGAGCTTTTAAACCCTTAGGTTACCCCTAGTGGACGAGTAATGCCTCGTGAAAGTTTCCAATGAAAGTACCCACAAACATCAAAATGTGGCCTGCAAGTGAGGATAATAAGAAAAAATATTAAATGTATCAAAATACAAGCATATTCTATATATTCTACTCATTAATACACAAGTAAGATAATATCTTAAAACAACATATGGAAAGCTTTTGTGCGTGTGTGATTATTACATAATAAGAAAAATATTACAACATAAAAGCACAAATACATCCTTTAAGCTTTGATTCAACCTTACTGGATATTCTCTAAAAAAAAAAAAACATACGCATCTCACACTGGTTATCCTTGTAAAAGAGTAAATGTAATGTTAAATCAAAAGAGACAACTATAAAAAAATGACGTGAATATATAAAGTGAGAGACGACTTGGCATAGCTCAATGAAAGAATGCTCAATGCTAAAATCACGTAAGAAATTGATAAGTGAATTCTATAAGCAGTAAATGAACAAGTCATGCATACATCAAATTCTCGAGAACTTTGTTTAGGTTGTAAGTTGGCTATGAGGTATAAGGCAGGAAGAAAGAAAGGATAAACGGCTCAAAACATGTGTGATTACGACATGAAATGATCAATGAATACATATCTTCATTTTTCAATTTCATTTGATTTGACACGAATGTTTTTTTTTTTTAACAGCCAACCTCTTTTTCTTCTTCTTTTTTTTTTATTTTAATTTTTTATACTTCCCTTCTTTCTTACTTTTTTTTCTAATTTTTTTTTCATCGTATTGCAAATAGATCACCCCCTTTCTCAATTTAATTTGCACAAGTGAAAATACTTGTATTGTCATATTTAATGATAAAACTTTAGCAATGATATATGTAGTACGAGACAAAGAAATAGACTTACAGATGGTTCCAAGAGAATTATATCAATAAAAAAATCTGTGGCTCAAAAGATTAAAGATGGCCTCGATTCATTTTTAAAAGTGCATAACAGCTCAATGTTATAAGAATTCAACATATTCAATTACCGAAGTAATTCAAACAATTGAGTCAAATACAAATATAATTGAGCTATTAAAAAAGTAATGTGAAGGAAATTCATCAAGAGTAAATTTAAACACATCGAAAGGCGTGATTGGCTTTAATGCTTACTTGGTGAATAATCTCCACTTTGTAAGGATGAGACTGTACAATATGTCAAAATATTAAACTTATCATATCATGATATGATAATAAGTGATGTAAAATAGTCTCTGTCTATGTATTAAGATAAAATCTTGCAATTGTATTAAAAAGAATGGATAAAACAAAATTTGTAAAATTTGTGCTAAGGTGAATGAAAATATGTTTCAACAAATTTCCAAAATCTAGAGTTGCATTTCATGTAAAACTTTACAAAATTATAAAAGATACACAAATCTCTTCTGTAGATTTCAAGTGCATTAAGAGGTTCGAATTATATGCTCCTCAGCCTTGTGAATGTTTTTTTTTTTTTTTTTTTTGAGTAAGATATAGAGGAAAATCTATAAAATAAACATAAACAATTTGGAAAAAATATATGTACAAGTAAACACACAATTGAAAATATAAACAAACACATAACACAACACAACCTAACAAGAATAGCTATTATCAAGTCGAGTTAGACTTTTGACATCCAAATCAAGATAGTCTACTGTTCTGGTGATTTCAAGGTATCTCAATGCCACAGCATTTACTCTGCCCTTAATAATATCTAAGCAAATCATCTGATTCCTTGACATTAGTCGGTCACCCTTTGTAATTTTTATCCACACACGTGTGTTTAGCACAACGGTGACACCTATTTAGCCTTTTCGCTCTTCTCTTACAGACCAGATTACTTCGACTAGTAAGAGGTTAAGGTTGTTCCTCTTGGAACTCACTTTCCTCACCATCCTTGCAGAGCGAATTATCTTGCCACTAACACCGAATGGAAGTAAGATTGATGCAACACGCAAATGCATTCACTCGACCATCTATATGCAAAGTCATGACACTATCCAGTTCTGTAACGTCTGCCGGTCACAAAGACTAACAAAAATAACAAATAACACCCCCCCTCCAAAAAAAAATAATAATAATAAAAAAACTAGAAGATAGCCACGACCGTGAGGCAAAGAAGAAAAGTCTTGCGAAATTTCTGAAAACTCAAAGAAAAGCCTTTGGTTGAACCATAACTGACTTACATGGTATTAGTCCTTTTGTTTGCCCATAACTTTTATATTTTGAAAAGAGTCTAAATCGGTATATTCAATGCAAAGACGCTTCAACCCACACATGTGAAAGAGGTTTTAAAAGAAGAAGTACCCCATCTCTAATTTAAAGTGGGTTAGTCCAATCTAAGTGATTGCTAAAATGTAAATAGTCACGGCAAGCCATAATGATGAGACTGAATGAGTGGACACAACAACCGATTCGTTCCAATAATTAGGTTGTTAGTTTGTTTTATTTTGTGACTAGCAGGCATCAAAGGGAGCAATCGACTAATGTCAATAATTAAATGGTTTACCTAGCTATTATTAAAGAACGAGTAAATGATGAGGTATTGAGTTGCCTTGAAATTACCAAAACGGTAGGCTATCTTAATTTTGATGTCAAAAGTCCGGCTTGACTTTGTAATGATTATTCTTCCTGGGGTGTGTTAGGTTTGAGTGTCATATTTGCGTGTTTATCTTTATTTATAAATATAACTAACATTTATTTTGCAGATATTTTGTATTTAAATAAAAACATGCGCAAAGCTGAGGAACGTACAATTTGAATCTCTTAATGTACTTAAGATCTACAAAAGAGGTTTGCGTATCTTTTTTAATTTTGTACAGTTTTATGTGAAATGCAAATATAAATTTTGGAAATTCGTTGCAACATGTTTTTATTCACCTTAGCACAATTTTTGTTCTATCCTTTCTTTATAATACAATTACAAGATTTTTTTCGTAACACATAGAAAGACTATTTCACATCACTTATTATCATATCATGATCAGTTTAGTATTTTTACATATTGTACAGTTTAATCTTTACAAAAGTAGAGATTATTCGCCAAGTGAGCTTTAAAGGCAATCACGCCTTTCAAAATATTTACTCTCGATGAATTTCTTCCACATCACTTTTCTAATAGCTCCATTCTACTTGTATTTGACTTAATTGTTTGAATTGCTACAGCAATTGAAGGTGTTGAATTCTTATATCCTGAGGTGTTGTGCACTTTCAAAAATGAATCGAGACCATCTTTGATCTTTTGAGCCACAAATTTTTTTGTTGACATAATTCCCTTATAACCATCTTTAAGCCTATTTTATTCTCTCTTGCTATATATATCATTACTAAAATTTTGTCCCTAAATACGAAAATACAAATATCTTTACTTCTGCAAGTTGAATTGAGAAAAAGGGTGATCTATTTGCAATATGAAAAAAATAAAAGCAAAAGGGAAATAAAAGAAAAAAGAAAAAAAAAAGATGATGAAGAAAAAGAGATTGGTTGTTGAAAAAAATATCAAATTAAATAAAATAAAATTGAAAAAATGTATTCATTGATCAATTCATGCATTGATTACACATGTTTTAAACCTTATATCCTTTCTTTTTCCCTACTTTAAACCTCATGCCAAGTTACAACTTGAACAAAGTCTTCGAGAATTTGATGTGTACATTATTTATTCATTCACTTCGTAAATAATTCACTTATCAATTGTTTGTGTGATTTTAACATTGAGTATTCTTTCATGGACTTATGCCAAGTCGTCTCTCACTTTATATATTCACGTCAATTTTTTATTTTATTTTTATGTTTGTCTCTTTTGATTTTATATTACATTTACTCTTTTACAAGTATAACCGGTATAAGATACCTATGTTATTTTTTTCTGAGAAAATATCCAGTGAGGTTGAATGAAAACTTAAAGGATGTATCTATGTTTTTATGTTGTAATATTTTTCTTATCATGTAATGATCACACACACGAAAATCTCTCGTATGTTATTCTAAAACATTATCTTACTTGTGTATTAAATAATAGGATAGACAAAATATGCTTGGGTCTTGATACATGTAATACTTTTCCTCATTATCCTCGTTAGCAAGACACATTTTGATGTTTGTGGGTATAATCACTGGAAATCCTCAAGAGACACCACTCGTTCACTAAGGGTAATTTAAGAGTTTAAAGGCTTGGTGTATATCCTAAATGCACTCGTGATTTCTACGGAAGTGAAGCTTTATCTTTTTAAGTATATTTATTGTTTTGCTAGGGACTAGCAAAAGTTTAATTGGGGGGCGTGATTGTACTCTTGAAAGTACAAATTTGAGTCTCTAATTATAAGTTATTGTTAGTAATTATTTATATATTAGTTATCATTTTAATATAATATTAGTTTTCTTTTATGTTTTTGTGTCTTATGTAGATTTGAAGTCAAGACCGAGTAAACTGAAGTTGGTGTGCACACAAACATTTATTCGAGTGTTAATTTGATGTAGTATATATATTATATATGTGTATTAGTGGGTATAATATTTATTATATATGTGTGTTAGTAGGTGTATATTATATATTATATATATGTGTGTTAGTGGGTATAATATATTATATTATGTATAGAATATATATATTTGTGTGCAGGTGTGCAAGTGAATGAATGGAAAACAAAGCATTGAAGTGGATTGGATTGAATACACAAAAGAAAGGGATAGTGGGAAGGCCACTGTTGGCCAACCAAAGAAAAAATAAAAAAATTCTTCAATCTCTCATTGCTTATAAAACCAAGGACCTAAAGGGAGTCCAGAGGGGGGTGCAACAGAGGGGAGGAAAAGGCATTCAGGAGAGCAAAGGGGAGAGTCCGGCCTTTGGCTAAGGCTTCTCTCCTGGTAGTTTATTTCTCTTCCATTTATGTATTAAACATTTTTATGTATAAAGTCTTTTTCTTCCATGTCTAGTCTTTTCAATATTAGTATGTAGTTATATTCTTGGAGTCAATTGGGAAGATTGCTTGACTGAATTGGGATGATCAATTAAAGTTTGTCTTTTCATTTCGAATTCATTTGAACACATAGTGTCTTTGCATACGTTCGGTATATGGCATTCTTGGTCATGTACACATATTTTATGCACGTAATGGTTTTGTATTAATTTAGACTAGATTAAGTTTAGGAGTAGTGTAAAAGTAAAGTAAATGCTGATTTACTCTACACTTTCTGGAGACTTGTATGTTTTATGTGAGTCCTCTGTCTGGTATATTTTTATGTCCAAACCTCTGGTATGAACTTAAAGCTCTTAATCCTAAATCAGAATGGATCGAATTATATTCATGATAATTGAAGTTTAGTTTCTTTCGAAAACTTAAGACTTTTAATTATATTTGTAATACTCTATACCCTGACAAAGCATAGCTCAATATATATAAATCGATGATGAGGGTCTTCAATTTTAATTGAATAAGTTCTTAAGCTAGAACTTTTGAAAACATGTGCTTTTAATTATACTTGTTACACTTATACTCTGACAAAGCATTATCTGAGTTTTTGAGTCGATGATGAGAGTTCATAATTTTAACATTATATTCTAGTGATTGATTATTTTAAATATACCCATCTGCTAATTTATGAGATCCGAGTAGGCTAAACGAACGGCAGTTGGTATACCTGTATTGATCATTCCCAAGTAAGTTAAGTGATTGACTTAAATGAATCGAAGATTGTTTTATTTTATTATGTTTGTCAAGCATTTTTGGCGTTATTGTCATGTTAATGTCTAGTAGCAACCTTCATCTCAAAACTACAAAAAAAAAAAGAAGAAAGATTATATTTTTCTTTTGGTTATATTTCTCATCCAGTTTTAACTACGACATCCGATCTCTATGATTCGATCCCGGTGTTATCGGGTTATTTTTATTATGGACTAATCTGCCGCACCTGCTCTTGAGTGGCAAAGTAGTACATAATAAAAATAACCAGGGTAAGACTGGGGTCGAACCGCAAAGAACGGATGTAGTAGTTAAAACTAGATGAAAAATGTAACGAAAAGAAAAAAAGAATTTTTTTGTAGTTTTGAGATGGAAGTTGCTATACTACACAACACCACCAAAAATGCTAGTAAAATAAAAGTCTTGGATTCAATTGATTCAATCACTTGACTTACTTGTGAATGATCAATATAGATTTATCAACTGCCGATCGTTTAGCCTACTCGGACATCATAAATTAACAGATGGGTATATTCAAAATAATAAATCACAGTTAAAATCATGAAACTCTCACCATCGACTCATAAACACTGGCAATTCTTATCAGCGCATAAGTGTAATAAGCATAATTAAAGACCCATGTTTTCAAAGGTTCTAGCTAGATACTTATTCAATTATTATCGAAAACCTTCACTATCGATTTGCATATACTAAAACTGCTTTGTTAAGGCAGATGGTATTCCAAACATAATTAAAAGTCTAAGTTTTCAAAAGGAACTAAACGTTAATTATTCATGAATATAACTCGATGAATTTCGGATTTGGATGAAGGGCCTTAGGTCCTCACCAGAGGTTTAACATAAAAAAACATACCGAACAGAGTATCCGCATAAAACATAGCAAAGAGTGTAGAGTAAAACATCATCTATTTTACTTTTATACTACTCTTATATTAATTACACTATTCCTAAACTTAATTTAGTCTAAACTCACATGAAACCATTACGTGCATAAAATATACGTGTACGTGCCCAAACATACAATCACAGAACGTGTACAAAAATACTAAATTTTCAAATAAATCTAGAATAAAAAGATAAATCTTAATTAATCATCCCAATTTAGTTAAGCAATATTCCCAATTGGCTCTAAGAATAAAACTAAATACTAATATTGAAAAGACTAGATATGGAAGGAAAAGATTTTATAAATAAAAAGGTTTAATACAAAACAACATAAATACATAAATGAAAGAGAAATAAACCCCTAGAAATTAATCCCCAGGAGAGAAGCCTCGACCAAAGGCCGAACTCTCCCCCTCGCTCTCTCTCTCTCTCTCTCCTGAATGCCTTCTCCTCTCATGGTTCACTCCCCTGGTTGCCAATTTATAGGCATTTGGCCAAAGAAGGAAGGAAGCCTTCCACTTCCTTTTCTTTCTTTATTTCCTTTGTTGGCCAACAATGGTTTCCACTTTTCATCGTGGATTCAACCTTGCTTTCCTTTGCTTTTCTTTCTTTTTTGTTTTTCATTGCTTTTCTTCCATTCATTCAAGTGCAAACCTGCACACACATATATAATATAATATTTGCATACAAATATTTATATATAATACACACACTTGCACACTCATATATATATATATATATAATATATTATACACACTAACACACACACACACATAATATACACACATCAAATTAACACTCAAATAAATGTATGTGTGCACAACGACCATATTTTGCTTGATTTTAACTTTAAATCTGCACAAGACACAAAAACATAAAAGAAAACTAATATTATATTAAAATGATAACTAATATATAAATAATTATTAATAATAACTTATAATTAGGGATTCCAATTTGTACTTTTAGAGTATAATCACACTTCCAACTAACCTTTGCTAGTCCCTAGCAAAACAATAAACACACTTAAAAAGACAGGCTCTACTTTCGTACAGATCACGAGTGCATTTAGCATATGCACCAAGCCTTTAAACCCTTAGATTTTTCCTAGTGGACGAGTGGTGTCTCGTGAAGGTTTTCAGTAACAGTATCCACAAACATCAAAATGTGACCTATAAGTGAGGATAATGAGGAAAAGTATTACATGTATCAAAGCATAAGCATATTCTGTATATCACACTCGTTAATACACAAGTAAGATAATGTCTTAGACCAACATATGAGAGGTCTCTGTGTGTGTGATCATTACATGATAAGAAAAGTATTACAACATAAAATGCAATTACATCCTTTAAACTTTGATTTAACGTCACTACATATTCTCTCAGAAAGAAAGAATATAGGCATCTCACACTGGTTGTCTTTGTAAAAGAGTAAATATTATGAAAAATCAAAAGAGACAACCATAAATAAAGTGACGGGAATATATAAAGTGAAAGACGACTTATCATAGCTCAATAACAGAATACTCAATGTTAAAATCACACAAGCAACTGATACGTGAATTCTCTATGAAGTGAATGAACAAACAATGTACACATCAAATCCTTGAGAACTTTATTTAGGTTGTAACTTAGCTATGAGGTTTAAAATAGGGAAAAAAGAAAGGATACAAGGACTTAAAACATGTGTGATCAATGCATGAATTGATCAATGAATACATACCTTCAATTTTCCTATTTCATTTGAGTTGATTTGATATTTTTTCAACAGCCACCCTCTTCTTCTTATTCTTCTTTCTTCTTTTTTTTTCCTCTTTACTTTTACTTCCATTTTTTTTTTCTTCTTTCCTTCATAGCTAATTTGTTTTTTTTTTTTTTATATTGCAAATAGATCACCCCATTTTGCAATTCAACTTGCACAAGTAAAGATACTTGAGTTTTCGTATTTAAGGATGAAACTTTAGCAATAATATATATAGCAAGAGACAAAGAAATAGGCTAAAATATGGTTCTAAGAGAATTATGTCAACAAAGAAATCTGTGACTCAAAAGATAAAAAATGACCTCGATTTATTTTTGAAAGTGCACAACAACTCAAGGTTGTAAGAATTCAACATATTCAATTACCGTAGCAATTCAAACAATTGAGCAAAAGACAAATATAATGGGGCTATTGAAAGAGTGATATGGAAGAAATTCATTAAGAGTAAATGTAAAGTGTAAACACTCCAAAAGGCGTGATTGGCTTTAAAGCTTACTTGGTGAATAATTTTCACTTTTACAAGAATGAAACTGTACAATATGTAAAAATACTAAACTGATCATGATATGATAATAAGTGATGTAAAATAGCCTCTTTTTATGTGTTATGAAAAAAATCTTGCAATTGTATTAAAAATAAAGGATAAAACAAAAATTGTGCTAAGGTGAATAAAAACATGTTTCAACAAATCCTCAAAATTTACATTTGTATTTCACATAAAACTGTACAAAATTATAAAAGATACGCAAACCTTTTTTGTAGATCTCAAGTGCATTAAGAGATTCAAATTGTACGCTCCTCGGCCTTGCACATATTTTTTTTTTAAATACAAAATATCTGCAAAATAAATGTTAGTCATATTTACAAATAAAGATAAACACACAAATAAGATAACCAGACCTAACACACCCTAGGAAGAATAATCATTACAAAGTCGAGTCAGACTTTTGACATCAAAATCAAAATAGTCTATTGTTCTGGTGATTCCAAGTCGTCTCAATGCCTCATCATTTACTCACCCTTTAATAACATCTAGGTAAACCATTTGATTTATTGACATTACTTGATGGCTCCCTTTGATGTCGGCTAGTCACAAACACACAAAATAAAACAAATAATGAAAAATGAAAACCAACAAAAAGAGGTGGGTACCCCCCAACTAAAGACAAACTAACAACCTAATTGTTAGAACAAATCAAGTGTTGCGTCTACTCATTCAATTTCATCATTGTGGCTTATTGCGAATCTTTACTTTTTAAGAACCACTTAGATTGGACTAACCCACTTTGAATTAGAGATGAAGCATGTGATACCCATCGAAAAGCTTTAATACTTCTCCTCTAAGAAATCTCTTTCATATGTGTGGAATGAAGCGTCTTTGCATTGGATGCACCAATTTATACTCTTTTCAAGATATAAATGTTATGAGCAAACAAAATGACTAATACTGTGTAAGTTAGTTATGGTCCAACCTAAGGCTTTTTTTTGGGTCTTTAGAAATTTCATAAGACTTTCCTCTTGGCCTTTAGACAGACCAGAGGATATGACGGCACAAACAAGGCCCGACAAAAAAAAACAACAAAACACTAAAAAGCAAGAAAAGAAAATTACAACAGAAATGAAAAGAAACAAAACCTACACTCTAAACACAAATAACAACAAGAAACAAACGTTGGAGTTAGGAAATACGTTAGTAATGGTCACCTTGTCGAGGGCACCAGGCTAGAAAGGCGGTGGATCAATCCGATGGGTAAACCACATAAAGAAAAATAACTAAATGTACAAGACTGAAATTAAAGTGCGGAAAGTAAAATGTTAGCAATGGTAACCCCAGGGATTATCCGCTCAAGGTTATCCACTTAAAAAAAAATGCTAGATAGTTATATATATACATATATATACAGTTTAACTCCTTAGTCAAGGTAGGTAAAGCAACAAATGTCCATGTCCTTACTCCACAGTAAAAGTATAAGATTTGAAGTTCAATTGTACTTCTTGAGTCAACTGCAAAGGTCTTGTCTTTATTTATTTATTTATTATAATTTTAAAAAATTTTATTTTTTTATTTTTCATTTTTTTATATTTTTATATATTTTTTTATTATTTGTTTTTTTTTTTTTTATACCATTTTTAACTTCTTACCACAGGTCCCCGGCAACGGCGCCAAAAATGTTTGATCTACTTAACACACCCAAGAGTAGATGCGGCGAAGTAGTACATAATAAAAATAACCCGGTAAAACTGAGGTCGAACCACAGAAAACGACATCGAGAATTGAAATGTTGAGTTTGACTTGCTTAAACACTTTGTAAATTTCTAAATTTAGAAGCTCGTGTTTAGGCTTGATCAACCTATGAGGAAATAATGCATATTTCTCAACATTAATATCCTTTCCTTCAGATGCTTTGGTTAGCTCTAAGATTGGCTTTAAGATTGGCTCAACTTGCTTTTTCTCAATCACACTTCTTTCTCTCTCTCTTCCTCTACTTTTTCTTTCTCTTGCTCTCTCGCAACTCCCTTCCCATCATCTCTATCCTTAAGAGTGTCTTTTACAGATAGAATAGTTTTATTGATAATCTTATTACTCCTTAAGGTTGTGATGAATTGGACTTGTTCATGACTAGATTGAGGATCAGTCCTCAATTCAGTCATGTTCACTTGCTTATTGGGATTTGGATTTGGATTTGGTTGGGGTTGATATGGAAATTTCCCCGACACTTGGTGAGTCAAGGCTTGTGTCAAAGTAGACATTTGCTTTGCTATGTCCTCCAACAATCTAGTGTGTTGGTCTAACACCTTCTCTTGTCGATCCACCCTATTATTCACCCCTCTCACATTATTGGTCAATTGGTACACATTATCTTCTAACAGTCTCCTATGAGGAGGCTTATATGGAATGGGTTGGGGTTGAAAACCGTCCTTGAAATGTTTGAGGGTTCAAAGACCCCTCATGGCCAAGTTACAACATGAACAAAGTTCTCGAGAATTTGATGTGTACATGGCTTGTTCATTTACTACTTATAGAATTCACTTATCAATTGCTTGCGTAATTTTAGCATTGTGTATTCTTTCATGGAACTTTGCCAAGTCGTCTCTCACTTTATATATTCACGTCATTTCTTTATGGTTGTCTCTTTTGATTTTACATTATATTTACTCTTGTACTAGGACAACTAGTGTGAGATGCCTATATTCTTTATTTTTTTAGAGAATATCAGTGAGATTGAATCAAAGCTTAAAGAATGTATCTGTGTTTTTATGTTGTAATACTTTTCTTATCATGTAATGATCACACACACAAAAGCTTCTCATTTATTATTTTAAGACATTATCTTACTTGTGTATTAACGAGTAGGATATACAGAATATACTTGTATTTTGACACATGTAAAATTTTTTCTCATTATCCTCACTTGCAGGCCACATTTTGATATTTGTGAATACTATCACTAGAAACTTTCACGAGGCACCACTCGTCCACTAAGAGTAACCTAGGGGTATAAAGGCAAATATGTTAAATGCACTCGTGATCCCTACGAAAGTGAAGCCTATCTTTTTGGGCGTGTTTATTTGTTTTGCTAGAGACTAGCAAAAGCTTAGTTGGGGGGTGTGATTGTATTGTAAAAAGTACAATCGCAGTCTCTAATGGCAAGATATTGTTAGTACTTATATATATATATATATATTAATTAACGTAAAATTGATTTTCTTTTATATTTTTGTGTCCTGTGCAAATTTAAAGCTAAAACCGAAAAAAATAAAGTCAACGTGCACATGGACATCTATTCGTGTGTTAATTGGATATATTATATATTATGTATATATATCTATGTGTGTGATCTTATAATATATTATATGTATGTGCGGGTGTGGGTAGTGTGGTGTATATATTATATACAAATGTATTATATTGGTGAATGCATATATATATTATATGATAGCGTAATCTATCAGCCGAATGGATTAATTGAATCAAAAGGAAATGGCCAGCCGAATGGAAGCATTGATGAGGAGTGAATAAAATAAAATAAAATAAAATAATTAAACGAGTCCACCCTGCACCGATTGTCGGCCATGACAATGACTAAAGAAAAATAAAATATTTCATTTCATGCATTACAAGTCTGTTAGGGCCAATTCTCTTGGCTATAAAAGAGGGTATTTAAGCATGCAAGAAAAAAAAAAAGGCAGAGAAAGAGTTTCGGCAGAGAGCTCCATTCAATTGTTTTCTTTTTTAGGGGTAGATTTTCAGTTAGTTTGTTAGCAGCTTTTCAATCAATTTATTTTTCAGTTTAGTCTTTTCTTTACCATTATTCTGTTGTAATAAATATTTTTATTTATGAAGTCATTTTCTTTTAAATTATGTCTTTTTAGTATCACGAGTAGCTAGTTTTATTCTTGAAACCAATTGTAAAGATCACGTGACGATATTAAGATGATCAGTTAAGGTTTGTTTTTCCATTCCAGATTTATTTGAAAACTTAGTATTTTTACATACATTCAGTATATTGCATACACTGTCACATGCACGTATATTTTATGCACGTAATGGTTTTATGTTTTGTAAACAAATTTAAGTTTAGGAGTATCGTAATGAATATAGGAGTAATGTAATGTAAAGTAAATGCTGGTTTACTTATCATTTTTTAGAGGTTTGTATAATTTATGTGGGTCCTCTGTCTGGTATGTTTTTATATTCAAACCTTTGGTAGGAACCTAAGACTCTTAATCTTAATATAGAATGGATTGCTTTTATATTCTTGGTAATTAAAATTTAGATCTTTTTAAAAATTTAGACTTTTAATTATGTTTATAATATTTTCTGGCTTGACAAAGCAGCCGGTATATGCAAATCAATGGTGAGGATCTTCGAGAATAATTTAATAAATATCTAGCTAGAACTTTTAAAAACATGTCTTTAATTATGCTTGTTACACTTACTCTGACAAAGCATTACCTAGTGTTTATGAGTCGATGGTAAGGGTTCATGATTTTAGCGTAATATTCTAATATTTGGTTATCGCTGAATATTTTCATCTGTTGGTTTATAAGGCATAAGGGGTCCAAACGATTGACAAATGGTAAACTTGTATTGATCAACTCAAAAAAAGTCACGTGATTAGATCAATTGAATCTAATGCTGTTTTTAATCTGTTTTTTTTTTTTTTTTTTAACAATCTAATTTAACAACCATCAAATCTCTCAAAAATAAAATATTTTTCTTTTGGATACTATTTTTGTAACTTTTGTCCGATTCTCGTTAGCAAAAGGTGAAATTTGAACCAATTGGTTTAGGTTCCAACTTAAGTCGCCTATGGAGCTTCTGTGTCTAGCATGGCTTAGTCGGTATCTAACTTATTACTTGAGATGAATTCTGGCATTAACTATCCGTAACTGTGATATTTCACATAATTTAAAACTCCGTTCCCTGTGGATCGACCTCGTTCTTACCGGGTTATTTTAATTACTACTTCGCCGCACTTCCACTTAGGTATTTAAATTCCCACAATCAGGGTATAGATAAGCAATGTTTAGCATTGTGGCTGGAAAAGAATACCGTCAAGTGATGTTCACAATTGGTTCTAGCTACTCATATTTAAAAGACTTGATGTTAAAGAAAATGACTTCATAAATACAAGAATTTATTACAGCAAACATTAAAAAAAATACTGAAATAGAAAATTAATTGATTGAAAAACACTAACAAATTAATTAAAATCTAGACAGAAAATAAACTGAAGGAGCTCTATACAACTGCTCCCAGACTCTCCTTTTCCTACTGGAGCTCTTCAATTTATAGGTTTCAAAGAGTGGGGCCTTATATTTTTCTTATTCCTTTGCTCCTTGCTGACAACATCATTACAGCATGGCCGAAAGCTTTAATTTCTTATCCTTGTTTTTGCTTTGCTTTCTTATCCTCTATTTCTCCACTTGCATTCATTTTTTTAATCTACATACATATATATAATATGTAACCTATCCATCCATTAGCATATTATAATATATGTAATCATCTTATATATATATATATGTAATCAAACATCTGCACACACATTTGCATATATGTAAGATATACTATTCTCACACAAACACGCACGCGCGCGCGCACACATATATCAAATTGACATCCGAAGTAAAAATATGTGTGCACGCTAGCATCATTTTGCTCGGTTTTAGTTTTAAATCCGTATAGAACACAAAAACGTTCTCTATCTTTTAAGAGCGTCTTTTATAGATGAAATGGTTTTATCGATGATCTTACCGCTCCTTAATGTTATGATGGATTGGACCTGTTCATGACTAGATTGAAGATCAGTCCTCACTTCAATCATGTTCACTTGCTTATTGGGATTTGGATTTGGATTTGGTTAGGATTGAGAAGAAAATCTCCCCGACACTTGGTGGGTCAAAACCTGTGTCAAAGTAAACATTTACTTTGCTATGTTCTCCAACAGTCTAGTGTGTTGGTCTAACACATTCTATTGCCAATCCACCCTATTATTCACCCCCCTCACATCATTGGTCAATTGATACACATTGTCTTCTAACAATCTCCTATGAGAAGGCTGATATGAAATGGGTTAGAGTTGGAAAGTATGAAGAGGATGTTACTGAAAAAATTGAGGGTTCTGAGGCGCTTCTTAGAATGCTTGAGGGTTTGAAAGCCTCTCGTTTCTCCACCCAAAATTTGGGTGATTTCTCCATTCGGGGTTGTATGTGTTCGAGAAAGGGTTTCCCCCATAAGAGGAAACAAGATAGATTAAGCCTTTCTTGATATAGGAGCAAGTGTCAACCTGCTCGTTTATTCGGTTTATAAGAGTAACTTTGCAACCAGCTGATAGGTCTATCAAGATCCTAAAGAGTATTGTGGAGAATGTTCTCATTCAGATAGATAAGTTTTACTACCCAGTAGACTTTATTATTTTAGATACACAACCAATTGAGAGCACTAGCGCTCGTTCTTTATCCCTTCTGAACATAAAGCACCCACTCCAAAAAGAAAATCCTTATCATCTACTTTGAAGTACACATTTCTTGGTGAAGGTGAGTCTTCTCCTGTTGTTATATCCTCTAGCCTGTATGAAGGCCAAGAAAAGAGTCTATTGAAAGTGTTAAAGAATCATAGAAAAGTCTTAGGGTGGACCATTACAGACTTACATGGTATTAGTTCTTTGGTATGCACACATCGCTTATATCCTGAAGAGGAGTCTAAAACAGTTTGTCAAATGCAAAGGCGTTTGAACCCCAACATGAAAGAAGTTGTAAGAGGAGAAGTACTAAAACTTCTCAATGCGGGTATTATATACCCCATCTCTGATTCAAATTAAGTTAGTCCAACCCAAGTTGTTCTGAAAAAATCTAGAGTTATGATAATTCAAAATAAGAAAAATGAACTAGTGCCCACTAAGATTTAAACTGGGTGGCGCATATGCATTGATTACTATAAACTAAATGCTATTACTAGAAAAGACCACTTTCCACTCCCATTCTTATATCAAGTCTTAGAACGAGTGACAGATTGGGCCATTTACTGTTTTTTGGATGGGTACTCTGGTTACAACCAAATTGAAATTGATTTACAAAACCATGATAAGACAACATTTACATGTCCTTTTGGTACTTATGCTTACAAAATAATGTCCTTTGACTTGTGCAATGTATTAGCCACCTTTCAGATGTGCATGATGAGTATATTTAGTGATATGATGGAGAGATTTTTGAAGATTTTCATAAATAATTTCTCGGTCTATGGAGATACCTATGAAAGTTGTTTAGTACATCTTGCGAAAGTGTTGGAAAGATGTGAAAAAAATAACCTTGTTCTAAACTGAAAAAGTGTCACTTCATAGTGACGCAAGATATAATGCTTGGACACATTGTGTCTAGCAAGAGGATTGAGGTAGATAAAACCAAAGTTAAACTGATTCAAAAACTACCTATACCTAGAACTGTGAAAGACATTCATTCTTTCTTTGGGCACACCAGTTTCTATGGGCGATTTATAAAAGGGTTTAGTGCCATCTTCTGTCCAATGTGTCATCTATTGTCTCAAAATGTTCTATTTGAATGGGTGTTTGATTTGCTAATAAGCTTTCGACAAGCTCAAAGGGCTTTTGACAATTACACTTATCATTCGGTCACCCGATTGGTCTTTACCTTTCGAGTTAATGTGCGATGCTCATAATTATGTTGGAGGAGCGGTTTTAGGATAGAGAGTGGACAAGAAACTTTATGTGATATATTATGCAAACAAAACCTTGAATGAAGCCCAAATTAACTATAACATAGCTGAAAAGGAACTCACTGTTGTTTTTGTATTTGATAAATTTTAATCATACTTGGTAGGGTCATTAGTCATCATTTATACTGATCATTCTACACTAAAGTACCTGCTAACTAAGCCTGATCTAAAACCACCTCATCGGTTGAATTATTTTGTTACAAGAATTTCACATTGAAGTTCGAGATAAAAAGGGGTTAGCTAACGTTGTTGTTGATCATTTGTCACGGCTTTTTACTAATGGGAACACCAAAGACACTTTCTTTGTCAATAAACATTTTCTAGATGAGCATCTTTTTCAAATCCAAGCCTTCTCTCACGCAACCATTCTGTGCTCTGCTGACATTGCCAACTTTTTGGCTACCGAAAATATTTCATCACATTTGTCTTACAAAACAACATAAATTCATAAATGGAAGAGAAATAAACCCCCAGGAGAGAAGCCTCGGCCAAAGGCCGGACTCTCCCCCTAGCTCTCCTGAATGCCTTCTCCTCCCCTTTGTTGCACCCCTAATTTATAGGCTCCTTCTTCAGCTGAAGGAAGCCTTTCACTTTGCTTTCTTTACTTTTTTTCTTTTTTTCTTCTTTGGTCGGCCGACAATGGCTTCCACTTGCATTTCTTCACGCCATCATCTTTTCAATTCCCTAATATAATATACACATACATATATATAATATAATATAATATAATATATATACAACACACGTTAACAACACACTTATATAATACGTATACACAACGCACTCATTACACCACCACGCATTCATATATAATATATGATAGATGATAATATATTATATATGCATAAAACACTTACTATAAATATAATATAAAAACCACACACACACACACACACACACACACACATATAATATACCACTATATTATATACTATATTATAATATTACACAAACAAATATATATATATCAAATTAACACCTGAAAAATGTCTGTGCATCTGTCGGTTTCATTTTGCTCAATTTTAGCTTTAAATCTGTACAGAACATAAAAACGTAAAAAAAAAACTAATTTTATATTAAAATAATAAATAATAAATAATATATAAATAATTACTAACAATAGCTTACAATTAGGGACTTGATTGTACCTTTTAAAATACAATCACAATTATTTTGAATATACTCATTTACTAATTTATGAGGTCCGAGTAGGCTAAACGATCAGCAGTTAGTAAATCTGTATTGATCATTCTCAAGTAAGTCAAGTGATAGAATAAATTGAATCCAAGATTGTTTTATTTTATTATGTTCGCCAAGCATTTTTGGCGTTGTTGCCATGTTAATGTCTCCATCTCAAAACTACAAAAAAAAAAAAAGATTTTATTTTTCTTTCAATTACGTTTGTCATCCGATTTTAACTACTACATCCATTCTTTGTGGTTTGATCCCGGTCTTACAAAGTTATTTTTATTATGTACTACTTCGCTGCACCTGCTCTTGGATGTATTAAGTAGATTAAGCACAAGTACCATAGGGTGTGCCCATAATCACTTCCATCATTAAGTTGATATTTCTGCAATTCTTCCCCCTTTAGTTTTTCTTTTTCTCTTTCTCTTTTTTTTTTCCTTCTTTTCCTTTTAGATCCAGCAAAAAAGGCTCAAACAACAAATTGTAAAGTTTCTACAAGCTGACAAGGTGTCCTATACAAGGAATAAATATCTGCCCACAAACTCAAGTATTTAATTTAGATAAGACATACCACCTCCAGACTATAACATACATATTGAGAACTTGCACATGAGCAGCAAAAGCACAGAAACTCCACAAAAGAGCCATCAAGATATCAAACAATAAAGGGAGGCAGGCAGAGACATATGGACACATGAAGAAACAGTGTATCAAAGTGCAAGACTTTAATGTACTCTTATATGACAAAAAAAAAAAGCACAAGAATCGTACTAGAGCAATCTCTTTTCCATGCTGTGGATGTCGAGGCACAACAATGGTGACTACATCTGGATGCACTTGCTTTAGCACTTTGTGAACTCCTAGCATTACTGTGGATCAGTTTTCGGAGAATTTCAGTCAAAAATTTCAAAACTAATGTTATTCATTAGTCACAGTGGAAAAAAACTTTAATTTCCCACTCATGCAGGAAAGAAGAAGCATTATGCCATGGATAAAGAAAGAATCTTCACTCCCCCCCCTCCCTCCTCTCTTTTTGGGGAGAGAGAGAGAGAGAAGACAGACAGAGATAAAAAGATAGAAAGGAAGGCAAAAATATGGCAACGTGATACATAAAAAGTTATAAAGACAACTGATTCAATTCAATGAAGAGCGGCTACCTAAAAATAGTGGAAAGAAGTCACTATAAGAGAGGGTAAAACAAAAAAAAAAGGTAGTGACATACAACGAGAATGTGGTTGAATGAAAACCTTTCACTTTAAAACAAAACACCCATCATGATGGCTCTTAATTACAAAAATGTCATTGCTACATCATTCTATTGGGATTTTGTGTACAAATTTTCTTGAAGAATAGAATTTTTCAAAAGAAAAAAAAAGACCAATCAACCATTGACTAGGGAGAGAAACTAATAACATATTGCCATGATGAACAGAAAGCCTCAATAGCATGAGATTACACCAACAGCTATTCTCCAAAAGAGAAAAGGGCCAATCAACTTTGAACTAGGGAGACAAACTAATAACATATTGCTGCAATGAACAGAAAGCCTCAATAGCATGAGATTACACCAACAAGCCAATTCTAGCTATTGCAAACGACAATTTCTGCCTTGACTTATATTGGCATCAAAATTCAAATTATCATATGGGGTACACTCCTAGTTAACTAGGCCCAATGAATCAACATAATCAAGGGGTGTGTGTGTGGGTGTGTTTGTGTGTGTATGTGTGTGTGTGTGTGTGTGTGTGTGTGTGTGTGTGTGTGTGAGAGAGAGAGAGAGAGAGAGAGTTGTACAGCTCAAAAATATATATCTTTGAAGAACAGGTGGTTTTGAGATTTAGATGAATAAAAATAGGGTTTGAGATATTCAAAGGATCCCATGTTATGGCCACTTACATTGGAGTAACCCTTTTCCCTAAAAAATACATGCGGCCATGGAAAAACAAAAGATAATAAACAATCATTGCTTTATATTGTATTTCACATGAGTTGGATCTCCACGAGTTCAAGTCCCGTTAAGATTTTCCAATCTAAGCCAGCCTGAGTTCTAAAAGAGGCAGCCCAATCCCATCAAAATTCCAATTGTGTTCAAGTTGATACAGGTTCAGATTGACAGAGTTGCAGCCCTAAGACGCTAAGAACCACCGCCCAGCAGAGACTCACAAGCAAAGCACGTCACGCCAATTATTTGAAGTTGAAGAGAGTGATTTTTCCGTTTCTATTGTAGAAAACATTACTACAAAATTTCAGTTTTTCTTTTCAAAAAGAAAAAAAAAATTGTTCTCTTGTTTATTTCCTTTCTAATTATCTTTCCCTTCTCTAAGTTTTGATGAGTTCTGAGCAAGTCAAACTGAGATTGAGCTAATCAGATGCCCATAAGCCAAGTTCAAACTAGCAGCATGTTTCAAGTGTTTCAAACTCAAGCAGATCGTAACACTTGTAGAACAGTGGAATAGTGAATCCATCAGGAACTAACCTTCTTCTTCACCCCTATGAATGGAAGAAGCAATCCAAACCCGTCTAGGGGCAAGCTGTACTCGCAGATCTTCAATGCTTCGCTTATCTCTGTCGGACAAGTCAAATGCTTCCGTAGCTGGATGAAAAAGAATAGTAACCCCAAATAAGCTTTAACCAAATTTAGCTTCTTCTACCACAGTTCAATAACATAATTCAGTTATTAACAGCATAAAAACAGAATTTATATTAATACTACCAAATGAGTTTTGAAAGGTATTGCAAGAAATCATCCAAGTAAATTTATCCTTGCCAGGTAAGGTCACCATACTGATTCAAAGAAAAAATACAGGAAACTAACACCATGGACCATTTGCAAAGTCAATCTGCAAACATTTACTAAAAGAGTCTCACACTCTGAATTAATAGGCATACCATATTTCAAGTCACCACAAAAGTTAATGATAAATGGAGAAGCTTGCAGCAGCTGAAACCGGATTGCCTGCATGGTGCTCTGTGACATTAGGAAAAAAAAATCAGCAGCAACATAGCAGAAGACACAACTACTTTGAAGCAAAGATAGGAAACTTACCAATGGGGCAATCAAGGAAAATTTTGACAGCATTAATGAAGTCAGTGGAAGAACCAGAGGTCCAGACCAATTGTTAAAGGATCTCACAGACATCCGAGCATTTAACAATGCCAATACAATCTGAATACAATTTGCAGGGGGGCAAATTATAAAGAACTGATAACACAATACAGAGACAAATGAACACACCTACACATATGAGAAAACTAGGAAAACTAATCCTCCACAACAAAACAAGGAAAATGAATAAAGAAGTTTGCAGTTTGCAGTTTGCAGTTTGCAGTTTGCAGAAGGCATGAGACCACCATTCATAACAAAAATCTTGAATATGATCTAGTCAAAGTAAATTTGTTTGGATAATGGAATTCATTGTTATTTCCAAAAGCATGTATATGTGAAAAAGCACATTTCGTTGAAAAGGTAAAACTTACACCATTCTTGGAGGCACCCATAATCAGATTTGGCCAAAGTTCGCTCTCCATTAGCATGATTGCATTTGGCCTCCAATGGCCAAGAAAAGTATCCATGACAACTGGCATGTCAAGTGGGGCAAACTAGTTCATGCAGAAGGTTAGAATACATGTGAGCAAAATAATGTGTCTGTTTTCAAGCTAAACAGGACACAAATAATTTGAAGAAAGTTCGATAGTAATACGCAAACATTACATGCCATTGCCAAGAATGCTTTTAGCAAGGTGATTAGGAAGAAGTTCATATTAGAGAAGCAGCACAGAAATGAAAAGGGTAACAAGTTTAAGCTCTCTCTCTCTCTCTCTCTCTCTCTCTCTCTCTCTCTCTCTCTCTCTCTCTAATAAGTACACCAAGAGAACTTTAACAAGAAAAAAGTGAATAGCAAGAGGAGCTTCCAAGTACCAACCCTGCCAAGACCACAGCTTACCTTCAATTGGTTATAGGTCATTGCTTGCAGAGTCATGATGAAATCATTGCCCCTTGATCTAGAAGTTCCACAATTTCTTCAAATTTGGTATTCCATGAGGGAGAAAAATGAACAGAAACAACATGGAAAAAGACCACCGAGTAAAAAAAAGAGGGGGGGGGGGGGGGGGGGGGGGGGGGGGGGGGGGGGGGTGGGTGGGTAGGAAATGAACACTTCCATGCAGTTTCATCAGTACAGTTTATGATCATTCTATGCTTGGAATAAAAAGAAGTTTCTGAGTTTGACTTAGGGGCCAATAATGGCAACTGAAAGAGTATAAGATGCCAAATGTCAATCTAAAAGAGAACTTCCTTAGTATACCAACAGGAAACTGCAAATGTCAATAAAACTGTATGGATGCTACAGAAAAGAAAATGAATCCTAAGTGAGGCATTCCTCAACTGCAAAAGATTTGATATGATCAAGAACTTAAAAAATTAACATCAAGTTATATCCAAATTGTACCGTAATCACGTAGGAGGTTAAACAAGAACAAAAATTAAAGCATAAACCAATACAAAACAATCATGTGAGCAACCCAAGAAACAAGTACCTGATATATGACACCACTTGGAAGCTGATTCTTTATTACTTCACTGCATAGAGAAAAAAAAAAAAAAGGAAAGAAACCTAAGAAAGTTAAAAGTTATTCATACTTCTCACTAATGCAATCTAATTAGTCATTGATACCCGATGAAAAAAGAGACCAACTGCACACCATTTTCAAGGTATGCAATTGTTAGAATATGAGCACAGACAATGCAATTGCCTCAAAGTTAAGATGTATGCATGGAACCAGGAGTGAGGTTCAAAGTTTAATTTAGTTCCAATTTCAAAGTAAGGTAAGTTCATTCTAAAGCCATAAATTTGGTCTTTAACTTCCTCCCAAATCTGCAAATTGACTCCACCTTCAAAGCAACCAAATTAAACTTTACCCTTAGTAGAAGTCATAACATAATTTCAAAGACTAAAGAGGTAGCAACAAGGAAATGAAGTTTTTTGCTCCCATAAGCTATTTTGGAGTGCTTGGAATTGTTTATTACTATTTTTTGAAAAGATATATTCAATAATAAGAGCTTAAATGGACGCCAACCTCGCAGGAAGTATACAAAGCAAAACTATCAGCTATCAACTAAATAAAGCTCCCTTCAAAAGTCAATAAGAGCAAAAGAAGAATCACAAAACTTCCCAGAGCACCAAACAAAAAAAGGCATGAAGCAGGGTCCTCTTCAATCTATCTATGTCCATTTGGATGTTCTCAAATGTTCGCTGATTCCATTCTGTCCCAATACACCACATCAAGCACATGAGAGCCACCATCCAAGCCTTCCTGCTTTTCCTGAATAGACAACCTCCCCGTCATGACTCATACACAAAAGGACTGAAATCAACATAACCCACTAAATGCCAAAAATTGAGAAAAGCAAACTTCATCTTTCTCTAACCACATCATACTGCAAAAGAAGGTGATCCACTGACTCCACCCTTCGACACAAATAACGCCGGGTAGGGAACATCTTATCCCTCCTCTATCCAAATTATCAATGAGAATTGAGTCCAAAGCTGCAATCCAAACAAAAAATGTCACCTTTATCGGCACCTACACTTTCCAAATACTCATTCGAGGAAAATGAGAAGTTAGACCTGCTTTGAGGAGATCATAACAAGATTTGATCTAAAAATCCCTAGTGTCTCCTATCCAGACCATCCTATCCTCCTGATTCCTACCAACCTCCGCCCTGTATAAAACACCAAAGAACTCCTTCATATTATCTAGCACCCAATCCTGCGCTGTCCTACAAAAGAGAGAAAACCTTATTAAGGAATATGAAAACGAATCCATTTCCTCCAACTATCTCCAAAGCCTATCCTTTCTAACAAAGAGAAACTTCCAATTAACATGATCACATGTCTTTTCAATGACCAATTTACAAATAACCCTTGGAGAATCACTATGTAGTCTAGAATCCACAGCTTTATTAGCAACAAGTACTGCATTCAAGCATTGCCAACCACCCACAAAGGCATTCTGAAACTCGAAAATAACATTACCAGTCACCCTACATAGCCTCAAAGCCAAAACCTTGGCCAACAGTTTATAAGTACACCACATTAGGCTAATCGGTCTAAAATATTTTAATTCCACAGCACCCCCTTCCTTCAGAATAAAGACAACAAAAGAATGAAGACTCTTCCCAAAACATCACAGATGTTCTTATAAAAGAAGTGCATAAATACCATTACATCCTCCCTAATAAATCCCCAGCCTGCTAGTAGGATTGCCATTGTCAAGCCATCAGGGTCCACAATCTTATCTCCATTACAATGCTGCTGCCAAAACTTCCTGTTTCGAAAATCTAACATTCCAGCTCTTCTTGTAACCTATCGGATGAAGTAGCAAAGTCCACGCTCCATACAATCCAACTTGGGTCTCCTACTAGAAGCCTCATAATACAAATGTTCATAGAATTGTACCAATGCCCTCCACTCCATCTACTATCAAACACCCCGTATGATTTGATCTTTAATAAGTGCCGGCCATGCAATGGAAAAACTTCATATTTTTGTCACCCTCCTTTAACCACAAAGATCTAGCCTCTTGCCTCCAACTGATTTCCTCCATCAAAGCTATGAGCCCCAGTTCCGCTTTAGCCTCCTCCCTACACATGATCTCCTTTTATTACAGCGAACAGCCATAATGCCAGCTCTGTTTTATACTCTTATGTTACATTGTGTTGAGAGAAACAACATGTTCAAGGAAAAGTGCAACTAAACTAAGGATGTTGAGATCGAAAAATAGCATAACAAGAAAATACATCATAAAAAATTAATGCATTCATAAAAGTCTAGAAGTGTCACTAATTTAGATTAAATGAGGAGAAAATTGTTTCAAATAGCTTCATATAAAGACCAACTTACCTATATAAAGGAATTATTTGATCCAAGTTAATGGTGCTGAAAGACAAGACAAGGGAAAAAAAAAGACCTTAGATGAGGGCCTAAGCAAGGATATGAATGTACTGGACTTAACATGCAACTTAATATAAAAACTAAATAATACTTATCAATATCTATACACATATCTATACAAAGCTGAGAAAAGAAGACAGATTCATCTATACAAGTGTCACGTGCGGGCACGTGTCTAGTGTTGAATTCATCAAATTATTATGTCCGAGGACACCAAGACACTGTTAGATTTCTATTTTTTAACTACTTTTTAAAGTTTTAGTGTACAATAGTATTTAGAAACTAATATAAAGCAAGTTATACATAAAATGGAAGTCTTATGCACTATTACATATAGCAAACTCAACTATTTATACATACTTGTTGGGTGCATGTCTAACCAAGTAAATTGAACACATATCTCATACGCTTACCCAAAGCGTCGAGTGCCTAAAACAGTTACTTCACAAATTCAGAAGAGTCTATATAACATAGGCTGCCCTAGCTTAACGGTGTTAAGGCTAGTTAAATTCAGAATCAATGCATCCACTTCAACATGTCACAACTCTATTGTGCTCTCAGACTCCCATGAGTAGTGCAATAATGTTACAATAGGTACACAGCCGCTGTCTCACTTGGTCATTTTTTTATTTGGCTCTTTTAGCATTCAAAAGAATCTTTTTCTTTTTTTGAAAACTCAATGTTTTCAAGCACATGACCTATGGGTTTTATGTACTAACTTCTTTTGGGTTGATTACACTTTGCACCTCTGCACTTTACATCAAATCCAACTTCAGGACTTTCATCTTAAACTGTAACAAGTAAGTTCTTATACTTCTAATTTATTGCAATGTCAACCTTATGATAACTTCCATTAGAGAAATAGACAAAAAAATTCACTTGTGACAAGCACATGGCATTTTTTAAGGGGGCAAATATGTAGAATCATGCCTTTTTATTAACAATCTACCACAAATTTCTCTATAATCACTCCAAAATTATGAGTGTAATCAATTCCGTGATGTATATAATGTAATTAGGATTTATGTAAAAGTCTCCAATTCGACTCAGGTGTGATATGTATGAGCCTTTGGCCAGAAAAGGAATTAAATTTTACATCTTTGTCTCGTGAAAAAGGTAACGTGCTTGTTGTATGAAAATCTTCTGTTCATTTTGCAAACATAAGTTACCAAGAGGTTAACATTGCAACAAATCAAAAATGGAAGGGCTTAATTGCTACAAATAAAAATGAAGGTCCTGAAGTGAGATTTGGTGTAAAGTGCAAGGTGCAAAGTGTAATTAATACAATTTCTTTTGATGGTTCTCCCAATTTTAAGGTCTAAAATAGACCGTGTGTCATAACATATGCCTTCATTTATCGATTAAAATAATTAATCCAATTTCTTTTGATGGTTCTCCCAGTTTTAAGGTTTAAAATAGACCGTGTGTCATAACATATGCCTTCATTTATCGATTAAACACGCTATTCAAGACTCCATTTCAGTTACAAACTAGAACAAACTACCTGCAGCATTTCAATGCTTTGAGACACCATATCATTTATTTTACAAATTTCAGTGCCTGCAAACAAACACATGATGATTGTTAGCAAGCATAATCAAACAACCCATGGTTCCAATCTCAAAGGCTATTTAACTCTTCATTCATTTTGCACGTGAATGACACTACCCCTTCCAGTTACCTACGAAAGAGGAGCCTTCACCCTATGGTAAAGAAACATTTAATCCCCATGGAAGTAGAGAAGGAAGGGGAAGGGGAGAAGAGAGAAGAAATCATGGATTGGTGAGCAACCTCTTTACTTTTTGCTTAGAAATGTTTAATGGGTACACAAATTAAAGAAGTCTATATAATATACTGAATATCTAGTGTGCAAACTGACAATGTGACCAAAGTAATTACAGACAATGGTTAGTACATAGCAATCTTGTTAATAATACTATATTTGCAACAACAATCAGATTTAGTTTCAAACAGTTAAAGTCAATATAGTTCACATAAATAATGATTAAAGGGAGCAAATAGATGACATATCTCAGCAAACGTATGCAGGACAAATTTTTAAAGTATCACCTTAAGTTAAAGAAACTGATAAAATAAAGAAATCAATTTATTAGCACAAATATGTGACTCTTAGCTCAAAGAAACTGATATGTTGGAAGCAAATAAGATTGTTACTCTTGTAGCTCGTAATCTGAAGTTCACCAATTGCACTTTTGCTAACCCAAAAGATATAATAAGTAAGTAGCCAGGCTACTTTATTAACTCTAAGTCCTTGACTCAACCTGGCAAAGCTTTTCAGCTGATATGACGAGTCATTCATGCAATCCCAGGGAAGCCACTTAGAGATGTCAGATGTAAAAGAACATAGCATCTCAAAGGTGCTGTAACTAACGGTCTCAATGCAGGCCAATTAAGTTGGCAGTTGCTAGCAGCACAATGAGCTAACCAATGCAGAGTTGGCAGGGTCTTTAGCTAATAGAGGACCACAACTATATACATTTTCCTTGAAAGAAATCTGTCAACATTGAGCGACAAAAACAAAGTGATATGGTCAATTAGAATGCCAAAACACAGTATAAAGGGGAAGTAACATACACATCATACAAGCTGGATGGCTCAGGTAATGTGTGCTACGGTCCAACTTGAGAGTGAATGCTAATGGAGGCAGCTTCATAAAATATTTGACAAGATGGTATCCAATAATTTAAAATAGAAGTGGGATCAACAATCATTGTTCGACTCTCGTAATTTATGAATTTCCGACTCTATCATTAATCTTTTTCTATTTCCTCTCTTGATATTAACTTCGTATATGTTGCATGTAACATTTAAATCTTTCAATCAACCCTCAAATGGACATCTTTAATCAGTCCACAAAGGAAGGACCACCTTGCTCTGTCAAATTTCAGTTTTAATGACAAGATTTTTAAGTTCATCCCAAAAATAAAATGAAGTGCAAGAAAATGGTTTAGGACCTGTGTTATCAATCTTTATATTCTAATATCTCTATTTTAATTTGATTTTTCCTTGACTTTACCTCAGAGACTTGTAACAAATGTACCTTTCACTCACACCTCAAATTAGAACTCTCTATCTTGTCTCCCAAAGTAGGACCACTTTTTTAACAGTGAAGTTGTTCCAAGTGATCAGTACGATATGGGAACTTGAATTTTATATAACATTTACCATAAAAAAAATTAAATCAAAAGTCATTATAACATGTAATTGCCTCCTGAAATAAAGCATAATACCAACATTCAAACAAAGAATTAACAGAACAAACAAAGATGCGTGAAGACCCACATAATTAGTTTTCTCCTCAATCCTTCTTTATTTATCACTCTTGATTTTATTCACTTGTATTGTTTAAGACGTGTGTTTTATTCCTTGGAGGTGTCGGTCATACTGGCTACAAATTACATCAATCAACAAAAATGGTGCTTAAAAAATGAAGGACCACCTTTGTACATTAAGATTCACTCAAAATCGCTAACAGTGAAATTCGTTTAGCTTATCATACAGAATTCAACAGCAAAAGCTATATAATACTTAAGAATTATATTGTAATATAAATTATTAATCAGAGGTCATTGTATCATAATATCATTTCCCAAGCAATAAATGAATAAACTAACCAGCATAATCTCAACAACCAAATAGAGAAGAGACCAAAAAGAATCAGATTTCGACTTACAATGCAGACAGAGTTGTCGTGGTCATCAAGATGTTTATATCGGGCCTCCGCTCAACACAGCATTTTATCACAGGAATTGCAGCCATTCCTTCACCTGATCAAGAATTACAAAATTGACAAAACAAACATAACCAAATTCGTAAAGATAAACAGAACCCTCTTTGTTTTGAGTGAACATTTGAGTGCAAAAATGTAGGACATTCAAAGGAAACTAAATATTCTAAACAATAAAAAAAAACCTGTCCAGATAGCCACCTGACTTAATTGATGAGAATATTTCATTCTTTATTATTCAAAAGATAATACCATACATTAAGTTATATTGTATGTATATACAAGTGTACGTATAGGATGAGAGAGAAGTTGAACCTAAGGAGACGGCGTGGAACCAGAGAAGGGGGCCAGGAGGGCGAGGGAGAGAAGGACGGCCGAGGCGCTCGGGCCACCGGAGAGGGTGTTCGAGGCCTCGGAGTTTGCGCCACCGTACGTGAAGGTACAGCAACGGTGATAGACCGTAGCTCAAGATTCTGTATGCCATATACACTAACTTCCCTCTCTCTCTCGCCATTTTCGATTCTTCGACTGCACAGTTTGTGCCTGGTGAGAGAAGTATTTTTACTGTTTTTGATCGGGGTCGGGTAGCGGGGCCATAGCAGAAGGGTCAGGGTCGGGTGGTATGGACCACGGATATGTGGTCCTCACAAGTCACACCTCAAAGAAAATTAGTTGCTACAAAAATACAAATTAAAACATACAAAAACAATAATGACACTCATAATAGAAATAATAATGGGGGGGCCAATTAGGGACCATTTTGGGTGATTTGGATTCCACCATGTGAATGAATATCAAATGAGATTGATTCAACTTTAAATATGAAGTTACATCTTTTTGACAACTTGATCTGTTTTTAATTGAGATGAGAATGATGAGAATGCAAATGAAATATCAAATTAAATTGATTCAATTCTCAATATGAAGTTTCATTTTTCGACATGATGAATCTCAATGTGATATAAGAGTTGTGATAAAATTATTAATATGCAAAAGTTGTGAATGAAAAACACAAAAATAAAAAAATAAAAAAAAGAAAGATAGAGGTTTAAGGATGAGCTAATATATCTCTCTCAGATATGTTAGTAAACAAGTCAAGATCAATCAACATAAATGTTGAAATCTAATAACCAACTTGTATTTTAGAACCAATTTGTTATCTATTTATACTTGTATAATATTTTTGTCCACATTTGACAAACAACAGCAAGAATAAGGAAAATAAAATTTATTTTTCATGCTATGAATTAAATTGTGGGATTTAGCTCTCCTTCATAATGGGATTAGCTATACAATGCTGATTTTATTCAAAACATTAGGCACTTGTAAAAATAAGTCGAAGCAACTTGTGAGATGATAATAAACATGAATGTCGTTCATGTAGCTAAACAACCCCTCCCTAATAAAAATAAACTAACAAATACATAAATAAGCAAACATGAAATAAATGAGACTTAAAATGATGAATGATGGGCAAGGAAGAAGCAAAATAAATATTAAGTCCCTAGGTAAGAAACTAATATAAAACAACCCCTCACGCACAATATAAAACAACCAAGCAAACAGTTTACCAAAAAGAGGGTGATAGGCATGGCCTTAAACAAGTTGAGATTTTTGTTTATTATTATTTGTTATAAATGATATCATGTCTTTCATTTGACTAATGAACATAACGTTACTGGCATATTTCAACTAAGAATATATTAAAAGCTTCATTTGCCCATGCAAACAACACATAACTATTAAAAGCTTTTTGCAGGATGATTCCATTGCTTAATTCAACAAGATATTAGGTTTTTGATGAGAATGTACCAACAAGAAGGAAGAGTAGTCACTAGCATAAACAAGAAGGTGCTCAAAAACACAGAAAAAGAAGCTCAGAAACTCAGATTAACAGTTTGATCAAATCTAACTTGAAGAAGATACAGCTGGTGTGTCAAGTTGATTAACTTGGCTATGAATATTCAACCCAACCAGGCCTTCTTGTTTGATTCACTTCATGCAGTATCTATTTAGAAGCTTCAATTCAAGTACATATATATCATGTAGCAAGCAGATACATCTCACAAAAGTTCTTTAACTAGTTAAAGCCTCTTTTTTGTTTTTTTTTTTTTGTTTTTTGTGCTAACTAATAAAAACTCTACATTACAGGACCTTAATATAGCCAAAAACAGGTGATCCCCAAGTATGACATAGATATATATATATATATATATATAGAGAGAGAGAGAGAGAGAGAGAGGTATATATGTCCATGAGTACATCCATCCATCCATTCATATATCTATACATGTACTTGTAAATCAGCACAGAGATAACATGACCATTCTTATGAGTCTTTCCTTATCTTGTTGTACAAAATACTAAGCACCGATTGAAGGTTCATATGATAGGGGACTTGATCTTATATATAATGATAAATATGATCCAATGTTGGAAAAGAGGTTAGTGGGCTCAACAATTGTTGTGCGAAATCTGATGATTTTCAAAATTTTGATTTCTATTAATCTGTTTTCTATACTTCTTGATTGTGTTCTTGTATACATTAGTTGGGCAATTGATTTATCGATTGACTTTTCCTATATCAATGATTTTATCTACCAGCACAATCAATGGATTGATTAAACAAATAACAATTAGATTTTGCTTAACGAAGCAGATCCATCTCCTGTTATCATCAAAACAGACAAAATGCCTTTCCAATTATTACATTGGGTGATTACTGAGATTGCAGCCAGCATTTCACCTTGTTGGGACTACAAAACAACTTATTCTTTGTAGAGTGGGCGTGGCTGGTCCTAATCTAATTACTTAAGGTCCACAACAAAATATTGTATTCTTGCAATAACTTGAAAGAAATGACAATATAATGTTTAGGCAAAAGCAAATGTGATAAATGAGAGCACAATGAAAATGATTTACACCTCATGTAAGTTGATGTGGTGAAGAGCTCTCACCATAAAAAAAAAGAAAGAAAGAAAGAAAGAAAGAATATCGAGGTTGAAAACCTAGATAATACGGTTAAAGGCCGTCATGTAATAAGCATTTATCTGATTTATTATTTTCTGTTGGAAAATATGCTATGAGAATATTCAAGCAAGGCGACATTTTCATATGCATCAGCGCTTTCGTATACAGCCCCATGTAAATTAATAGGAATGATTTTTGTACAATGTTCTCCAACTCATGCCCAAAGTGGATATTCACTCGAGGCTCTTTTCTAATAAGCTCTGACTCAAAATTTGTCCTACCAGACTGAATCTGTGTGCATATTTTGGTATAAAAGGGATCCTATGTTTCTGCAAATTAAGGGTATGGGGAGCCGATCATTTAATTTATAAGTCTGATATCTTTTAGTTCTCATTTATAATCTTCTTCCACCATAATTATTCTTTCCCTCGGGATTTTATACTATGTAAATGTTATTTCTAACCAACATAACCATATATATATATGTATATATGCTTCTTATTCTGTCTTTTATTTAATTTTTTTTTTATGTGTAACCGTATTTCAGTCAATCATCCATTCAAATGGACCACTCTCAGCTCTTCCTTGGAGTTAGGGTTTTGTATGAACAATTAAATTAATATCTTTTAGCTTAGCTGACTACACCATGACCTTAAAAATATTACCTGAAGATAAGCATGATCATAAAATATAAAGCTTGGAAAATCCAATATTCAGAAATGATAGGAAACAAAACGACGACACTGCATAAAGAATTAGATTTCAGCTAACAATCAAGATGCGGTGGTTGTCATCATCTACACGGACAATCCAGCCATTCGTGGCAAACATTACCCTTTAGTTGCTGGGATTGCTGTGAAGCTTCGTTCACTCGGCTAAAGTAGTATGAAAAACTACTATAAATACGCTCATTGGCCAATGAGAAACGTATGAGAAGCAAAAGAAAAGAGAACTTGGAATCTTAGATTCTTCTCCAAACACCTGAAAAGAAATATTATCTGATCTAAACTAAGACCACTTGGCTGAACTGAGGTAAATCTTCTACTATTAATTTCTTTACTTAAACTATATAAGAGGCCACTTTTTTAGATTCTTATCTTTTCCTTCAGTTTTTCAGCAACCAAAGGGAAAAAGGTTCAGAGTCTGAAAGAGATCAAATAAGGGGAAGAATGATCAGAGGAAAGTCAACATGCTCGAACTAATAGAGGTTATGTTGAGTTTGTGCACCAGAGAGGAAGGTATAGCTACAGCAACAGATATTAGTTTAAACTATGTTTAATTTGTAAGCCATGCAAACTGGTTTTTCCTTTCTCACTATTTTCTCTCTCTGAATGCTCTTATGATTTCCATAATGTAAATTTGCATTCAAAGCTATTTTGATATATGTCAGTGTGTACATATATAAGCATGTACATATCTATATCATGTTTCAGGTAAAAGCATGTAATCCAACCCTGTCATAGCATTAACAACATAATAAGTCGATTTAATAAAGTTCCATAATTTTTGAGTTGACATTTCTAGGTGACTTTGCTTGGTTAGCACATTGTATGAAGCTTCTAAATCCATGATCAGTGTTCTTGTATGTTATACCCAACCATCGTGATATTCGAATATTTTATGTTGTCCGCGTTTGATCAGTTTCCATTCAATACAATGATTGTTTGGGGGTTGGTTGATACATATATATACTTGAAAGTTCTCACCTGACACTTCATCGATCTTCATACAGTTGTTTATCTACATCCATCTCATAGTCTGTATATGTTCAAGTGTGTTGGTTTATTAGTGTCTGATTTAGTGTTTACCATAAAATGGGTTACTGGTTGCTGTTTTCATGGAAATCTTTTGCATATCTGATTCAATTTCTTTGATGAAGTGACTACTTTCCTTGGTTTTATATATTAACATGGCTGCCTCTTGTTTCCTATCCCCAATCCTCTTTCCAATCCACCTTCCCGCTTCTTATGATGACTTACCTGATGGGGGAAACCCAACAAATTAAAAATTAATTATTGACGACAAATATCTGCAGGCAGAAAATCAATAGACCATTCTTTTGATATTTTTTTCCTACAATTTGATGGTATTGGTAGCTAAATTTTGTGCCAAACAACTTGAATTAATCGGTCAAGTTCTTGAATTATTGGAGGTGAACCTGGAAAAATTACTCAATAAGGTATGGGTAACACATAAATATGAAGGCATTTTTTTCTTTTCTCTACTGCTACTGCTGCTTCCATTGCTATACAACTTTCTTATACGTTTTATTCAGTCAACAAAAACCAAAAAATAAATAAATACACACACACCGATTCATGCACATATATTTAACTACCAGTTATCAGAAAGCCATGTATCTTATCTTCTTTTGTTTTTTGTCCTCTCTTATTCTTCTTCATGAACTTTCTCCACAGCCTCTGCAGCCAACACAGTGGCAAAAAAAAAAAAAACTGGGAATAGTTTGCTGTTGGGTTGAATAATTAGGGGTATAAAGTATATAGAAAAGTATTCAAAGTAAGAAAATCCATGATTAATATTCCAAAGAAGTTATGGATTTTCTCAATAATTCATGAATTAACTATACCAATCCAGATAAGTAGTTGGAGCATGGTATACGTCTCATTATACAATTATGGGTCTTGAATTAGAAAACAAGAGCTCTCTCTCTCTCTCTCTCTTTCTCTCTCTCTCTCAAACACACACACACGCACGCACACCGAGGGGTTGCAGAAAAGAAGGGGTTGGGGAGTATATTAATCTGAACCCTAACCCCCAACTCTTAATTAATTTTGAGTCACTGAAAATGTTACTCCAGCCGTAAGAAAACAAAATGAATGTAAAAGCTACTATTAGATAGTTTTATGCAGAAATTCTACACCCATGGACACAGTAGCATACTTTTAGTCAAACCTAGAATTTTTATTGGCCCAAACTTCAATCAAGAACATACAGGCACAAGAAAAAAACTAAGAGCGAAGGCTTGGCCTCCAGGGAAAAAAGAAAGAAAGATAGAAAGAAAGTAAAAGAAAGTCCTCTTGAAAAATAAAAGAGGTTGCAGTTGCTATCGTTGAGTCAAGTTTATTGAAATTAAATTGTTCAATGATTACCAAGAGTATTTTTATGCCTCTAAGGTCTGTATTTTGTTTTCTTTTTCAGCCGTTTTCTGCTACTTGTGTTAAAATTTTAGTTTCTGTCCTGGATGAGTTTTGTTATTAAAACTACTGTTTTTCTTACACTATTATTTGGCTAGATGAAATTTATTGAGGAATATTACATTATTGTTTAAACAGTGATTTTAATGCTGCCTGAAAAGCAATTACCAAATTTGGTTTATCTTTTTTTTTTTAGAAGAACGTAAATGAAAGAGAGGAAAATATAAATAGATTATGTCTTACTTGACATACAGAACGTTACTGTACATGGCCATACCGGTGGGGGAAATTGTTCATATTTCAAAGCTCTAAACATTCACCATTTTGAGAGAGAGAGAGAGAGAGAGAGAGAGAGAGAGAGAGAGACCATTTAGTATGTTTCCTTAGTTATTTTTTAGTATGTTTTCTCAGTTTTTTTATTGTGGTTATTTTGTTATTTTTTCCCCAACATTACTGTGTTCAAAATATTGTAAATATTAATGCTATTTTCATGCCTAAAAAGGCTGTATGCATACTGCATAGCCCCCATAGTTGTATGGACTGATCCACAATGTGGGGCAATGTATTAATTCAGCCATTACGGATGCAGAAATAGAACCTCCTTTCAATCCAGATAAGCAGTTGGAGCATTTCAAATCTAAGATTTTTTTTTGAATGTTGAAAATGACAAATTTTTATTTTCCTCATTCTTAAAAGTATAATAAATAAATACTTGTTAATAATACAAAAAACTGGTAGTTCTTTCACCCTAAGTGTTGCACAAATTGACCTCCCATCCTTGAAAGAAGTGAAGAAAGTTGAGCAGTGAAGCTAAATCAGTTACCTCTTTACAGGGAAAAAAAAAACCCTTATGTTTAAGTGCAAAGAAACTCATATCTAGTAGGAAGCTTTCTTTTGTATTTGTAGTGGAACCAATACATGGATTTACAAAAATGAGAAAATACAAAATTAAATAAAAAAAAGTTTGAATATAGCCGTTCTGTATGTAATGCTATACATACATAAAAATGAAAATGCTATGCATAAGCTAATATATAATTCACAAGACACAAAATGAATGAATTTCACACAGTAGTAGTCTAGGATTTGTGTTGAGGGGGTAAATGTTTCCAGATATTATAGTGTCCCTGATAAAATTTTTTAAACTTTGGAAGGGCCAATACATTATATTTGATTATAAATACCTAAAATTCTGTAAGAGTTATACAGAATTTTAAAATTTTTGCCGCCCACCTTCTATCCACAAATGGCTTCACATTCATTTATTAAAATGAATCCCACTGCATGTGAGTGAAAAAATAAATTAAGAAATTGGTTATGTAAAGTATTACTTACGTAAAAAGTGTATAGACAATATGTACACAATATTATCGAAAGTTGACCTCTGTACCCATCTTTTTCTAATACTAGACTATTTGATGTTTTTGTCCATTTGGAATTCATAAAGAAGTCCCCATTGTTTGGTTCAAATTGCAAATTCGCTTTATGTAAATTGTCTGCACAGTTTAAATTGTCACCTCACGGGGCTAAACCTTGTGTAGAGATTACCACCCTCAGCTGAAACACTGAAATCAAGATCAAAACAAACTAGTTCTGAAGATGGAATGTGAACTAGTGGGCTTGGTTCTAGGTTTGCTGGTATGGGTTGTGTGGGGCATAATGACAGAGCGCCGACACCGCCGCCTAGAAGAACTAGGGCAGCTGCCACCAGGGCCAAGGTGGTGGCCGGTGGTCGGCAACATCTTCCAACTGGGCTGGGCTCCCCACGAGTCATTCGCCAAGTTGGCTCGCAAGCACGGACCCATCATGACACTCTGGCTAGGCTCAATGGGCACCGTGGTAATTTCGTCGGATGAAGTGGCTCGAGACATGTTCAAGAACCACGACGTGGTCCTAGCAGGGAGAAAAATCTACGAGGCCATGAAAGGAGATTATGGCAATGAAGGATCGCTCATAACGGCTCAATATGGCCCCCACTGGCGTATGTTAAGGCGCTTGTCCACCACCGAGTTCTTTGCCACGAGCCGGCTCGATGCCATGCAAGGCGTAAGAAGCCGCTGCATTGATCGCATGGTGCAGTTTGTGGGAGATGCCGGGGGGTCCGGTACCAATGCTATAGATGTTGGGAAGTTTATTTTCTTGATGGCTTTCAATCTTATTGGCAACCTTATGTTTTCGAGAGATCTTCTGGATCCGAAATCGGAAAGAGGAGCCAAGTTCTTCTACCATGCAGGTAAAGTCATGGAGTTGGCTGGGAAGCCTAATGCTGCAGATTTCTTGCCTTTTCTGCGGTGGCTGGACCCACAAGGGATAAGGAGGAAGACTCAGTTTCATGTCGAAATGGCCTTTGAAATTGCTGGAGGGTTCATCAGAGATAGGATGGAATCCATGGGAAATGGTTGTGGTGGAGAGAAGAGAAGGGACTTCTTGGATGTTCTTTTGGAGTATCGCGGAGATGGCGTGGAGGGGCCGCTTAGGTTTTCTTCAAGAACAATCAATGTCATTGTATTTGTAAGCAATCTTCAAGCATTTTAATTTTTTGAAAAATGTTATACATAAATTCATTTTTTGCTCCAAGTTACAAGCATGCATGTAACCCTACATGTATGTATGTAACTCTTCGGGTTCATAGTCACAAAATAAAATGAGAAATAAGATTATGTATAATATTACTCTGTCTCATATCTATTGTTCGCATGTGTACGTAGAACCAAAATTTTATTTTAGACTTTATTGATCTACTCTTCCATTATACATATATATATCATCTTCGTTTTTGTTAAACACATATTTTGAATAAATTGTCCAACTTTATGCATACCACTAACCGTAATATGGATTAATTATTTCATTTTATCAGGAAATGTTTACTGCGGGAACTGATACTACTACAAGCACACTGGAGTGGGCGATGGCCGAGCTCCTGCACAACCCTAAAACACTACGAAAAGTCCAGGCCGAGCTAAGAAGTGTTGTCGGTCAGAACAAAAATCTCGAAGAGAAGGACATGGAAAGCCTCCCATACCTGAAAGCAGTCATCAAGGAGACCCTTAGGCTTCACCCACCTCTCCCCTTCTTGGTACCTCACATGGCCATGGACTCCTGCAATATGCTAGGCTACTACATTCCGAAAGAGACGCAAGTCCTCGTAAATGTCTGGGCAATCGGGCGCGACCCCAAGACCTGGAAAGACCCATTAACTTTCAAGCCTGAGAGGTTCTTGGAACCAAACGTGGTGGATTACAAGGGTCACCATTTTGAGTTCATACCATTTGGCTCCGGCCGACGAATGTGCCCTGCTGTCCCGCTCGCCTCTCGCGTGCTCCCATTGGCGTTAGGGGCTCTCTTGCACTCGTTTGATTGGGTTTTGGCTGACGGACTTAAACCGGCCGACATGGACATGAGCGAACGAATAGGGATAACACTGAGGAAATCTATTCCATTGAAGGCGATACCGGTGCCACACAAGGTGTAGCAAACTAAGCAAGGTCTATGCATATATATGTGCATAGAGAGGTGCATTGTGTAAATATTATGTACATGCCACAACAGAACTTGCTGTGGAGCGTGTTATCATAATCATGGTTAATTTGTGGTTAGTTTTTTTTATATGATTTACTTGTTCTACCACATTTAGGATAGATATTTCTTTCAACCGGGCTGTAGGGATTCTTACTTCCCTGTCTAGAAGAAAATTTTGGGTATCAATGGTATATTGTCATGCATGTATGTTAAATCCTAATTACAAAAAAAATTAAACTTTAAACTAAACACACTTAGATGATTAAGATTTTATATGCTTATGTAATTCTAGTTTATTGGCCTGCCACATCAATATGATGATATGGTACCACCGTTTTATGTAGACGGAATGAATTTCTTCAACTTAGATTGGAGGAAATTCTTATCCTTAAATTTTGTACGTGAAGTTGATTATATAGAGCTTGTCACCAACAAAAAAATATATAAATGAGTAAGTTAATATACTACCTGATGCAAATAAATGATATATCTCAACACTGTTGCGATGGAGCCAGAACTTCAGTTCAGAAGCAATTCAAATGTGTTAAGCCACCAAAAGAAGTTATTGGTAATTTCAAGTATTATCACTAAAAAAAACTTAAAAATTGTTCTAATCTCTAATAACAAGCATATGGGCTTAATTAGTTCCAAAAAAAAAAAAATTTCTTACCCATCCAAAGTAATGATGTAGATGTATAAAAATTATCTGAACTATGAATGACTTTAGTTGAATACACTATAGTAAATGAATGTAACATATAATGAAGTTTACATGGTTTATGACCAGTAGTACTGTATAGTGTAAACTTAATTTCTTGATTTTGTACCAATTCCATTGTATATGCTCTCTCTCTCTCTCGCTCTCTCTCTCTCTCTCACTCAAATCATTTTATCTCTAGTATTAGTGGCGGAGCCAGAAAATTCGTTCAGGGTTACCATTAATCATAACAAATATATATATATTTTTTTGTAATCAATAATGGGACACTTGATTTTCATACATATATATAATGCATACTAATTTATATATATATATATATATATACATATGGGACTTTAAAGAAAAATAAATATTTAAGAGAGAATTTACTAAGTTTTAGTGGGCAAAAATTAAAAAATATTTCTATAATTATAGGAAAAGATAGAATATTTGAAAACTTGAGGGGGCTTTTGTAAAATTTTAGAGGAGAAAATTAAAATATTTCTTAAAATAGTAGATACAAATGAAATATTTAAAAATTTGAGGGAACACTTTTAAATTTTTAAGGGCTAAATTGAAAAGAATTTAAAAAATGATAGGAAAAGTGAAATATTTAGAAACTTGAGAGGGGCAAGTGCCCTCTTTGGGCACATGCTCCCTCCTCCACTGTCTAGTTCGTTTATTTCATTTTAACCCTTTTGCTTAATCCAATATATGTAACCTTAATTTTCTGGAAAAAAACCTTAATTTTCTGAAAAGAAAAGAAATTACAATTCGACGTGATTTGCATTTTTGAACTTGTTCTTAAATTGAAAGAGTTTTCACTTCATAGAACTCTAATCAGCAAGATCTTATTAAAATATTTTGATATTTTCTTTTTCTTTTGGATAATGCTTTTAGTAGTTTGACTTGCAATCAATCTTTTTTGTTTTTAATTATCAAAAGAACATTCGTAGCACTCATTTCATTGGATTAAGCTTTCATAATGGGATAGGATCATATAATTGTATCACTATACCATAGGTAAAATTTTGAAAAAATTCAGACAAAATCCAAATTGCTGCCAGATATTCACTATAATTTGTGGCAGAATCCCCTAAGGGTTCAATAAAATAATTGTCAGAGTAAAAAATTTTTTTTTCTCACTATAGGACTTTGACACATAGTTGCCAGAAAAGAAAGTGAAAGCGGGAGACAATATAAAAACCAGAAGCGTGAAACGTAGTCTTAGAAAATGATGGAAAATAGAAAATAGTAGGTTTTATAAAATTAAATAAGATATTTATAAAAAATATATTAAAAATTCTAAAAAAAGAAATATAAAGCATTTAGAATAATATTATGATAAGTAAAACAATAATACTACACCATATCTGTAAACTTCTATTAAAAAATTGTATATTATTGTAAAATAATAAAATTTGAAAGCTCAAAAAATACTAGAAATTTATAAGAAAAGAGTTTCTAGAAAATATTCACGATATTTTTTAAGAGTTTTTGACAAGTTTTTAAGAGTTTTTGAAACGTTTCAAAATTGTTTCCTAAAAGTTTATCTAAAAATTCATAAGAGTTTCGTCTTCATTCTCAAAACGAATTTTAGAAAAAATAAATTTTCTCTCTAAAAAAAAGTTTCCTATAACTATGCTTTGATGGCAAGATAGATTTTTATTTTTATTTTTATTTTTATTTTTATTTTTTATAGATATAATGGCAATCAATGTTGAGCTAGAGATGATGGGAAATTACCAATCATAAAGTATTTACAAAATCCATCCAATAAGATCTATCCTATAAGGCTCATAGAATATGCGCGCGCATAGATATATATACATACATACATATGTACTTATATATCATGCTCAAAAAACGGCATCCGAGGTGGTAATATGTTTAGAAAAACACCAGATGAGTTAACACTACTCTACGAGGCATCAGTTTCAAAATTTTTTTAGGTGTTATCAACTTTTTGAAATCATTTTAAGAATTTATGGCATGATAATTATTAAGTTTGTGTGGAAGGGGAATTATATAGATCTTGAAATTAGTCGAAATATACACAAGTTGATCCGGATCTCCGGTCATCCAAAAAAAAAAAACACTATCCTCCATTAGCTAACTAAAATCAATGCAAATGAAATCAGTTAAGGTGCACGCAAACTGACCTAAATATTCAGTTACCAAAAAAAATAAAAAAACATTACCCTCCATTAGCAAACTAAAATCAATGAGAATAATGGTAGAAATCCATGAAAGCATATGTGGCTCTCACCAAGTTCGTGAGATACTTGCACAAAAGGATGTCTAGCCTGTCAAAAGCATGCGGTCATTCAAAAAGTTTGTCATCAACAGGCTGTTTGAAACTTGGTTGAGGAAAGGGTTGAGGAAGAAAAGAGAAAATAAAAAATAAATATTTTTTTTCTCTGTTTAGTTTTACAAAGAAAGCAAAATAAAAAAAAGAAAGAGAAAGATTGATTTTAATTTTTTTTTCTCTTTTTCTCTTAAGGAGAATAAAAAACGGAAGATAAACGGAGGATTTTTTTCTTTTCCCTCTAATTTCCAAACATGCAGTTAGAAGATGGGTAATTGATATGATTGGTCTTCAACACACTATTCTTACATGACAGTGGCCACATATTATTTTACCTAAGTGAGCTAAAAGGCACAGATTTGCTGTTAAAGAATGGTGTTGTTCCGGCTGTCGATGATGTGACTCAAGAAAAAGCCGTTGCGTAGAAAGCTTTTAATTGTCCCTGCTGCAGCAGATTCTAAGCATTAAAAGCCAATATTAAATCTTTTATTGTTTCATTGTTAATTTGTTATACATATTCGCCAGAGTGTCCCTTTTTTCCTTCACGAGCACCCATTCATTCTTCTTTTTTGCCACTGCCACCGCCATCACCACTGCCACCACCGTATCTGGATCTACTTTTATCTCATCAATTTGCTGGTGTAAAAATTTGTAAAAAAAAAAAAATAAATAATCACATTCAAGGCATGAGTAATATTATTTTTTTAAATAATATTTATTTATACTAATTTTTAAAATTTGGTGTGCATCAAATTAATGGCGAATTGTCTTCAGAATATAATAGAGTTCAAAGAATCTGTAATTCTAACTACATGTAGCACACATAAAATCAGACCCGAATATTCTTTGATTATCAAGTTTGCCAAGAATCTGAATAAAACAGACTCCAGAGATGATAAACAATAAAAACTAAAAAGAATCAAGAATTGTATTGCTTTTTAATATAAAGATTTTGTTGCAGGAAAAAATATATTTATTGTCTGCGAATCTTTTATGTTTTTATAGAGATTTTGGTATCTTTTTGGACCAGACATCACTGTTAGAATTCAAATAATAACTGATTTCTATCAGTCACTTACAGGTTTAAATACAGCCGTCGAATCGCCCCTCTTCTAATCTAACGATGTAGATCGTATCTATTCATTGTTTGGTTAGATTATTCATCACACCTTTATGATTAGGTGTGATTCTTATCATACGATCCTTTTTGTTTATGTATTAGTTATCTGATCATCGATTATTATGATTGACAAAAATCAATGGTCTTGATTACATGCCACACGTGGACGTGCCACTAAAGCGCCACATTGCGTCACACGACTTGCACACGAGATGTGCTCGTGACGTATATGTGTGTCAAGGGTTGCACTTCTAGTCAACCCCTTGCCTCATTGTACAAAGCTTCTCTTAAAGCTATACGGGATGCAAAGTGTGCTTTTAAGATGCCTAAGGGTGTACAAACATGTTTGGGACAAGTGCCAAGCAAAGCCTCAAGGGTTGCCGAAGAGTGCCCCACGGATGCCCAAGCGCCCAGCCAAGTGCTTAGCCAAGCAGCCAGGTTGGCCCGGGTTAACCTCACTTTGGCTGAGAACGAGGGGCAGGATAACCTCACTTTGGCAGCCACGCGTGCCCAGCTGCCTTGCCGCGTGCACACATTAACCTCACCAGTGGCGAGGAAGAGGGGCGGCTTAACCTCACTTTGCATGTGCCAGCCAACCAAGCCACATGCGCGCGTGCCATGCCCAGATTGGTGCGGGTTAACCTCACTTCGGCCTTGCCAGTGCGTGCCAGATTTTCACACAGTGACACCTTTTATGCAATTTTGGCATTCGCATAACTTTGTTGTCTGGAGGGCTTTTGAGCAAGGTTTTTTTTGTTGGAAAGCTTTCAATGTAAACTTTGAAATGCACGAAAGCTTTTCCTTTATTTTGGCTTGTAGAATAAATGAGGGTCAATTATGACTCCTCGCACACACACTATGTTTCCTTGTGCAAAGTTGTAAATGGCTAAAAAAGCATATATAAGGGGGGAGAGCACGGTAAGCTCCGGACCACCTTGCTAGCTTTTATGCCCTACTTCTTAGACATTGTTTGCCTATTGTAATAGCATACTTTGATGCTTGTAATAGCTTGCAATTGTCAATAAAATGTCTCTTTTCGTTGCTATAAAGTTGTTGCTCATTGCTTACATTGTTGCTAGCGTTGCCTACTTGTTGCCCACGGATTTCTAATTTTTGTGTTTGTCTTTGCATACAAACACGTCGGGTGTGCTTTGGCGGAGCTTGTCAAGCGTTGGCAAGTGCCACACACGGCCGTTTGCTTATTTCGCGGGCCGGCGTGTGTCAGTTGGTATCAGAGCGAAGGATTAGCTCGGAGCTTGGGGCATTGTGCATCGCTTACTACGGCTTTCGATGCAAGCAACTTTCAATATGCCTACGCAACGGGAAAGGTTGGATCTCTTGGAGGAGAGGGTGGCTAGGATGGATGCCTTGTCGGGTGCTTTGGCACATCTTGAGGGACGGATGCATGACTTGGAGCAAGCTCATGGCGTTGCTCATGTGCATGACCTTGAGGAGATGGTGGCAGACCTTCGGCTTGAAATTGAGGAGCTTCATGGCAAAGTGAATGTGCTAACTCGTGCGGTTGGGAATGCACCGCAAGGGGGGGCGACGCTCCTAGATGCCGTGTGCCGGAACCTTATACCTATGGGGGAGCCCGTGATGCAAAGGAGCTTGACAACTTCCTGTTTGACATGGAGCAATATTTCAAGGCCGTGAGGGCAGACACGGAGGAAGCCAAAGTGACCATGGCCACAATGTACTTGTCGGCCGACGCTAAGTTGTGGTGGAGGACGAAGTATGATGAGATGCAACGGGGCATATGCGTTATTGAGACATGGGAGCAGTTGAAACAAGAGTTGAAGCTGCAATTCTTCCCAGAAAATGTGGAGTATAATGCACGTCGTGCTTTGCGAGATTTGAAGCATACGGGCACTATAAGGGACTACGTCAAGCAATTTTCTGGCCTCATGCTTGACATCCGTGACATGTCGGAGAAGGATAAGTTGTTCTTTTTCCTTAAAGGCTTGAAGCCTTGGGCAAGGGTTGAGTTACACCGGCAGCGTGTGCAAGATTTGGCTCATGCTCAAGCCGCAGCTGAATGTCTTGTGGACTATGCATCTGAACCTAAGCAAAAGGACAATTCCCCATGCAAGAATAGGGGCGGTGGCAAGTCACAACGGCATGGTAAGCCCAAGAGTGGGGGAACCGATGCCGCATCCTCATCCAAGAGCAATTCGGATGGAGGGCATGCACACAAGAACAACTATAAGCCTTACAATCATGAAAAAGGGAAGGCCCAAAGCAACCAACCGGGCAAGGGCAAGGGCCCAATTTCGTGCTACCTATGCAGTGGACCACACCGGATAGCTGAATGCCCACAAAAGAGAGCCTTGAATGCATTGGCTTCCGTGGCTGATCACACGTCGCAAGCAGCTTCTAGTGACAGCGAGGAAGACGACCGCAGGTCTAGGCAAAGCTCTAGAAGTGAAAGAAACTTCGGGGGAAGTAGGGTTAGGGCTTTCCACATGAATGCCGTTGCCAAGAAGGGTGACAAGTCGAAAACTCATGCCAAGAGAGGTGGCAATGTTGTTGATTGGCAGAAGCTTGTGAAGCAGCTAATCGTGCCTAATGACAAGGGCAACAACAAGAGGAAGAAGCCCGATGACAAGGGTAAGAAGCCTACTGAGAAGGTTGAGACCGACACAGTTGGCACAGACGCTAAAGAGAAGAGAGTGTCCACCAAAGGGTTGATGTTTGTTGATGTCAAGATCAATGGCAAGCCCATACGTGCACTGATTGACACCGGTGCTACCCACAACTTTGTTGCTGGGACTAAAGTGGAAAGGCTGGGGTTGTCTTTGGAGAAGGACTCTAGCAAGATTAAGGCCGTGAACTCGGTAGTGCAGCCCATCTATGGTGTTGCACGAGCGGTGTCTATGAAGGTAAGCTCATGGGAAGGAAAAGCCAACTTCACTGCGGTGCCTATGGATGATTTTCAAGCCATCCTTGGGTTGGAATTTTTAAGGAATACGAAGACGGCGGTGATGCCATATTCGAATTCAATGTGTGTGATGGGTGAGAAACCGTGCTTGATCTTAACCATGTCAACCACCAACAGCGAGAAGTTCATCTTGGCAATGCAACTGAATCGGGGAGCTAAGCGGGGTGAGCAGACTTGGGTTGCTGTGTTGAAATTGGATGAGTTTCTTATGGAAGGGCCGGTACCCACACCAGTGAAGAAGGTGTTGAGGCAATTTGGGGATGTCTTTCCAGAAAAGTTGCCACAAAAGTTGCCTCCACGACGTGGAGTTGATCATGCTATTGAGTTGGTGCCTGGGGCAAAGCCACCAGCAAGGGCTCCTTATAGAATGGCCATGCCGGAGTTGGAAGAGTTGCGAAAGCAGTTGAAGGAATTGCTTGATGCGGGCTTCATAAGGCCATCTAAGGCTCCCTACGGTGCGCCTATGTTGTTCCAGAAAAAGCATGATGGTAGTTTAAGGATGTGCATAGACTACCGAGCTCTCAATAAGCTCACAATCAAGAATAAGTATCCTATTTCGGGGATTGCGGAGTCTTTTGACCAATTGAGTAAGGCAAAGTACTTCACTAAGCTGGACTTGCGATCGGGATATTACCAGGTGAGAATTGCCGAGGGTAATGAAGCCAAAACGACTTGTGTCACTCGTTATGGCTCATATGAGTTCTTAGTCATGCCATTTGGCTTGACAAACGCACCAGCGACCTTTTGCACCATGATGAATGAAGTCCTTGATGGGTACCTTGACCGGTTTGTGGTGGTATACATCGATGATATTGTGGTCTACAGTGCTACGATGGAGGAGCATGTGGAACACTTGGCTAAGGTCTTTGCTAGGTTGCGGGAACACAAATTGTATGTGAAGCTTGAGAAATGTGAGTTTGCTCAAGAGAAGATTAAATTCTTGGGTCATGTTGTTGGACATGGCAAGATTCGTATGGATCATGACAAGGTGAAAGCTATTAAGGAGTGGCAACCGCCAACCAATGTGTCGGAGATGCGTTCGTTCCTTGGTTTGGCTAATTACTATCGGAAGTTTGTTGAAGGCTACTCAAAGATAGCGACACCGTTAACTGAATTGTTGAAGAAGGGTAAGGCTTACGTGTGGACTGATGAGTGCCAACGTGCCTTCACCGAGCTAAAGGATGCCATGATGAAGGATCCTGTGCTAGCTCTACCAGATATTGGTAGACCATTTGAAGTTCAAACAGATGCTTCAGACTTTGCTTTGGGAGGTGTTCTATTGCAAGATGGACATCCTATCGCCTTTGAAAGTAGGAAGCTTAATGATGCCGAACGTAGATACCCGGCACATGAGAAACAGTTACTTGCAGTTGTGCATTGCCTGCGGGTTTGGAGGCATTACTTGTTGGGGACTCGTTTTATGGTCAAGACAGACAACACGGTGGTTAGTCATTTCTTGACACAGCCCAAGTTGAATGCAAGGCAGGCAAGGTGGCAGGAGAAACTGGTTGAGTTTGACTTTGCGTTGGAGTACAAAGCCGGTGCCACTAATCATGTAGCTGATGCTTTGAGTCGGCGTGGAGAATTGGCTGCGTGTCACTACATGGGTACTCTTTCTACCATTTCTAATAAAATGCGGGAACAAATTAAGGCCAATCTAGACAAGGATGCTATGGCTGAAAACTTGATGAACCTTGTCAAGAAGGGCAAGACTCGCCAGTTTTGGGTACAAGATGGGTTGTTGTTGACAAAGGGCAATCGCATCTTCGTTCCTAGAGCGGGTGATTTGAGAAAGACACTCCTTCGGGAATGTCATGATTCACTTTGGGCAGGACATCCAGGATGAGAACATACACTTGCTTTGTTGAAGCAGGTATATTATTGGCCCCAAATGAAGGATGATGTGGAGGAATTTGTGCGCACATGTCTCATTTGCCAACAAGACAAAGTTGAGCACAAGAGGAAGGCAGGGTTGCTTGAACCGTTGCCAGTGCCGAGTCGACCTTGGGAGAGTGTGTCCCTCGATTTCATCACTAACTTGCCAAAAGTGGGGGAGATCGCCACTATTTTGAATGTAGTGGATAGGTTTTCCAAGTACGCGACTTTCATTGCCGCACCCAAATATGTGTCAGCAGAGGAGACTGCCCAACTCTTCTTTAAGCACATTGTGAAATATTGGGGTGTGCCTAAAAGCATTGTTTCTGACCGGGATACACGCTTTACGGGTACTTTTTGGACGGAGTTGTTTTAGCTTCTCGGGTCAAAGCTTGACATGTCGTCTAGCTATCATCCGGAGACCGATGGTCAAACGGAGAGATTCAATTGCATGCTAGAGGAGTATCTCAGACATTATGTGAATGCTAATAAGAAGAACTAGGTACAACTTCTAGATGTTGCACAGTTGTGTTTCAATTCTCAGAAGAGTAGCTCTACGGGCAAGAGTGCTTTTGAGATTGTAACTGGCCAACAACCACTGTTGCCCCACACAGTGGATGGACTTTATGTTGGAAAGTCACCAAGAGCATTCAATTTTGCCAAGGACTACAAAAAAAACTTAGACATAGTGCGGGCTTATTTGGACCATGCAGCTACAAAGATGAAGAAATGGGCTGATGAAAAGAGGAGACCTTTGGAATTCAAAGTTGGTGATCAAGTCTTGATGAAACTCTTACCCGAACAACGGAAGTTTTTAAGGGGTAGAGACAAGAGATTGATTCGAAAATATGAAGGATCAGTGACCATCTTGAAGAAGATTGGGAAGTGTGCTTATAAGATTGACGCTCCTTCATGGTTGAAGATACATCCGGTCTTCCATGTCAGTTATTTGAAGCCCTATTTTCCAGATCAAGAGGATGAGTCTTGGGATAAGTCCCACAGACAAATTATTGTGGCAAAGGCGGACAAGAAGAAGGTTGATCAAATTCTTGCCCACAGAACTATCACAGCGTCCAGGAAGCAAATGTTGCAATACTTGGTCAAATGGAAGGATCTTGGGGACGAAGAAATCAGTTAGGAAAAGGAGGCGGACTTGACGGCTTTCAAGGAGGAACTTGCTTTATATTGGCGGGCTGAGTCGTCGAGGGCGCCGACCGATCAAGTGGGGGAGAGTGTCAAGGGTTGCACTTCTAGTCGACCCCTTGCCTCATTGTACAAAGCTTCTCTTAAAGCTATACGGGATGCAAAGTGTGCTTTTAAGATGCCTAAGGGTGTACAAACATATTTGGGACAAGTGCCAAGCAAAGCCTCAAGGGTTGCCCAAGAGTGCCCCACGGATGCCTGAGTGCCCCACGGATGCCCAAGTGCCCAGCCAAGTGCTTAGCCAAGCAGCCAGGTTGGCCTGGGTTAACCTCACTTTGGCTGAGAACGAGGGGCAGGATAACCTCACTTTGGCAGCCACGCGTGCCCAGGCCGTGTGCCCATGTGCGTGCCCAGCTGCCTTGCCACGTGCACACATTAACCTCACTAGTGGCGAGGAAGAGGGGCGACTTAACCTCACTTTGCATGTGCCAGCCAGCCAAGCCACGCGCGCGCGCGCCATGCCCAGATTGGGGCGGGTTAACCTCACTTCGGCCTTGCCAGTGCGTGCCAGATTTTCACACAGTGACACCTTTTGCGTAATTTTGGCATTCGCATAACTTTGTCGTCCGGAGGGCTTTTTGAGCAAGGTTTTTTTTGTTGGAAAGCTTTCAATGTAAACTTTGAAATGCACGAAAGCTTTTCATTTATTTTGGCTTGTAGAATAAATGAGGGTCAATTATGACTCATCGCACACACACTATGTTTCCTTGTGCAAAGTTGTAAATGGTTAAAAAAGCATATATAAGGGGGGAGAGCACGGTAAGCTCCGGACCACCTTGCTAGCTTTTATGCCCTACTTTTTAGACATTGTTTGCCTATTGTAATAACATACTTTGATGCTTGTAATAGCTTGCAATTGTCAATAAAATGTCTCTTTTCGTTGCTATAAAGTTGTTACTCATTGCCTACATTGTTGCTAGCGTTGCCTACCTGTTGCCCACGGATTTCTAATTTTTGTATTTGTCTTTGCATACAAACACGTCGGGTGTGCTTTGGCGGAGCTTGTCAAGCGTTGGCAAGTGCCACACACGGCCGTTTGCCTATTCCGCGGGCCGGTGTGTGTCAATGTGGCTTGACACATATGCTCATACTTGAGTGTTACACCCAATTATTGCTCTAAAATAATACATAAAAAATTATTAGCATTTATAAATGTCTTATAAAACTTCTTACTTTCTAATGTGGGATTTATTTAATAAAGAAATAAAAACTTTATTCAAAGTTAGTCAAAATTATTTGAAAAAATTTCAAAACTACACCATATATTATATATTTTGAAAATATTTTCAACACAACTTACTTTCTCTCTGATAAGCTCTCACTTTCTCCAGAGTGCCCAACTTCCTCTCTCTTTTTCTCTCTCTCTAGACCAAAGACCCATAGCTGAAACACCCAATTGTGGCCACCATGGACGGTCACACAAGTGACCCAACCTCCTCTTCACTCAACAGCCTATAGCCAGACCAATAAACTGTCTCCTCTCTCCCTTCCTCTCTTAAACCACAACAGTACAGGCATCTCTATTACAAGATCGTTGCTTTATATTTGTGAATATTAATAACAATAAATTGAAGAAATTATAAATTAATTTGAGATTCTTTTTGTTTCTCTTCGATCCCTAATAATTTAAATTTCATCATGTGCGTCATCAGCTGCAACAATATCATTCTATACAACAGCAAAATCATGCCCGTGAAGTAAAACGGTGCCTCCCGTCGAACCTCGAGAGAGTCGTTCAACTGTTCACGGTGTTATCCAGTGGACTTCGCTGCCTATCGTTAAAGACTCTTGCGGGCACGAGCTTGTAGCAGCTGTCGAGACCACGAGTCATTTTTAAATTAGAAAGCGTATCAGAGACGGATTTGACTATATAAATAAGTGATGTTTTCTAAATCAAATAGAGAGCTAAGCCCTCTTGAGGCTTGACCTGAACTTGTACACATAACACCAGTGATCCTCTTAGCACTGACAATCTTTGACTTGAAACCTTTGGACGTGTCATGTGTGAGGCTGTGAGCCTTGTCATTGTAGCTTAAATGGGACTGGATCCTTTCCAGTGCCAATCCCTCCAGTTTAGTCTATCTCTCTTTACACATGCGTAGAGAGAGATAGAGAGAGGAGCACTGGAGGGGATTCGATTCCTCCTAAATGGCTAGACCATGCTTTTTTATGTGCACTCTTTCCAACACTCAACGCGTGATCACTTGTATTTGAACTAGTGCCCATCGTATTATTTTTTTAAAAAATATTATTCTTTAAATTTTTTTTACTAAAATGATAAAATAATATCTTTATAATATAGTGTCACCATGGGTATTATGTCTTAAAGTACAAGGTTGTCATGCAATTACATAATTATATGCATAAATTTTTTTTAATGTAAGCATTACCGTTTTCTTCTTGCATACAACTTTACCTTTCCTTATATAAAGTTGGTAGACTATCAAACCAGGTATCAAAAACCAACATGATATTATTAAATCATTAAAAATGCATAGAGTTTTCACACAAAATTACGCAACTATTTATGATCTTTTTTATTTCAAATAGGAACACCGCTTATATTTTTTCAAAGCACTACTATCGTCGTGTTTAGAGTTTTTATATAAAACTTTTGTAAGCCAATCAAGTTCACTCGCTAACATTATAAAATCGTGTGAAAGAGCTCTGGCTAGCAACTAACATTTCGAGAAGAGACAAAACCCAAACTAGGCATGGGACCGAGAGATACGGACAAAATGCACTAGTGTTGAAAATTGATCCATTTTGTCCAAAAGCTTCAGCGACTTGTCAATAAACTATGGCTTGCATTTTGTGTATTGGTTCAATGAATATGCCTATCTATGCTAACTGTCCCAGCCAAATCTTCAAGATATTGTGAGGCCAAGAGTTATTGGCCACACCAACATGTGGTTGGTTGAGCGGTTAAGGTTAAATATTTAGTGTCTTTGGTTTTGAGTTTGAAATTTCTTAACCTTGCTTTTGAGTCATTTCTAGTCATTTGTCATCTCCAGCTTCGATTTCAGAACAAAAGACTTTTAGTGTGCCGAACTCAATAAAATTAGATAGCTGAAGAGAAAAACGACATTGTTATCCTAATAGAATATTAGCGTACTTAGCTGCACCCTTTGTAGAGACCAAAAAAAAGAGTTATTGGCCACGGAATCTTTGCTTTACATTACATATCAAAATTTTGCAATCAAGAAGAAGCACAAGAAGTTGAGCTGAGTTTGATTTGGCATAAAATAAATTTTTTGCTTGATTGAGCAAAAGTAAGAAAAATATTAAAAAAAAAATTTATAGTAGTAGATAAAAAAATGACTTACAAGAATATATTTTATATTAAAAGATAAAAAATGACTTATATTTTAAAAATTCGTAGTCAATTTTTATTTTTAACCTCTTTGCGAGCTGTGAGTTGAACCATGACAATAACCAACCGGTTAATCCCACTCCTCAAGCAAAGGAAAGCGATCGGTCCCCCATATATTGTCCTTTTCTTTGGCTTAGCTCTTAAACTATGATCAAATCCCTCTCTTTTAGTCTATGTTTTGCCATGTCCACATCAAAATTAGGATTTGCTGATGTTTATTTCTTGCTTCTGGTATGTGGACTTAACTTATGGGTTGTTCTCTTTGCTGAAGTTTTTCAGGTTGCCGGTCACCATCGAAGAAGTTTTAGCGAGGGCAATAACCATTGAAAGAGATGATAGGGACCTGGCTCTCAGAGCAATTAGATTGAAGCAAGAAGCATCGGAAACCAACAAACAAGTTTTGAGGGGTCATATTTGAGATTTTACATTTTAAAATACCTTCAAACAAAGAGTAAAACCCAGAAAATTGATCGGACATTGTTAAAGTTTCAACAATTGAATGATTGGAATTGTATTATGAAAATAGTTCTACTAACATTCATTTGGGACTGATTAAGAACTCATGTTTCATGCTGAAATAACAAAACCCGTGGTTCACCGACTCTGTCATCCACCCAAATTTTACAAATTATTATTATTTTTTGATCAGCAAAAGAAGAGAATTTATTGAGCAAAGATTACAAGATAGGCATCACTGAAATGAGAGACCCAATTCAGAGAACAAAGATAGAAATAAAATAGGAAAGCAACAGATGTAAAGAAGAGGAAGAAGTTGACAAGAAACCAACTACCTCTTCATAACAGAGGAACATATAAGACTTTTAACACCTGTTATATTGTTAATGAAGTCCATAATACTGAAATCAGACCCACCAACCCTTGTTTTCACCCAAAGTGCTAATTGAAACTTGATTGAATGGACTGTTTTATGCTAATGCAAGTCATTGTTCCAAACCAAAGAGCTATTTAACCACCAATAAGTGGTTGGTAGAACTCGGATTAGCTCGTTGAGAGCTTGATCTAAATTTCAGTCCGCAGATGCGGTGGGGTAGTACTGAAGGATAATACGGGGTAGTTTATCTTCATATCTATTATATATATATATATATATATAAAGCTATTTAACTAAATATTTTTTTCCCATATTTTCCCTGGTTTTACTATTATTTTTTAATTTATCACGCCAATTATTGGAGGCAATACGTTATATATACAACAGGTAGCGTCTTCAACATTCAAGATTCAGGTGACCGACTATAAGAGAGATCTAGCTTCAGATTTAAGAAATGGAGAGGACTTTGAGTGAACTTACCTGGTTGGGTATCTTTTTATCAGCTGCTCTCCCTCTCCTAGAAGGAGAGGGAGAGCAGCCAAAAATGGCTCTTCTAGAAGGCGACCACCGGGGTCACCAGGATGGTCAGTCATTGGCAACATGTTTGATCTTGGGACGATGCCACACCAGACCTTTTTCAATCTCCGGGCCAAGTACGGGCCCATTCTTTGGCTGCGGCTTGGTTCAGTGAACACAATGGTCATACATTCAGCCAAGGCTGCAGCTGAACTGTTCAAGAACAATGACCTTTCTTTCTCTGACGGCAAGGTTCCTGATGCAATGACGGCCTTCGACTACCACCAGGGAGCATTGGCTACCAATACTTGCGGTGCATACTGGCGCGTGTTGAGGCGTCTCTACTCTGCCGAGCTCCCTGCCAACAAAAGGATCAATGAGACAGCTGTTCTGAGGCAAAAATATGTAGACAACATGGTCCAACGGATTGGGGAGGCTGCAATGGCATCGCGAGGTGAGGTGGAAATTAGCCATTTCCTGTTCCTCATGACTTTCAACATTGTCGGCAACCTCATGCTTTCAAGAGATCTCTTGGACTCACAGGCGGAAGAAGGGCGTGAGTTCTTTGACGCGATGAAGAAGGTCATGGTGTGGGGTGGGAAGCCTAATGTGGCAGACTCTTTGGCCTTCTTGAAATGGCTGGATCCATTTGGGATCAAGAGGGGTATGGTGCGGGACATGGGGCGAACCTTGAAGATTGTAGACGGGTTTGTGAAGGAGAGGATTCAGGAGAGGCAATCAGGCGGCAGAGAGAGGCTGAACAAGACTTCTTGGACGTTTTGTTGGATTACAAGGGTGACGGAAAAGAAGAGCCTGATAAGATTTCCGAGAGGAACGTGATCATTGCCATAATGGTAATTACATACAACTACAAATATTAACTTGTGTCTGTGTGTGTTTGAGTTTGTTGCCTGTGAAATGGGTGTCCGAGGGGTTATCCGAGTTGGTGAAGTGAATTTGCTCCCTACGTCGACTAAAACTCATGTTCAACTAATATCTTAGTTCAGGCGTGGGCTGGAGTTTGATCGGACCAGGGAAGGGAGTTGGGCCGGACACCCTTAACCGCAATGACCAAAAAATAGAAAATAAAATAAAATTTTTTCCAGAGCATGCCAAGTGATCATTATCCATGATGAGAATTTAAGTGTTAATCGATATGCAGGAAATGTTTTTTGGTGGGTCAGAAACTACAAGCAGCACCATTGAATGCGCTATGGCAGAGCTACTACGCAGGCCCGACTGAATGAGAAAGGTCATAGAAGAGCTTGATCGAGTCGTTGGACCAACCAGGAAGGTTGTAGAAAGCGGCTTTAATGAACTGCCACATTTTCAGGCCGTGGAGAAGGAAACACTTCGATTACATCCTGCAGTTCCTTTACTGGTTCCGCGAAATGCAAAGGCAGGATACAAACTATATGGGGCATCTCATACCCAAAGACACGCAAGTGCTCGTCAATGCATGGGCAATTGGAAGAAATGAAGATTCCTGGGATGACCCCTTGTCTTTCAAACCCGGAAGGTTCCTAGGCTCGAACATTGAATACAAGGAGCAGAATTTTGAGTTGATTCTATTTGGATCGGGAAGACGAATTTGCGTAGGCTATTCCTTGGCTCACCGAGTGGTTCAGCTTGGGTTGGCCGCCCTGCTGCACTCTTTTGACTGGGAGCTTGATTGCAATATCAGTCCAGAGTCCACAGACATGACGGAGAAGATGGGGATAACATTGCGGAAGCTGGTGCCGCTAAAAGCAATTCTTAGAAGGCGAACTGGCTGAGGATGAATTGATCATAACAGCTGAAATAATAGTTGATTTATCTGTTAATTTACTTTGCAGTTCAAAGTTCAATAATATTGTACGTGGTTCAATTGATCATTATATTTTCATTTTAGGAAAAATACTATTGACATAAATTGATTTTTTAATCTATTTTTTCATTCACAAAACACAAGTAAATGAGTTTCGTATGCGTTTAATGTTGTGGGTCTCACATATTGTTTATTGTGAGTAAGAAAATTGATTAAAAAATTAATTTATATATAACATTACTCTCATTTTATAGACAGACATTAACACACAGAGAATAAATACAATTGGGTTTGTAAATGGAAAATGGTCGTCTCTTACAACAAAATACAGAGTTGAGTAATGAGTGGTATGATTAAAAAAAAAATACAGAGAGCCATTCAAAGGGTGCTTGCCAGTTGCCAGTTTGGCAAAAACAAAAAATAAAGAAAGACAGCCGAAAAACAAAAAAATTAGTTGAGTAATGTCTTTACTTTGCTTTTGTTGTGAGTGTTTGTCAATCTTCGGATAAGCTTATTCACTAGGGATAGATCCGTAAGGCCCTGTCTTGAACAAGTTCTCTTACGTCATAAAAAGAGAAGAAAAGAATGGCTATTACTTGTTAGTCCAGGTAGTAACCCAAGAGGAGGGTGAATTGAATTTAAACAATAATTCAACAAATAATTTCAGATTTAAAAATTCTAACTGAATATTCAAATAAATAATAATCAACCAATAATATGTTGTAAATAACTGCAAACAATTTAAATTATAAAGTAAATGAGATAGAGAGAAGAGAATATGACACTAAAATTTATCGTGATTTGATTTCAACTTCAGAGTCTACGTCCACTCCCCAAGACTCTTTCAATGAGATACAACCACTACTCTTTTAACCTAAGCATTAGTTGTGAGACCCTAACTTGCTTAGCATCATACTTAGCTTAATAGCATGCAACTTGGTAGCTCGTGCTCGGCCGTGCTGGCCATGGTCTTGCTCGGCCATGGTCTGGTCGGCCGTGCTTGCCATGGTCTGGTTGGCAGTGGTCGGCCATGGGCTACTCGGTCGTGATTGGCCATGGTCTGGTCGGTCATGGTTTGCTCGGCCATAGGGAGACATCGGCAGGTCGGGCATGGTCTGCTCGGCCATAAGGAGACCTCGGTAAGTTGGTCGGCAGGTCGAGCTCGGCATAGCCTGCTCATTGTTGGAGGTCCTGATCAGGATTGGTGAGCTTAATTCATGATTAATTAGCTTGATTAATCTTCAGGCTTAGTTTATGTTAATTAGGTGGATTAGAAGTGGATTAAGGAAGCAAGGAGGTGCTAGGTGAGGGTTTAACCCTAAAACACCTAGGTGTGTGCTTCACGTGTGAGAGGTGTATGTTTCACGAATTTTGCTAGCAAGGGTGTGTGTGTGTGACATGTGTAGATAATAGATACACATTGTATCTATTTTGTGTCTGGTAAGATAAGAGAGAGAAGCTGGGTTCTGGGATAGTCGGGAGAGAAAGAAGAAGAAAATGCGATGGTCAGGAGAGAAAGAAGAAGAAAAATAAAAGAGAGAAAAGAAAAGGAGGAAGAAGGTTTCAAGAGAGAAAGTTTTGTGTTTATTACTTGAGGTGAGAAATATATATTGATACTTGTTAGGGCGTTAGAATGGTGAAAGTGTTTTCACGTCTTTGGTTGCATTAGGGAAGGGTTTAACATCCTATTGAGTTCTGATGCATTATGATATTCTCGATCATATATTTAAAGAGTATAAGCTATAATTATGCATTGGTTATGAATTATAGCATCTATTTCATCATGTTTGATGTGGTGGTGTTTGGTAGGTTCGGAAGCGGATTATACTATTCCTGTTCAACCGAAAGAGTAGCTCAACTTGATAGTAAGCGGTATCAGGTGGTGATATTGATGATTTTATTCATATTGAACTGAATGCTTTGTTATGAATGGTGGTGATTGCTTGATTATGAGGTGATAATTGTATACAATTCATACATTATGTGCACACTTTGCATTGCATAGAGGAGGTATAGCCGAGTGGGGGCTAACCTAAGGTTTAGCTGATGTGGGGCTAACCTAAAGGGTGTTGATGTGGGGCATTCTTGATAACAAGCCATCGATATATTGGGTTAATGTTATCAAAATAGCGCACACATATGTGGTGAATCATATATTGCATCAGAAGAGGCATTTGGTTTATTGTTGATGATGTATTATCTATTGATGATTAATTCAGTGGATGTTTATCATTCCGTCTTTATGAGTTTGATTATCTTGTGAGCACGTTGATATATAGCTCACACCCACACGAGTTATTTTGCAGGAACGTGGGAGAATGTCCAGTCCACTGTTGGTGTTTAGTCGGGGAGCTTCGAGAAGCTCTGTAGTTGAGTTAGTCGTCGTGTATATTGTTGTACTTTGTATTAAAGTCTTGTTGGAGTTTGGTTTATTTTGTGATTTTGTAATATTCATAAGTGTGGATTAAGAGTTTCCTTAATGATGTATGTTAGAGGATTATGAGATGCCTTTACTTATTTAATATGATATTATTTATTCCTAAAAGGTTTCTATCTTTGGGACCATGTTAAGGTTTCGCTTACAGGTAGGTGACATGTGCGATCATGTTCACCTTAAGACGGCGTTAATGACGCTTGATTAGGATCGGGCGCGACATTAGTCCTCCTTTACTCGGATCAAACACTTACCACTGCACCAAAAGCAATTACTATTAGCCAAGATGTAACTTTACTTCCTTATACCTTAGTAGTGCAGAGCCCCCTCAATAAGTGACAGGTGGGCATAAGGGTCTGTGCCATGTAAGTGCCACGGGTTGGCTAGTCATGTACTTCATATAGGTCCCTCATAAGACCCAACTGAGTCAAAGGCTGATTGTTGGCCCCCATAAAGCTAACAATCCCCCTTCCCCCCTAAAGCAACGACCCTAAGATTTGAACCCGTGACCTCACTCTGATACCAGATTTAGGATCAAGCACTTACCACTACACTAAAAGTAATTGCTGTTAACCAAGGCACAACTTTATTTTTTTATATCTTAGCAGCGTAGAGCCTTGCCCTAAGTGGTAGGTGGGCATAAGGGTCTGCGCCATGTAAGCTCCATGGGTTCGCCAGTCATGTACTCCATGTGGGTCCCCCATAAGACCCAACTAAGTCAACGGTCGATTGATGGTCCCCATAAAGCCAACATTACTAACTGATTGTGCTTCAAAAGTGCAATTACAAGACCTTTAACTTGTACTTTGTTAGCCTTAGTTTAGGATTTTATAAATCTTTTTAGTTAAATCTTAGTATTAATTAAGTTTGTTTTGTTTTGTATAGGTTTTAAGCTTAAATTGGATGACTTTGGACAAAATTTGGATACAGGTGTCAAGTAGATACTGTCAGAGTACAAGTTGCTATTAAACTAGAAGTTCTACCAGGGTCTATAATGTATTGATTTTATATAACTTTTTGAGATCTACACATTCCGGGCATTTGAATGGTTAGCACCGCGTTAGCAACCTGCTTGAACGGCCAAAGAGTGAATAGTGCTCGTTTGAAAGATCAACGATTGGTTTTTTTTGTTAAAATCAGGTTAGAAGTTTGTTCGAATGTATGAATAGTGCCCGTTCAAATAACCTTCAACTCGTTTGAACGGATCGTAGAGCTCTATTATTGTTTTTTGGGCTCTATTTTTCATTAGACGCTTTTTAGGTTTTATTTAGTAGTTTTGAGAGCTTTTTAGAGAGAGAAATTCACAGATTTCATTGTAGTTCATCTTCTAGATATTGAATTCAATTGTTCTTCTATTAAATTCAAGTAGAGTTTCATTAAATTGCTTTAGATTTAATGAATTCCATGAGTAGTGAAATATATTTCTTAGTGAAGATTGTGAAGATTACTTGAGAATCTTGGAAATTAAATTAATGTAACTCAATTCGTATAGCCTATATGTTCTTCTTATTCAATTATTGATAATTAAACTTCCAGATCTCTTTGAAAACTTAGATTTTTGACTAAGCTTAGTAATTTTTATGTACAAACCCTGGGCTTGGCATATATATTGCATAGGTCGATGACATGAATTTATGACTTTAATTGATTATCATTTTAGAGTTAATTATCATTGAATTAAATATTTGATAAAATTTTCTTAGATCCCATTGAAATCTTATGTTATTGACTAAGTCTTTGAGTATCCGTGCAAAAATTTTAAATTTGGTATGGGGGTTGCTTAGATCCATGGTATGAACAAGAACGTCATCTCTTATAAATCTAATTTGATTATCATTAATTTTATTATTTTTAATCGTTAAATATTTCAAATCAAATGCTCAAGACGAAGCCTATGATTTGAGTTATAAAACCTTCATTGAATTACTAGGTGATTTGGGTGATCGAATCAATTGGATCCAAAACTTATTTTTCTAGAAGTTAAATCATTTTCAACTAGTTTTCATTTAATCAAACCATCTTTCCAAAACAATTAATGTTTGGTTTATTTTTAAAATTAATTTAAAGTCCTTATTTAGCTGAGAGATCATCCGCGAGTCAATTCGTCGTATTGGCATGATCCCTATGGAATTGATCCCAGTCTCACCAAGTTTATACTGTTTTGCCATCATGCGCTTGGGATTAATCTTGAATACTATTTGGAACAGGTCAACATTTGGCGCCGTTGCTGCGGATCTAAAGCAATTGGCGTGCACTCACGAAACTTGAGGTTAATGCGAGATCGGAAGATTGCTTCTTTACCAACATCTACAACAACGGAGTAATCGTCGGCTTAGGCCTTTGGTAACTTTATTCCATCCTTTGTAATCGTAAGCTTATAATTTTTTTATTTTATTTTTTTTAGGTTTGTTTGATTTTCTTTTCTTTTTAATTAGATTGCAATTAGTTGGGTTAGCTGTGGAGGAGCATAGGATTGGTGCAAATTGTTTAATTGGTGGTTTTATTGTTGTGGATATTGGAGGGTTGGTTGGTTTGTTGAATTATGTTGTTTAATCGGTGTTATATTCTTGTGAAGATTGGAGAGCCAGTTGGATTTTTGAATTGTTTGTTGACTTTGGATTTTTTTTTTACCAGTTTTAACTCCTTAGCACCGTTTCCCTGCAACATTGCCAAAAATGCTTGATCTACTTAACACATCCACAAGTAGGTGCAACGAAGTACTACATAATAAAAATAACTCGGTAAGACCGGAGTCAAACTATAGAGAATAGATGTAGTAGTTAAAACTAGATGACAAACGTAACCAAAAGAAAAATAAAATCTTTTTGTAGTTTTGAGATGGAGGTTGCTAAATTAGACATTAACATAAACATAATAAAATAAAACAGTCTTAGATTTAATTGATTCAATCACTTGACTTACTTGGAAATGACCAATACAGGTTTACCAACTGCTTGTCGTTTAGCCTACTTAGACATCATTAATTAGCAGATGAGTATATTCAAAATAATCAATCAGTAGAATATGATGTTAAAATGATGAAACCCTAAGTATCAGCTTGTAAATACTTGGCAATGCTTTGACAGGGCATAAGTGTAACAAGCATAATTAAAGACACATGTTTTCAAATGTTCTATCTTAGAAACTTATTTAATTAAAATCGAAGACCCTCACAATCAATTTGCATATATCTGCTGCTTTGTCAAGATAGAAGATATTATAAACATAATTAAAAGTCTAAGTTTTTGAAAGGAACTAAATGTCAATTATTCATGAATATAACTCGATCCATTTCGGATTAGGATTAAGGGCCTTAGGTCCTCACCAGAGGTTTGACATAAAAACATACCGAACAAAGTACCCGCATAAAATATACAAGTCTCTGGAAAGTATAGAGTAAATCAGTATTGACTGTGCTTCAGAAGTGCAATTATAAGTCCTTAATTAGTATTTTGTTAGCATTAGTTTATGATTATATATGTCTTTTTAGTTATGTTTTGAAATTAATTAAGTTTTGTGATGCTTTATGTAGGTTTTGAGCTTAAATGGAATGATTTCGAATGCAATTTAATCATAGGATTCAAGAGGTTGCTGTTAAAGTATAAGTTGCTGAAGCTGTGGTACAAACTGTTGAAATACGCAGAGCTGAAACTTTAGAAGCTCATATCTCTGGAACTAGAAAGGCTATTAAAGTTCATAATATATTGATTTCATATAACTTTTCGAGATCTACAACTTTTATGAAGTGACCCATCCAGTCCAAGCACTCAGTGGGATCCGTCCATATGTCTAACGACGGAATTTGTAGATTAACTCACTTTTTAGTTGCAGAGAGATTAGGAATAGTAGAATAGTTTTGGGAGTTTTATATTTTGAAGGAGGAGAAGAATTTTAGGGTTTTTGAAAGAAGGAATCATCCATCTTTTGGAGGCTATGAATCTTTTCATCTTTCAAGGGAGAATCTTTTAATCTTTAGTTTTCATTTTTAGTTTTCCTTCTTGTTCTTATTGTAAAATCAAGATTATATTTCTTTAATGTAGTATTTTTTTTCCTTTGATTATTATTTCCATTCTGGCAGTTTTTATAATATTTTTTAGTAGTTAAATCCGTTCTTGGCATGGGTTGAGAAAGTAACTAGGTTACATGTAGAGATTCAAGATAGTTATTTATTTTCCAATATTTCAAGATCTTGGATCAAAATTCATTTTTTTGCCTATGAATATCTTCGAAAATAATATTCTTAATCATATCTAGCATGTATGTATAGATTGATTTTTAAGCAGTGATACATACACCTAGAATTTCTGATAAGGGTATTGATTATAATTGTTTACATATTCCCATAAGGAGTACTTTAGAAATCTATTGTTCTTGATTAAGCTTCAAACATACTTTGTAGACAGGTTTATAAACTAGGATAGGTATGAACGGGACTCTGGTATGAACACTAGTAAGTAATTGAATATCAACTTCAAGAGAGTGATCAAATCTTGAGTTTCTTTAACCAAAACTATCTTCAAAACCTACTTGTAGGCCTATTACTGGATCAAACGCTGCTAAGACCTTTTTATATTATTTGAATATATTCCTAAAATTAGTTTAATTTTATTGTTTGATAATTTAGATCAACCATCTCCAACAATTGATTTTTATTTTCTTTGTAGAAGCTATCTTGCAATTTTAATTGATTCTGAGCCCGTTATCCTTTTGTTCTGATTGTAAACCTTGCCAGATTAAGTTTATTCTTGTGTTCCCTGTGGATTGACTTCGGACTTATCGAGATATTTTTACCGCATCGCAACTGTACACTGGCAGATATAAATTGCACTATTCAGGAGCGATCAAGCATCTACTTTACTTTTACACTACTCCTAAACTTAATTTGGTTTAAATTCACATGAAACCATTACGTGCATAAAATATACGTGCACGTACTCAAGCATGCAATATACCGAACATGTACAAAAATATTAAGTTTCACTATGCCAAAAGAGAGTTTCAGTGGTGGTAAATAAAAGCCACTAAAAATGTAATAACCGCTGCCAAAAGCTATAACGGTGGTTAGATGACAAAAATACCAACAGACGTCTACGTGGGTGTCGAAATAATACTACAGCGGTTCTACAACCGCCACAAAGAAAAAACGGTGGTTGAACGGTGGTTTCTAACCGCTACAACTGGAATTGACGGCTAAGATATAATTAGCGACGGTTCTCGAATACTGCCACTACAGATTGATATTGGGGCGGTTTTATACTGCCTTTATTGTGATGTCCTATTTGCGGCTGTAGGTATAACCGCCATTAATGTAGGTACATAACCGCGGTTAAAAGCTTTGATATTTCACCCTTTTAGCACCATCTTTTATGGCAGTTAGTCTATTGCCGCTAAAAGTCCAAATTTGTTTAGATATACTTGACACAAAAATGTCATGTTTTTACTTGTCACTTGACCTATATAACCACAAACTTATATACATGATTGCATCTCGAATACACAAATGAAACTTAATTATATAATTAAACCTCATCATTGATCAAAAGCTGTCGTGCACTGAAATCTGAGCAAATCCATCCATAATATCAACAAATGTGCCACAAAAAATGGCATACGTACATTAATTCAAACTTCAGAATCAGAATTTTTCACAGACAGAGGTATTAACATAGCAAAATAAGTTATACATTAATTTGATAAGTTCCATGACAAGAGTTCAACATCACCAATCATCCCAAAATGTGGATAAATACAAAATGTGATAAGTGCAAAAATAAATTTCTATCGTGTGAAGCTCCACAGTTGTCTATATGATCCATCTATCTCCTCTCAACCTATATACAAGAAAGAGTGTAGATTTAGCTGCATGTTGATGTTGTTGAGCATTAAAAATGAGACAAAAGATGCAAGGTTAATGTACAATACATCAACAAATGGCCAAGCTACACATTTGTTAATGGCTTCTCCAACTGCAATGGCATCTTGATGGTGTCTCACCAAATATTGACGAGGTTTTATCGCTTTCTCAATTAGTACTTCACAAAATTCTGGCCCTAATTTAAGCCCACTTACTTCTTTGATTGGGTTGATAGAAATGATAATTCCTTCTGCCACGACTTCTCTTGGCAATTTAGAACTAAATAAATGTACTTTAGTTCCGACCTTATAGAAAAACCAAATTGACAAAGTTATATAAAAAGCATTCATATGAAAAAATTGAAAATTGCGATTAGGGCCAACTACTAATATTGATTAAGACGTTATTATCAGCATTTGACTTCAAAAGCTTCCAAGGAAAAATATAACCACTTAAGCATAACCATTCAATTTAAAAATTGTCTCACCTCAAGTTCTTATGAAGCCATTTGCTCTTCACTCTGGTGGTGATCAGAATTGGATGTGCCTGGAACCTATGACAATGAAAATTAGGCAAGGTTAGAGTATAATTTTCAAAAATTGATTCAAATACGTATGTTAGTGGATGATTCCATGGCAATATTGATATTTTTATAACATCCATTAACCTAGGAAAGTTTCTTTTTAGTCTTTAACCAAGAAACTGTCAATCAGGCATCAAAACAAATTATTAAGCCACTTCGAACCATTCCTCGATATTTCTCTTGCTATAACTATACTATAAGTGACATATTATGCATAAAAACATTCAAAAAATAATAATGTTAGATTTAAAATGGGGAAAGCATACTTGAAAAGGAGGAAGAGGATATATTGAAAATTAAACTTCCTTCTTTTGCTGTCTTCTAGGATGAATCCCAATGGGAAGGTAAAACTACTAGTACTTTTACTACCAGTGCTACTTTTAAATTGTTAAGAGGCCACACCAACTCTTCTGCTAAGTGGGATTGGATTTGGAAGTTGGAAAGAAATCTTTGAAATAAAAAATCTTCATTTGCTAATATAAATAGGAACATTATTTTTGTATCTACCCTATGGATAATTTGGAAAGACAGAAACTTAAAGGTTTTTGCAAACATCAACATGAATTTACAAATGTCTTTGGAGAAAATCCACAGACATTCAAATGACATTAACCAAGCCTTCCATCCCTTGTGCGGACATCGTTGCTCACATGGGAAACAACCAGACAGAACCCTTAGTGGTGATGGAAAACCCCCCTTCCCAAGTTACCCGCAATTTGATTATGGACATGGTTGGAATCAATTATGATAAGTTGTAATTTTGTTTTCTTTGTTTTTTTTATTTCCGATGTATCAAAAAAACAAAACAAATGTAAGTTATATTCCACACTCTCACAACGAACAAAGCTGTAACCATGTGACACAACTTCCATGCATAAAATAACCAGAAGATAGATTTGCTTTGATACTTCAAAAGTTGTATTTAGTTTCTTAAATGCAAGCAAGACTTCAAATTGTGTTTGGGTTTTTTACTGTAAGGTACCAACTCAAAAGGAAAAAATATGACTAACATGGAGGTCTTCATAGTCCCCAAGCCTAACTCAATTAGGTTCACAAGGCATTGGAGCTGAATTTTCAGCATCCAAAAGAAAACAGGGGAAATGTGCAATCGTCATTTTTGGGGTAACTTTGCAGGGAAATCTGATTTTATTAGGAGAGTTCCTACAGTCGAGACACTCATATTTGGAAATATCAACGAGTCTAGTTTCTAACAAAAAAAACGGCGAATCAATTTGAGTTTTCTAGAGGGAGTTATAGCCATTTTCGTACACTATGATTCTACTGACTGTGCAACCGCAAATTTGTAACTTTTGGTATTTTTTCAGCATTGGTTCAACAGATCTTCTTGGAGATTTTTCTAGTTTATTAATCAATCTTTGGGGTCTTATTAAGTGTCTTTCAAGCTACTAAATCCTTTCATCAGTTCTATACATGTAAAATATCCTTATGTTATGTTCAATTTAGTTTCATATAATTGTACATGCTGAAATCAAAAGTTGTATCCTCCTACTTCAAATGTCACAGTCCACCAATTTTGTAAAACTTAATACTTTAGGAAACATTGATTATTATAATTCATCCAGTTATTTAAAGCTACAAGTTACTTGTCCAGTATGTGCAGGCATTGGCGTCAGTGCATCTGAAAATTCAAGCATTGGATATCCCATAGATTCCACATGCGCCTGCAATCTTTCACACTTACGCTCTAGACGAGTAAACTTGTCACCAAACTTTGTGAATACCTCTTGACAGACCTCTTCCCGCAACCTATCCATGTCAACATGTTGTTTTTGAGGTTGATGGAATCTCGTCCCAAACTCCTGAGACGGACAAGGACCGAATCCAAATGTACACACATGACCATGGTCATCAGGCCTTAAAACGTTAGTGAATATGTTTTCACGAAAAACAGGGGTTTGTGAAGACTTGGGCACCTGAGACAATCGCTCATCCAAACGAGACTAAATATAGAAAAGATAAAGTTAGTTACGATATCACAAATAGATAAATTTATTATGGAAATGAACTATATTACACCTATAATGGCTTCAGCTACTGCATCATCAATTGGAGCTCCATTCTTCCTTGTATGTGTCATTAAATACAACTTTATTCGATTGTGGTGCTCCCCAGTTTGTTTGAAGACCTTCATTAGTAAGAACAACAAACACATATCCCATTGTCTGTTAGATTATAACGTATACCAATATTCAACAATACTTCTCACTGACTAAACATTTACCTCATTTCGCACTCGACAATGGGCCTTTCTCCCACTTATATGACACATTGTCTGTTTTTCACGATTGGCACGATTGGTATTGCTTCGTTCTTATTACAGAAAATCTTTTGTAAACCAGAAAAATTAACTCTTAACATGCATAATAATAATAATGATACAAATAATAGATAAGTTCACTAGGCTTTCAATGTACTGTGAAGTGAATATGGAATAATGGACTACTCCCATATATTACTTCTATATTTAGCCTAACTTCAAACAATATCTATGAATACCTTTGCCATACGACTACCCCAAAACTCAACAAGAACTTTCCATTGATCTAGATCCACCCTATCAAGACAATTTGCCAAGTGCTCTTCATTAGTATCATAGATATTGTAGTAGACTTTTTTCAACTTATCTTTCCAATCCTTCCATTTCCTCCTAACGGACATCAAACAATTATGCTTTTAAGCATTCGAAACATCAGTGTTCTTCTACACAATGAGAAAAAAATGAAAATAATTAAGATTATTTTATAACCAGCAACGCTTTTACTATTCACAAGAATCATTATTGGACCATTAAAAAGAGCCTCAAGAGATCCAACACATATATACTACTAACATTCCATTACTTTAACCTCATCCCATATTCGTTCCTTAAATGTAGCCAAATTCGCAGCCCTTCAATCATTGTAAATTAAGGGTGTGAAAGCCCCATTCCGAGCTATAATGCCTAGTTGACTTTGTAATTTAGTTGCAGTTGGTCTAATAGGTTGATTTAGGTCATCAAGCTCAACATGTAGCTTTTGATCCTTCAAGCCCCACATGTGATAGGGGTGAGCAGGGCCTCTCCTTCGATTAGAAGTTGACCCATGGGTTGATCTGCTACCTATTCAAATAATTTATGATGAAATTTATAAGTAACATAAAATTTTCAAAACAGAAAGAAATATAAACAAACCTATAATAAGCAGTTAGCAATGTCATGAGAAAATCAAGCAGTAAAAAATTCAACTATTAAAAAAAAAATTCATTGCCTGTTGCAGATGATGGATGTTGTTCTGAATGAGTCTAGATGGGTACATTGGGTTGCAAGTGAGTGTGTGTAGGGGGTTAAGGAGTAGTAGATGGTGGTTGGGATTGAGTACTAGCAGGTGGTGGTTGGGGTTGAGTACTGGTAGGTGGTGGCTGCAACGTAGATGCCATAGATGCAATTGGCCAACATGACTTCTTTCATCCCATAGTGATCTATATAACATTAAAAAAAATTATAAATACTTATTGAATGGATAGAAAGATGTAAACACTAAAATACGAGAACCAAATAAAAAGACATATAATGATGAACCAAATTTCTGTAATAATAACATGTAACAAAAATAAGAAAAAATGGAACTACATAGAAAAATAGAACTAATCATTATCATCATGGCTGTCATCGTCATAATCGTGGTCATCCACATCATCTTCCTCATCACCACTATCATCCACATCAACTTCCTCATCACCAATATCATCCAAATCATCGTCCTCATCACCACTATCTTCTATATCAGCATCATCATCACCTACATCGGCATCAATTGTTATTCCATTAACATCAGGCATAACCCAAATTACATCCTCGTCGCGAGTGAATGTGGTATCATCCAATTGTTGTTCACTATATGGCTCGACTTGGGGACATTTGATTGGATCTTCTGCAAACTCTTTCCCATACATGTCATACAAATATCTGCGTTTCAGTTTCACAACTACATGCTAGTCTTCTTCAATAGGGTCTTGTACATACCAAACTTGTTGCGCTTGAGAAGCAAGGATAAATGGTTCATCGGACAATCGATTTTGCTTATACAAAAGAAGTTTGAAATTCACGAGTGTGAATTTAAACTCATCTTGTTTTTTCCCCACATTGTTATCAACCCAATTACATTTTAATAACACAAACTTGAAGCCATTAGAGTAATGTAACTCTATGATGTTTGTTAAGACACCATAGAAAATGACTTCTCCAGCAATTGGATGTTTATCTCTCGAACTGGCATAACTTTGCATGTTTGCAGTCAACAATACTCCACTATTTTGGGTACTTAATCTTGCCTCTCACTGCTTAGTGTGAAACTTGAACCCATTTGTAACATAATCAGTGTATCTTCTTGCCCATTTGTCAGGTGCTGAAGATAACATTTTGACTTCATCTGATATGTAATCATTTTCTGTTCTTTGCAAGTGCTGGATCTATATTTAATTCAACATATAAAAGGTTATATATCATCTTCACTAATAATTAATCTAAGTACTATTCTAAAAGTGTATACGACTTACATGCTCTTTAAACTACCCGTGAAATTTTTTATTGTGCTTTCTCATAAGGGTGCACTCATATAAGCGAGGATTATCAGATTTAAGCAGTAGAAGGTGTTTTTTGCATAGTCAATTTGTATAACACATTATATTATACATGTTACATAAGCAAAAAGAAATTTGAATATTCTGTTTAGCAGGTTTCTTACTCTTGGAATGGGGCAATTGCATTAGAGTTGGCTAGCACATATCTATGTGCTTGCTCCCATTCAATGTTATTAAGGAGGAAAAGTTTCCCTTTCCCTAAGCGACGACCTATTAGGTCTCCCTCGTACTTTCTTATGGGCCGCGTTAATTTTGTCTCAATATCATGCAAGTACCTAGTACAAAATGTCAAGCATTCTTCTGCCAAATACCCTTCTGCAATGGAGCCCTCTGGATGGCTCTGATTATGCATGTACTTTTTAAGTGTAAGTAAATACCTATGAGCATATGAAATTAGATTGAGTAGGTGAAAGATGAGCTATTGTGCCCAGTATTACTAATGATATATTACTAAAAAAATTCATGTATTAAGCTATATCTCTCGATAGAGTACATCCATCAGTAATGCACTGGCCCGACAATACTTGCCTCTTCAGCTAAATGAACAGGCAGATGCTCCATGATGTCAAAGAAGGAAGGAGGAAAAATCTTCTCAAGATGACAAAGTATCAATTTAATTTGTGCTTGAAGACACCCAAAGTCATTTGGATGCATAATTTTTGAACATAATTGCCTGAAAAATGTGCATAGCTCAATCAATGTCTTACTAACATTCTTAGATAGTGCTCTTCTCACATCTAGAGGCAATAGTTGCTGCATTAGAATATGACAGTTATGGCTCTTAAGCCCTGAAATAGTTCTCCCTTTGAGATGTGCACGTCGTGAGATATTCGATGAGTAACCATCAAGCAATGTCACATCTTTTAGCACTTTACAAAATGTATCTTTTTGCCCTCTATTCATTGTAAAGCAAGCTGGTGGTAGAAGTATTTTGCCATTTGGCCTTTGTTGAGGGTGGAGTGTCATTCGAAAACCCATGGCTTGAAGGTCACGACGGGCCTTTAAATTGTCTTTCGTTTTTCCCACAACATCTAATAAAGTCCAAAGTATGCTTTCACACACATTATTCTTAATATGCATAACATCAAGATTGTGGCGAATTAAATTATTCTTCCAATATGGTAATTGAAAAAAGTTGCTTTTCTTTCTCCAATTTTGTTTATGCATGTTATCAATATCCTTAATATCTCATCTTTTTCTCTTTTTTGAAACAAATTGATTCCCCTTTGTCTTACCCTTTCCAAATTTATTCTCAATTAGTTCGACCTGTTTAAAAATGACAACACCAGATAATTGAGGTGGCATTTGCTCAATTTCAAGAGTTCCATCAAAACATATTGCATCATTTTGAAACTTGTGTCCTTGATCTAAGAACCGTTGATGGCTAGTATAACAACACTTCCTGCCATGTTTTAACCAATGAGAACGAGTCTCCATATTACAACAAGGACAAGCCAATGCTCCTTTTGTGCTCTGTCCAGATAAAATAGCATAGACAGGAAAATCACTTATGGTCCACAATAATGCTGCGTGCATTCGAAACATCTCGTTGCTTGATGCATCATAAGTAAGTATGCCTTTAGTCCATAATTCATTTAATTCCTTAATTAAAGTTTGCAAATACACATCAATATCATTTCCAGGTGCACTAGGGCCATCAATAAGCAAAAACAATCATGCACAACCAAGGTGGAAAATTATATGTCATCAACACAATAGGCCAGGTGCTATGAGCAATGCTCATTGTCCTAAACGGGTTAAAATCATCAGCTGCTAATCCAAGTCTAACATTTCGACTATCAGAAGCAAAATCTTTATGATGTTTATCACATGTTTTCTAAGCAAGTGAATCAGTTGGGTAACTTAATTTCTCATCATCATTGCGTTTCTCTGCATGCCATTTCATGATTGAAGCAGTTTTTGATGACATGAATAAATTTTTGAGCCTCGGCTTCAAAGGAAAATGCCTTACTTATTTGCCAGAAACTTTTGTTGCTTTGGCTATTTTATCATGTAAGTGGACTTTACATTCTTTATATCTTGATGTTCCACAAAAAGCACAGTTCTGAAGCCCTTCTTTGTCTTTCCAGTACAACATGTAATCATTAGGACATGCATCAATTTTGTTACAAGTAAAGCCTAAGACCTCATTGAACTTCTTTGCTTTATAATACGACTTTGGCAAGGTTTCACCCTCTGGAAATGCCTTTTTCAATAACTCAAGCAACATATCAAATGATGCATCAGTCCATCCACTGAGCACCTTTATGTGTAACAATCGAACAATAAAAGAGAGAGTCGTGAATTTTTTGCTACTTGGGTACAACTCATGCTTTGCATCTTCTAGTAGTTTGAAAAATTTCTTTGTCTACTCATTAGGCCCCAAACTTGTACTTTCATGTCTTTGATTGTCGTTAAATTCACTATATTGCCTCAGAACTCCAAATGCATCATGTACCAACCCAACCATATCATCTGTAGCATTAGGTTCTTGATTTACATTGACTTCATTTTCACCAACTGATGAGGGCTCCCCATGAATTGTCCATCCCGTATACGTCGTATCAAACCCATGCATAATGAGATGCTCTTTTACCCCATTCTATGTCTCGTGTCTACGGTTACGACATCTCCTACATGGACAATATATCTTTGACTCAGGAGCCATTTTAGCGTAAGAAAACTCAATGAAGCTTTCTAACCCTTATATATATGCAAGGTCTAGCCTATTCCCTATATGAATCCAACTCTTATCCATAAGAGTAATCTTAGCTAACTCTTACCTAAAGTGTCATATATAATTACTTATTACCAATCAAAACAACAACAATGATAGAGCATATATATGAACATCTAAAAATCATGACCATTTTACTTAAAAATAAAAGACTTAACAAGCTTCAAAATTGAAATATTATTCTAGGAATAAAGACAATATGCATAAAAACAAAACAATAAATTCGCAACTCAAAGACTATAGTAGCTAATCAAGGTTCAAAGGCAACCCTTTTACTTTATTCTAGAGGTTAGGTATAATGGTTATTCTAGAAAGGCAACAAAAAGAATGTGAATAAGTTTATGTAATCACTAAAACAAATTATAGATAGAAATTCTTGATCATCCATTTGAAAAAAGTCAATGTAAATAAGCAATAATAGATACAATTCAACAGGTATTGTGTCTTAATGAGTGCCTTCAACACAAAATTATGTTATCCTTGGATTCAAATAACTTGACAAAACCCTAGCAACAGTGTGAAATTTTTTCAACCCTTAATCCCACAAAAGAAATCAGGGGAGGCAATATTAAATAGGTATTGTACAACCAAGATTTACCACTTCTAGGTTATTTCAAACCTATAGCCACCAGGATTGCTATAAAGCAAATTAAACCCTATAATTGATCCATAATGAACAGATCTGGTAACTCTTACAAATTGTAAAATGTCATATCTAAATGACAAGGATATTGTTTTAAAGGAAAAAACGAAATAGGTGTTACCTTGTTGCTGATTGCAGAGCTTCAAAGCTGGATAGTCTAAGTTAGCTACAAACAACATAGAATTTAGCCGTCATTGGCTGGCCATGAAGTGTATTATATCATCTAGCCCAATCATTGAGTCTACTATAACAATCTAGTAATGGTACAAAAAAAAAAAAATTGAAAAGCAGAGCATCACATTCAAGTAATGAACAAAAAATAATTTTCATCAAAAGAAGACCCAAAACCCCAGTAGTGATGACTTTTCACCTTTTAACTGAAGAGAATAAAAAAAATCGAAAGAAAACTACCAAAATAAAAATTAAAATTTTTAGAGTACAAAATAAAACAACCAAGCTAAAATTCACATTGCTTGTGGTGAAATAAAATGTGAATGAGTTCATGTAATTACTAGAAACAATTATAAAAAAAGTTCCTAAACATCTATTTTAAAAAGTCGATGTTAATAAGCAGTATAAGATACAATTCAGCAGGTATTTTGCCTTTATGAATGCCTCCAACTCACAATTCTCTTATTCTTTGATTCAAATAACTTAACGAAAAAAAAATTTCAGCCCCTACTCCAAAAAAAAAAAAAAAAAACAATGGGAGGCTATCGTTAGCAGGTACTGTAGCCCCAATGAATTGTATCTCTAATATAGTTTGAAAAACTGATATGCTTTGTTATGTTAATTATCTTTTACTTATTGCTTTTCGTGATAACTGAACTAGAAAATTACAAGCATTATATATGTATCCCTTTGTTGGTGAGTTGATGTAGTTAGATTAGTTTTTGCTTTATATTGAAAGACAAAGAGAGAACAAAGGCTTTTCATGTGATTGTTCTTGCAGGCAATTTGTTGACTATCCAAAAGTTTTGAAAATATTTCCCTGACAATTAAGAGTACAATCTTATTTGGTAGCTGTAAGATAAGAATTATGGTCATGTACATAGAAGTGATATTACAATTTCTGTAAGTTGTGCTACTAACAGCTTTAAGATGAGCATATATATGTTATCACTTTCAAAGATCTTTGGTCAAATATATTGCATATTTTCATGTGGTAAGGTTTCAACTTTGCTTAGTTGCTAGCTATCTTTGTCTCTCTAGTTGAGAATGAAAGAACCATGCATCTGTAACACCATAAGGTTTCCAAAATAACCCACCATAAATGAAGGAAAAAAATGCACTTTATCTATTATATTGTTCTGTGTACGATACATGCTACAAAGAATTCCATTAGTTACTTAGTCATGCAGCTTGTAGATATTCAAGTTTCCAGTAGAAGAAGACTAGCCTGTGTAAGGATATGTTCTGAAATTGAAGTGGCCCATGAGATTCCTAGATCATTCTTCCTTGACTTAGGTTATGGTGAACCTTATAAAGTTAAGGTGGAACTACAATGGAGACCACAAAAGTGCACCATTTGCAAGGCATTTGGACATATCATAAACTTTTGTCCTTCTAATCCTAAACCTCCAAATATCTCCAGTGGTAATTCTACACAGTGAGTGGGTGGAAGTTTCAAGCAAGAATGGGAAAGGTAAGGTGGATCTCTCACCTTATAAGCCAATGCTTAACATGCCAAGAAGTGAAGGAACATCTAGTTCAAATATGTTTGAAGTCGTATCTTCTTCTAGGCTTAATTCCATGTTGAGCAAAGAGAATGTTGGGGCAAAAAAACAAGGAGCAATTTTGTTTCAATGGAGGAAAATAAGAAGTCATATGAGAAGGTTGATGGCTTTTTGGTTATTCAAGTTTTCTCTTTGGTAATCTTAAGAACCTGAAAATTGCAAAAAACAATAAGTAGACAAACAGTTTAATAGATTCAAATGTCCTGTTTCCATCTTATTCTTTTTGGTTTTTTTTTTCCTTTGCAAAACTGATGAACCAAAGGGAGTATAAGCAAGTTTTATTCTAGTTTACTACCATCTATCCCTAAGTTGATCTGCGCACATACACATCTATGAGTGGCAATTAATATTATAAAATTGTAAAATGAATTCATGCTTTGAATATAAGAATGACTAAACATGAAACAATCAATCAGTGAACAACCCCTTAATTGTTGTGAATATATTAGATAAAATTTCGTTATAGCTATCTACTTTTTCTTCTATAGAAATGGTTGTTCCGTGCATGCCATTTCTTTATTTTACCATAAGATTTTCTGTCTCTTAATAATTGACGTAAAGCTACAAAAAGCTAGGTAATTCAGCCTTATTTTGTATTATTTTTTTTTGTTTGATAAATGAGATTCAACCTTGTTTTCATAATTGAGATTTTCTTTCTTTTGCATGACCTTTTCAGACAAAAATACTGAAAAGCATAGAGAGGAGAAATAAATAGACATGAGAAATATTAAGAGACTAAGTGTGGGAAAGAGGCGTACCTGCAATCTAACAAAAGTTGCAGTAGCTAAGGGAAGATGATGGGTCTGCACTAAAAAATTGCAGAAAAATTCAACTCAAATTAAACATAAACATGTGGTCTCACAACCCTAGGCATAGCCACACAAACAACTCCATGTCCACAAACACACAAACAGAACACCACCTATATATATATAACTAATGCATGCTTTCTTTCTTTCTTTCTTTTTTTTTTTTTTTTTGAAACAACAAAATATATTAACCAAAATAAGACCTTCACAAGAAGAACCAAGGGAGGAAATCGACCTGCACAACCTCACCTAAGACCCTCACAACAAGAACAACAAGAAATCTTCAAATAGAGACACAAACAGCACCCAACTGGGAAGATCATAGAGCACCCCGCCCTTCAATCCCCTACTCCCCCTATCTGTTACAATTAGAAACATCGAACACCCCCCATTGTAAACCCAAAAACAATGCAAAACCTATGGGGGAAAATAGTAAAATAAAGGGTTCAAATCATCAATCAGGAACAAACCCTCCATAACAACAAAGAAAACATTATGGCTCAAATCATCCATGAAAGCTGAATCGGCGTAGAGAGAGAGAGACACAGAGAGAAATCATGCAAATTACCAGAAGAAGACCCATAGAACCGATTGAAAGTTACATTTACCTTTGGGTCTTCGAGTTGCACTAAGTAGTGAAGCATCTTCACATGTATACTAATTGACTGATGAACGATTGATCAATTTGGGAAAACCAGAAATTTTTTCGATGGCGGGAAAGAGATTTCGGTGGAGGGAAAAATGGTGGAAACGATCGACTTATACGTTATTTTTAGTGGAGGGAGATAACAAATTTAGGGGGAGAGAGAAGACGACGACGTTTAGCTTTTTCCTTAAAACGGCAGTTCATACAAAACAGCTGATAAAAATTTCATCTATCTTAATTCCATAATTTAGGGCGAAATTCGCAGTATTTTTTAACGGCGGTAGGATTAAACCACCGTTAATAAGCATCTATAATGGCAGGTATATAACTTCCGTTAAAGTTAATATATAAAGGCGGAATTGTAACCGCCGTTTTAATTATCACCGTTAAAGGCCTATTTTCTAGTAGCGTTTTCAAATGAATCTAGGATGAAAAGACAAACATTAATCGATTATTCCAATTTGGTCAAGCGATCTTCCCAATTGGCTTCAAAAATAAAATTAGGTACTAATATTGAAAAGTCTAGACATGAAAGTAAAAAACTTTATAAATAAAAAGATTTAATACAAAACAACATACATAAATGGAAGAGAAATAAACTTCCTGAAATAAATCCCCAAGAGAGAAGCCTCGGCCAAAGGCCGGACTCTCTCCCTAGCTCTCTCTCCCTTGCCTCCTCTTAGTATTGCTATTTATAGACTCACAAGATGAAGCTATCCATTCCCTACAATGATGCATTGTTTTTTTTTTAATTATTAATTTCTTCTTTTATCTTCTTTTCATGTCAATTGCCATGTTTTCATGTGAGTTTGCTCCCTCTTTTATTTAAAAGCAAAAACATGAGTTGCTTGTTTTGGTGGAGTTGTTAAAAAATAGATGTTTGCCTATGTGGATGGGCTCCAATCAATGAAGACTCATTTCTTTTAATGTGAATTTACTCTCTTTTATCTAAAAGCCTATAAAATGCTCTACAAAATTTATTAGGATTAAAAGTAATTAATTAAAACTATTTATAATTATTTTAATGCTAACAAAATCAAAGTTAGAAAATTACACTTTGAAAAATGCTATTCTTACCAAAAAATTCATACAGAATTTACATACAAAATAATGTGATACTGACCGTTTTGTAATTAAAAGTCATTATGATGGGTATTTATTTTGAAGTAAAAAGTTTTTATTAAAATACATCATTTTGTATAAAAATTTTATATAAATTTTTTATTTATATAACATTATCCTTACACTTTTACAATGTAATCACTTATCAATACTAAATAATGCAGGAAATGTTTTTTGGTGGGTCAGAAACCACAAGCAGCACCGTTGAATGGGCTTTGGCAGAGCTACTACGCAGACCCGAGTCAATGAGAAAAGTCAGAGAAGAACTCGATCGAGTTGTTGGACCAACCAGGAAGGTTGAAGAAAACGACTTTGGTGAACTACAATACAGGCCATAGTGAATGAAACACTCCGACTACATCCTGCGTTTCCTTTACTGATTCCACAGAATACAATGCAAGATACCCACTATTTGGGGTATCTCATACCCAAAGATACGCAAGTGCTTGTGAATGCGTGGGCTATTGGAAGGGACCACGTTTCTGATGCAGCGGGGTCACAAGAGCAAGATTATCAATCTTAATTCGTTGATTCACCGCGAATGCCGGATTAATATTCTTCCTCCAATCTGTTGATTCATCACGAATACCAAGCTTAAGGGCATCAAACGTTTGTTGATTTGTAGAAAATACCGAACGATTGGAAGAGGTGCAAAACGCACACAAACGTTATTAATATCAAAAAGCTGCAAAAGATACTTTAAACAAGAGTATAAATAGCTGTACCAAATCGTAGGGTCCAAAACAAACCGGGTTAATAAGAAAAACTGACGAAAAATTCAAAAAAATAAGCCCAAAACATTAAACGGGCCTAAAATCATACTTAAAAGCATTTTTTCACATTTTTCTAGGCCATAAAATTATCCTTTCTTCAGTTCGTGGCTAACTTTTTGAAAATATATTACAATAAGAAAATGAAGTTACAGATTAAAAGTTGTGGCTAATTGAAGGTTACCGACCACCGGTCCATGCGCCACGCGGGCATATCGACGCCCCGGGTTTCCAAATAATCTTTTGCTATGTTATCCGCATCAGTTTCCTGGGACGACCCCTTATCTTTCAAACCCGAAAGGTTCCTAGGCTTGAATATAATGGGCAGCATTTTGAGTTGATTCCTTTTGGATCCGGAAGATGAATTTGTGTAGGCTATTCCTTGGCTCACCGAGTGGTCCAGCTTGCGCTGGCCACCCTGCTGCACTCTTTTGACTGGGAGCTTGATTGCAAAATCGGCCCACAGACCATAGACATGACCGAGAGGATGGGGATAGCAGCGGGGAAGCTGGTGCCATTAAAATCAATTCCTAGAAAGCAAACTGCCTGGGGATGAAATGATCGTATAGTGGAAGAAATTTGCTTAGCTTTGTCAATAAATGGAGACAGATGATGTGCTTTATCCTCACTGCAAGTCTCTGTAGCCAAATAGTGGATTGTTTGGCATGTTGGAGTTTACTATATTTTTCTGTTAACTCTCAAATGTTTCAAGGTGTGTAAATCCACTTCTGTTGACGCATGTTGAGATCTGTTGAACCAAACATGGTATTAAAGCTAAATTAGGAATAAACCACCAGGATAGGTTAGTGGTCGGCTTGTCCTTGTACTAAAGATAAGGTCTCAAGTTTGATCCCTTCTCACATCTCCTTGTGACCAACTATCACTGTAAATTGAGAGGTTCAAAATCTGTTCAGTCTGGTCAGTCAATTGAGTTGGTGAAGCTTATCACTGTAACCCATTTCCTGTCCTTGTTTTTCCTTCTGCTCTGCAACAACACCTCCATATCATACCGCAATTTCGGCTATGCCAAAATGTAGCATGACATTAAAGCCAACCTAAAAGTCATTAACTTCTTATTATTTAGCTAAATATACACAGCAAGAAAACCAGGAAAGTAACAATCTCTAATTTATTTTGTGGTTTGTACTCTTTGAAGCTATCTAAACATGTAATACTACGAAGAGTTAGAAAATATAATCCAAAGGGTACATGTAAGGGTAAATATGCAGCCATTAACATTAACTAGAATGAACACTTCCTAGTCAAGTTGTCTGAGGCGTGAAAGGAATGATATTCAGTGAAGCATGCAGTAGATGAGTCAAGCCCGCAACACCAAACATATAATATATGTTTTCAGTGTATATACATTATATATATACACACACAAAAACAAATGCATGTACGCAAAACAACTTTGTCTTGCAATGACCATGTGGCTCTTTCCATTTTGTCTATAGTGGTACAATGAATCTCTCAATGTAAAACAGTCCAAAATCTATCTGGTGTCCCACGTCATCTTTGTAATAAATTCAAGATATTGCCAGGCCAAGAGTTGACAAACAAAATATTTGTTTTCTAGAAGATAAGAAGTAGCCGCCCCCAACAAGATACGTATCGAATTCGGATCCTCTTTATAGAATGGAAAATTTTATTCAATTTAATATTAAGTTGACACATCTATAATGAATCATTTAGATGAAGTCACTCTATTTTAATTTTTAAAAAATATTCCAATATTTCATCATGTTATACAAATTAATAAGATTATTTAATATAATTTAATATTTATTTTCAAAGTAACGGTTCTGTCTAGGGTTCACTTCTAAACAGAGTTTTTGCTCCCAAACACAGTCGACACATAACACCGAACAACAAAGCGAAATGCAGGATAAAAGTTTCATGTCAAGCAAAGTGAAATACGTAACATTTTAGTTCCACTCTTTCGGGAAATCTTTAGGTTATGTTTGACTCAAGGATTTGGTGTGGTGATGAGAGGAAGTTGGTGGTGGTGGCGGCATCAGCGGCAGTGGTGGTTGTAGTGGCAAATGGGTGGCGGTAGTGAGGCTGGCGACCGGCGGTGGTTATGGGCAGCAGCGGCCGGTGGCTGTCTTTGGTGACAGTGGTGGGGGGGTAGTTTGGTAGGGGTACAGGGTGGCAGAGGGAGGAGGACGCAGATTTTTTTAGAAAATAAATACAAAATTTGCAGGTGATGACTTCTTTACAATTTTTATTTTCATTGTGATAACACCATGGAAAAACATAAAAACGAAAGCAAGTAAGGACAATCACAAAAATTCAGTTAAGCGTTGGCTACTCACTCAACCAGTTGCATAACAAGTTGACAACAAGAAGTGACCCTTCCAAAATTTTTATTCAAGCATCAAGCATCAAGCCATACATACGCTTCTTCGGAATTGCTTTTAATGGTTCCAACTTTCTTACTGCTATTCCCATCCTCTCTTTCATGTCCATCGTCTCACCAGTGACACCATCATCCTCAAGCTCCCAGTCAAATTCGTGAAGTAGAGAGCCCAGAAGGAGGTGCAGCGTACGATGAGCCAATGGAATTCCTGCACACATCCTTCGGCCTGCCCCAAACGGCATGAACTCATATTGTTGACCTTTGTAATCAATTTTCGAGCCTAAGGACCTCTCGGGCTTGAAGGACATGGGGTCGTCCCACCATTCATGATCTCTTCCAATCGCCCGAGCGTTAACAAGAACTTGAGTGTTTTTGGGTATTCGCTACCCCATAAAATTAGTATCCTGAATTGTCTTTCGTGGAATTAGCAATGGAAATGGAGGATGTAAACGCATTGTTTCCTTCACCACGGCTTGCATATATTGCAGATCATCAATGTCACTCTCTTCCATTTTCTTATTTGGTCCAACGACGTTGGCAAGCTCAGCTTTAACCTTGATCATCGTTTCAAGGTTACGTAGGAGCTCCACCATTGCCCATTCTATAGTGCTGCTAGTCGTTTCTGAACCGGCTAGAAACATTTCCTACACAATTTATATCCAATTTGTGATGTTTGTTGTTTCAGGTGTATGACAACTTGAGTCTGCAATTCAACATAAAGCAACAGTTCTTGGAGCTTCTTTTGAAAGAAAGTTTTGTCCCCAATGTAGCTAAATTCCCCAATCAAAGGTGCACTAAATGTATATATATATAGAGAGAGAGAACAAAAAAAAAAAGGGTTCTAGTTGATAAATGAATGCCTCAGAGCTAATAATGAACAAATGGCACACATTGACCCGAGGATAGCTTCTATTGAGGACAAATCCAAATATTTTTATTCCAAATATTTGAACTTTCATGTGAGAAAATTGATGACATGTTCATAATTAACAAGGCACTAGGTAGTTACCAGTATAAATATGTTGATCTCCGCTTCTGACAATTTAGTTGGCTCGTCCTTTCCATTGCCCTCAATATCTAACAACACATCCAAGAAGTCCTTCCTCCTTTCTCTGCCTTCTTGCCGCTCTTTTATGCGGTCCTTCACCAACCCAGAAGCCATTGACAAGGCTCTTCCAAGGTCGCGGTCCATCTTCCTCCTCAGACCCTGTGGATCAAACCATCTAAGCCACGGGAACGAGTCCATGATGTTCGGATGGCCAGTCCACTAGATAAAACTCGTTGATAATACAAGTGTAGCTGGTCTGTCCCCTCATGGATAGACTAGATGAGTTCGGGTTACGTCTCTAGATCAGGCCGTCTTCACTTTCCTCCAGACCAGGTTTGCTAACAGACATGAAACGGCATATCTCTAGCGGTACACCAAGCGCCGCCATTAGGGCATTCCGAAATTCTCACCTGATGTTCAGCCCCCACGATTCCATGATTGGGACGGTTCCTTCACGACTGGGGGAATGGTCTATTAAGGCATAATTTGAGGGCACGATTAGTTCTCCCACGAGGGCCCATGATCTAAGCCAATACTCCTATAAAAAGGGCAGTTATCATCTCCAAGAAGGTACGAGATACATGAACCATTGAGCATTGCTACCATGCCTATTTTTTTTAATTTTGGCATCGGAGTGTCTTTGACAGGCACTACACTGGTGTCCCAAGCAGGAGGATTCATCATCCCATCAGTTCACACCAGTGGTCGGGAAGGACGTACAAATTCACTGCATCATCACTCGTCATGCCTGAAAAAAATTCCAAACCCTTTCTAGACTCTGGATCCACCACATCTTGTGAAAACATTAGGTTTCCGAGCATGTTGAAGGATGCAAGGGACATGAAATGAGCCACTTAGAGTTGCACGTGCCTCTGGTCGATGCGTTTCCTCTTCTATCCAGGACAACAAATCGTCGATGCACTTTCGCCTGACCGGTACTGTTTCAGTGATCCTTTTGGCGACGAACATTTCCACAGCGCATATCCTTCTCAACACGCGCCAATACGCGCCACATGGAGCCAGAGCTAGGGACCCCTTTTGATAGTCGTGTGATTCAAAGACAGCCGGAACGGTTCGGCCTGCGAAGGATTGGTCATGGTTCTTGAAAAACTCGGCTGGAGCCTTGGCCGTGAGGACTGCCATGGTGTTTATGGAACCAAGCTTTAAACAGACAACAGGGCCGTACTGTTTTTCAAGCCTTGCTAGTGTCTTATGCGGCATAGTTCCAAGAAGGAACATGTTACCGAACACCGGCCAGCCTGGGGGGCCCGGGGGTAGGCTGTCAAAGCCGGATTTTCGCCGGCGGAGGAGGCAGAGTTGGAGAAAGGTGGTGATAAAACGACGATGGAATAAAGAAGACAGCTGTGAGTCCACTCCATGCCTTGAAAGACACCAAGTTAGCCTTTGTACCTCTTTTTTCTTCTTTAATGTAATACATATGTTTGTATAAATATGCATATATGTATAGGCTTCCAGGCTATCATATATGATAAACAATGAGGGGCAAGTATGATGATTTCGTAAGAAAATTAATCTCTTAATAAAAGATCAAAAGGGTGAGGTTTCTTAAATGTGGACTCTTATTCAATGAGATCAACTTTGTGCAACTCAAAAGTAAGAGTTGACCGCAAAAGATTATTCTTTGTAAATATTCTAGTGCTAACATAAATGACTTGTTTTTAACGAGAAAGAGATTGGCCAAAGTGCGTGTTAATTGGCCCAGACACCTCTAACCGTCAGTTTAAAAAATAAAAAGTATATAATACAATAACTTAACATGTGATTAGTATTTACCAATACAATTTAGAGATGGATATGCGAGACCATGTATTGCAAATGCGATTAACAAAACTTTCATTAACCCTATAGATGGGCCTAATAATGCTTTTGATCATAATCATTATCATAAAGAAAATGGTTATTCTTATAAAAGAATTCATACAGAAATATCAGAATGGTGTGACAGTGACAGTGACAATTTTATAATAAAAAACTATTATAACAGATATTTTATTTTAAAGAAAAATTTGTCATTAAACCACATATAACATTACTCATCATAAAAATATTACATTGATGAAGACGATAATTATAGTATAATGAATAACTTGTTGGTAATGGGGATGTTCAGTTGTTGGCAATTATTTAAATAAGGGAATCTTTTGATTACCTGACTACAATGCTTGCGATAATTCTGCTTTCAATTCAAACTAAACATTTTATGTTGGAAAAAAAAAAGAAGCTATCACTTGCAAGTCCATCAATACTTTCTCACAATATGGCAGTAACATTTTTTAAAATAATGCCACACTGTTTACATTTTAAGAATATTGACTAGTAACACTTTGCCCATTCAGAGTGGTTTCACACGTAGATTTCCCCTTGATTTGAAAAAGTTTGTGAAACACAAGAACTACGAATTATTGTTATTTTTATTTTTTATTTTTAAGGAGAAAGTTCAATTTCATTTTTGATGGAGTAAAAATTGCACTCACCTCCTCCTTGAGGTTTGAAACTAGCACCTAGATTCCCCTTGTTTGAAATATATGCAAGACCTCCTCTACTATTACCTTTCCTCTCTTAGGCTGTGTATAGATCTAGGACCGGCCTCGATATTTGGGTTGCCTTAACCCGACCCCAAATATGGTTGCTCTCTTACTATTAATTAATTACAAAAAAAAATCATACAAGTTTTTAAAAAAAAAAAATCAAAATCAAGGTTACATTATACGTTTAACTTAAATTACATCAAAAAAATTAAAATGTAATCCCAGTTAATCAGTTATGGTACTTTATGATTAGCACAATCCGATTCAAAGAAAACAATTTCTCCTTGCATTTTTTGAAACAAAATTTTCAATTAAATCATTATACTTTAACTTATTTAAGAATTCATTTTCAATTGAGATCATAGTCAATCCACTTAATCTCTCTTGTGATCTGGTAGTCCGAAGGTAAGTTTTTATTAACTTTAATTTAAAAAAACTCATATCTGCCGAAGCAACTGTAACCGGTATAGTCAACAAAATTTGATAAGCAACCCATACCATTTGAAAACCACCCTTTTTTCAATAAGACCTTACAAAATTGAGGATGTCAATCACTTATCTCACTTTCTTTGGCAATATTGCATTCAAATGTCTAAATTCTTGGAATAGCTCATCCTCATAAATATCTCCATGTTCGTTGTGTTCTAAGAAACTTTTTAATTTAGTGCAATGTTCTATCAAATAAAAGTCTATTCTCTATCATATTATTGGGTAAGATGTACAATTATACAGAAAAATAGATGAGACCTACAATTTATTATACAAAATTTTTAAAAATTTGGTTGCTTTGATCCAGGGGATTTGTCCAAGCTCAGGGACTTGATGAACTTACCCCAAGACTAGTCCTATGTAGATCAAGAATTTAATGATTTTAATGAAAAAGAAAAAAAAAAGTAAAGACAAAGAAAATAGAAATACTCTAGCATTAAAGTTTGCAGACTAGCATGCATGCACTTTTTTGTATGCGTCTGCTTTCTCTTTGTCTTTCTCTTGGAGAGAAAGTGCAGTCTTTTCTGCTTGAACATCTCCAAACGAAGGTTTTAATGTTAGGTTGAGCTCAAGTTAGACATCAAGCCAACTCACCCACTGATTTTTTTTTTTTTTTTTTTTTTCACAACAATCCAGCTATAACTCAAAATGATTTAATTTTTATGGGCATATCAGGACCGTTAAATACTTGCACATACACTCTAACGTCCAGATGTGGGACGCTAGCCCAATGCGCAAACCCAACCCTTAGTCCTGGGTAGTTCAGCCCCAACAGCTCTACGGGTTGCCACAGAGACCTTGATCGAGTCGGCACAGACCTTGCCCCACACCTAGACACTAGCATTCTGTTTGTTTGTTTTGTTTTGTTTTGTTTTACAACAATCTAAGTATAACCATAAAAGGATCCAATCTTTATGGGCGTATCAGAACCGTTAAATACTCACACATACCCTAACGTCCTGATGTAGGATGCCTACCTACAAGTTGAGCCATTCTTTCCTATTAATTTGAATTTGGAGCTCAAGAAGACATGCCACGTTGCAATAAAATTCAACACAAATTGATTTTTAGAAATTAGATTTCATGATGCAGTGAATTTTGCGTGATCTTCTCGAGCTCTAGTGTGGATGACTGGAAGGAAACTTCGACGGGGACACCAGTGTGGTGCCTGCCAAGGATACTCTGATGATAAAGTTAGGTTAGTGTATTTTAGCAAAGCAATGAAGCTTAAGGGTTGATATTTTTTCGTACCTTCTTTTGGAGATAGTGACTACAATTTATACAATAATATTAGCAGGGAGTGTGCCTTGGATTGTGGGTTGTGGGCCTCAATTGTGCCCCCAGATTAAGCATGGTGGATAAAAGGTATAGATTGTGCTTCTAGTCATGGAAGTAACCGTCCCAATGATGGCGTCGTGGGAGCTAATATTCAAGCGGGAAACTCGAGATACAACTCTGATGGCGCTTGGTTCATTGCGCTGGTGTGGCCTGTCCAGGTTTGTCCGCTATAGCTAGTCAGGGGGTACCTAGGAGTGGTCTCGGTCTGGACACTTTTGGGCTGCCCAGGAAGGACTAACCAGCTGCTCATTTTTACCCATATCAGATGCTCCTAATTTTCCTGGGCAACTCTGGTTTGCCTGAGGGAATTTAAAGGTCATTTTTGAGGTGCATTTATGGCGCCGTAATCCATAATGATTACAGTAGTTGTCGAATCGGTGCGACCCTTGGGGTGTTCGGCACGTGGCCCTTCTGGGTTGGTTTTCAGTTTGTGATGGGACGCTTCGGATGCTAGCCGTTAATCTTGAATCATGGAAGCAATCATGTCCGTTACTTTTCAAAGGATGGGTTTTGAGACTTGGCGGTTTGCCAGAAACCCCTCACTGTACACCCTTCGAACTCCTAGCAACTGCCTTCCTAGATTTCTCTGAAAGTTCGTCATCCTTTGTTCTTGGGACTATGTTCAGGGTGATTCCAAGTTTCTCTCAGCCATCCTAACTTTTGGTGAGGTGTTGTGTTTGTCAAGTAGGGTTTTATGTTTTGGCTTTTGCAAAAGGCCATTTAGTACTACGAGTGGAGGATTAGGGCTTCGTACCCCTTAGCGTTTGTAGGTAATCTTTCCCTAGTTGAGTCGATATATTGGGATATTCTAGAGGCATCTAAAGTTGTTTTTGAAACTCTTCATGAGATCGAAGACCCTAGGATCATGAACCCACACCCTATTGATCTTTTAACCGGTTCAGAGTGCATTGTGTCAGCCGACTTGGATAAGGTGAGGCCAGACGAGGCTTCTCATGCCTCTGTCAATTATTCTCGGGCAGATATTGAGAAAATTACTCGAAAGACGAGGCCAGGAGCCTTGTGGCCATAGTGGACGCCTTTGAGTAGGTTCCCATGGAAGAGACTGAGGAGGCAATGCCCCAAACTCTAGAATGTAGGTATGAGGTGAGGAACATTGCCTCAATCTTAAATGGGTCGAAGATAAGTAAGCTTTGGTCTGTCTATCAGTTCCCCCCATCCATGAGCTATAGGGTTCTTAGGGGTGATGACATGCCTTGTTTCCCTCGCCCTAGGGAGATAACGGTGTACGAGAGCGCTCTGTCTGGGGGGCTAAGGTTTCCCATTGCTCCCCCCCATTTGGGGGGGGTTCTGAGCAGATGCAGCTGGCCCCTGGGCAGATCTTGCCCAATTCATGGTGTTTTCTAGTAGGCTGTGCCGTTCTATGGCCCTCGATCACTGGAGGAGATGAGTACTTGACCCATGAGGACTTTTTCTATTGCTACAAGGTGACCGAGAGCGAGGGCTTAGGTTGGTACTATTTCTCAGCCAGGGAAGGTTAGCCTGCCGTGGTCTCTGGTCTTCCTGCCTCCTACAAGTGCTGGTAAAAGAAGTTCTTCTTTGTGTATGATGAGGGCATGGAGAGATTGCCTATTGAGAGGAGGTGATTGACTAGACCCCTCGCGTACCCAGACAGTGGGGGAGACTAGGTAGGAAGGGCATGCTGCCCTCGTACTTCTTGTACTTAGGTTTTATTTGTGGCAGTGATCTGACCAACTTCTATTTTGTGCTCAACACGTCTTCTTGTGCTGGAGGACGAGGCAAGGAAGGCACGGGTAAAGGGGGTGAGGAAGCATCTAGTCACATTTTGGGCTCATCTTGTGGCGGGTGAGACTTTGGTTACTTACCTCTTAGGTCCAGACCCTTTCGTCGAGGCCATCCAGGCTGAGGGAGAGAGGAGTGAGTCTGGAATTTTAATTTTTGTTACTGTATCAGATGCGTTCTTACTCTTGTTATATCGTTCTTACTCTTGTTATGTCCTCTTGTGCAGATCAAGGCTCTACCATGGTTTTCAACATGCAGAACTTGAGAGGTGCCTCCAAGAGGTTCGAGAACTTGGAGAAGGCTAAGGCCATAAGGGAGAAGCCCAGTAAATGCCCCCGGGTAAGCTCTGGGAGCAGACCAGTTGAGACCTAAACCAATAAGGGTCTTGCCTCAACAGCTGGCCCATCCACGAGAGCCTTGGTTTCTCCTGATTCTAAAGAACCAGGTCACACCTCTGGTTCCAGAGCTGGCCTGTCTCCGGCTGCTGCCAGGGAGCCCTTTACCCAGACCCCTACAAATCAGCGAGGCAAACCCTTGGTGGTGGAGGATATGCAAGCTGCTTGGCTGAGGATGCAGCAGTTCATCAACATGGACGATGTCACTCTTTTTAGTGAATGGACCAATGCCCAGTTGACCAGGAGTATGAATCATGATGCTCTCAAGGTAATGCCTCTAGCTGCTTTCCCTTCTTGGATTTGTACTCAGACTTGTTGATTTTAATGACTTATTAGTCATTGTGCAGTTACATGTCAAGGCCCTGTGCATGTTGACCCACCTGAAGGTGAAGACAACTGAGAGCGCCAAAAAGGGTCAAGTGATCGAGACCCTGACCGAGTCTAACTAGGGTTTAGAGAAGAAACTGAAGATCTTTGAGGAAGCCCTGGAGACTGCGAAAGCAGAGAAATCTGTTGTGATGGATGAGGTTATTGAGCTTAGGCGAAAGAATGAGGACTTGACCTTTAAGTCTCATGCCTTTGAAGTTGTGAAGGCCTCTCTTTCCATGAGGGTGGCTGAGTTGGAAGAGCAGCTGAAGATAGCCCAGAAGAGAGCTGTTGAGGAATTTAAGGCTAGGTTGGCTTTCCAGGACAAGGTCGGTGAAGCCTACATGGAGGGCTTCGACAATGCTAAGGTTGTGGCCAAGAAGCTCTTCCCTGATCTGGACTTCTCTACTTTGAAACCTATGGATGACACCACCTCTCAAGTTGTTGGTGGGAAATGGTAGACTATTAATGGAGAGGTTGAGGATGATGCTCAGTCTTGAAATCCACATGGGCCTTTTGTAACTTTTTTTTTTTAGTACTCGTCACTTTATAAATAAAGAAGCTTTTGTTTCTCTCGGCGTTCCTCGCTTTTGCATTTTAGTTGTGATTAACAATATATGCTTGTTTCTCGAATTGTTGCACACGATGGGTTGGTAAATCGCATGGGTTGACCAACTATACTTGGCCTTGGACAATAGTCTCTTCAGTCCAACGGCTCAACTGGTGAGTCTTCGCGGGCTAACCGATTTGATCTCTTAGTGGCCTTCCTGGCCTTTCGGTAAGCTGGTCAGCCTCATGAACTGACCAATAGGGTGTAATAGCCTTTTGGCCTTTCGGCTGGTCTAGTCAGTCTCGTGGAATGACCAATTGGGCTTAGTAGCCTTGTGGCCTTACAGCTTGTCTGGTCAGTCTCGTGGACTGACCCGTTGAGCTTAGTAGCCTTGTGGCCTTTCGGCTGGTCTGGTTAGTCTTGTGGACTGACCAGTTGGGCTTAGTAGCCTTGTGGCCTTTTGACTAGTCTGGTCAGTCTCGTGGACTGACCAGTTGGGTGTAGTAGCCTTGTGGC